>CM028136.1:824110000-824577500 GCA_016271365.2 Neoceratodus forsteri | reverse complement strand
CCTCGCCCGACTCAATCGTACAGGCCATCTCTTCAATCTCCTCTAGGATATCAATTGGTGAACTTGTGCTTCTAGGTGACTTCAGTCTTGACTGGCTCTCCTCCTCCGCCAAACCCACCACCCTTAGGACTGAAGCCCTGAATCTCTCCCAGTTAATCCAGGAACCTACCCACCTAAACCATCGGCCCCAAAACCACACCCTTCTGGACTGGATTTTATCCACCTATCCCCATCGTATCACGGCCTCTGACATTTTCTCCGATGCCCTTAGTGACCACGGTGTTACTTATTGCGTCCGCAAAATCCACTCCCCACTCTGTCTTCCTAAATTCATCTGGTCTAGCCCCCTACACACCCTAAAATGAGTATACCCTGCAACAAGACCTCTCAAATGCAGATTGGCAACCAGTCGTCTCTGCGTCTGATGTAGACATTGCCCTTTCCCAGTTCTGTGGTATTTTCTGGCGTATCTGGGGACCTTTATGCTCCACTCAGGAAAGTCAGGGTAAAACGCCACCACCACCTCTGGATCATGCCTGCCCTTATCGCCCTGTGTCATTCCAGGGACAAGGCATGGAGACTGTACAAAGCCTCCCGTGCCTCATGGGACCTACAATCTTACAAACATCTCAGAAATAAATGCACTAAGGCCATTCGGCATTCCAAATCTTCCTACTTTAATGCACAATTCACGTGGTTCCAGAACCCCCATGCATCCTTATGGAAGTTGATCAACTCCCTACTTGACCCCCCTACTACACAGGCATGTCCGGCCCTTAATAGTGATGGCAGCACCGTCTCAGAGCCTGCCTCTGTGGCTGAGCTCTTCAATAAGTTCTTTGTCTCCTGTGCCTGTCCTGACTCCCCCCCCTCACCTCAAGTTAGCTGAACCATCCTCCCCTACCCCCGGCTTTCTCCGTCCTCCCCTCACACCTCTGGAAGTATATGGATCCATGACAGGAGTCCGACAGTATTTCTGTCGAACACCCTGTCAGCGACACCAGCAGGTTGACTGCATTCTGTAGTCGGCTGCCGGTTCACTATTGTCAGAGCTGATTGGGGGGGGTGCAGGACCCCCGACAGGCAGCACCGGGTTCCAGTGGGTCTCCCACCACAGCTAGGCACTGAAGTCTCTATGGGGACCTCGCTGGTGAAATGTAGTTGTAGGGAGGTGAAATGGAGCATACAATGCACTCGCCCCTCCCTATAGCGTCCAAATCCAGCCCCAACGGTATTCACACCAAACTGCTCCGTATTTCTGCCTCCGCTATTGTGGCCCTCTTAACTCACATACTAAACCTCTCTCTGTCCACAGCCACTGTCCCCAAAGCCTAGAAAATTGCCAAAATCATCCCTCTGCACAAAGGCAAAGATCCCACCCTACCGGGAAATTACAGGCCTATTTCGCTCCTCCTCTCCCTTGCCAAAGAACAGGAATCCCTTATACTGTTCAAACTGTCCAACTTTCTCTCCTCCAACAGCTCCCTCTCACCCGTACAGTCATGTTTCAGAAAACACCACTCCATCATCACCTCCCTTCTATGCATAACTGACTCCATTATCTCTGCCATGGACAACGGCCTAACCACAGCCACCATTTTCATAGACCTGGTTAAAGCCTTCGACTCTGTCTCCCACCCACTGCTACTCTGCAAACTTAATTTTTAATGCAAGGCTGCAAGAGATCGCAAGTAGCGGTGCACAGTGATGAAAGAGATCATAAATAGCATTTTTTTTAATGTAACCTGACAAATGTATCTAACAAAAACTTTTTTCTGAATAAGTCAGCAATTCTTGCAGTGTTGGTCATATGTTGGCCATATGAGCATCAAATGTGTGGTGGGGACTGATGGTAACACTAAGATATTTGAATTCATTAACTAGCTTCAATTTCAGTCAATCTGAGGTTGAGATAGTGAAATCTCGTGAAAACCTTCTAACCTTTGGGGACATCCCGAGTGACATGGCTTTTGTTTTAGAGATGTTTAGAACCAATTACTCATTTGTGAACAACTGTTGAAGGTAATGGAAGTTGTGCCGGGAGAGACTTTATTTGTTTCCTTTTTTCCTTTGCATGGTCTCACCTTTCTTTTATCTTCTTCTTTAACAGGGGCAGCATTTACCTATAATCATTGCAGAGACGAAAAGTGATGTCTAAAGGAGGGACATGCAGCTGGGGTAGAAACATGGAAACACAGATATTGTTGGCAGATAAGGCCTTGTGGCCCATCCAGTTTTCCCAAAGCCTGTCTTTTAGTGGTAAATGCCCCCCAATGGTCTCCCCCCTCCCCCAGCTGTCCTTCCTGTTCCCTTCCCATGTGCCTGTCCCACCTCCTTCTGAACCCCAGCTGTTTAGCACAGACAACCACCTCTAAAAGCCTGTTCTACAGTACCTCTCCACTGCCCTTTCTGCATAGCAATACTTCCTGACATCCTTTCTGGCCTCCCCTACCAGCTTCATGAAGTGTCATCTGGTGCCCCTGTTCCCAGTCAGTGTGAATGACTCCTTGCTGTCCACTTTGTTTATCCCACAGAGGTACTTGAACATCACTATCATGTCCCAACTCTCTCTTCTATTGTCTTCATGTAAGCGTGGACCATATGGGGTACCAATATTTTCACTGCTTGTCCCCCGTCAGAGTAGATGTTACACAAGATGTCACTTTGTTAATGGCTAAAGAGGCCAGGGATGGTGTTGGGAGTGTGAATGTGTGGGAATAGACAG
The DNA here is from genome assembly GCA_016271365.2 of Neoceratodus forsteri. Classification (NCBI taxonomy): domain Eukaryota; kingdom Metazoa; phylum Chordata; order Ceratodontiformes; family Ceratodontidae; genus Neoceratodus; species Neoceratodus forsteri. The sequence continues at coordinate 824,574,775 of CM028136.1, read as the reverse complement.
ACGTAACAACAGTAAATAAGGTGCAAAAAACACGATTATTGAAAGAATAACACATAAAAAGAAAATAGTAGAGATAAAGAGTATATAAGCAATATGGTCCTAATACTGGATTGCGGTCACCCTATGACATACTCAACCAACACAATGGGTTATGATTAGTTACTACTGTAAATTCATTTCCCCTAAGTAATACTTTAAAGCTTCAATGGCCCAACATAAGGCTAAGCATTCCTTTTCAATGGTTGAATACTTTTGTTCTCTTTCATGTAACTTTCTACTTATGAAAATCACTGGGTGTTCTCCTTTAATCTTTTGGGACGACACAGCTCCGATGCCAGTTTCAGAGGCATCTGTGTTTACCTCAAATGGAACATCAAAGTTTGGACTAGCTAACACAGGGGAGGAACACAGAATGGCTTTAATTTTCCTAAAAGCTCAGTCACATTCTGGAAACCATTGTACTTTATTGGAACACTTGTTCTTCGTAAGGTCAGTGAGGAGTGTGGCTATTGTAGAAAAATTAGAACTAAATATTCTGTAATAGCTGGCTAATCCAAGAAAGGCGTGTGTATGTTTCTTTGTACTGGGAACTGGGCTATTAGCAACAGATTCTACTTTTCCCACATCTGGTTTAAACTTGCCTTTACCCAGAACAAAACCTAAGTATTTAGTTTCTGTTCTAGCCACAGCGCATTTTTGTAGGGTTAATGGTCATACCAGCTTCTGTAATTAACTGAATCACTGCTTTGAGGTGTACTAGATGTGTTTTCCAGTCTTTACTAAAAATAACTACATCATCTAAATAAGCTGCGCAGTATTGTATGTGTGTCGTCTCAAGATTCTATCCATGTATCTGAAAAGTAGCAGCGGCACTATGCAAACCAAAGGGCATGGTGGTAAACTGATACAATCCAATGAGTGTGCAAAAAGCTGTTTTCTCCCCGTGCATGTATTGCTTGAGAAATCTGACTGTATCCTTTAGTGAGAGCAAGAGTAGTAATGTATTGTGCATTTCCAGTTGTCTAAAATATTGTCAATGCGCGGCTTGGGATAGCCATCAAATGTAGAAACAGCACTGAGCTTGCAAAAATCTAGGCAAATTCTGATCCCTTCTTTTTTATTCACTACAACCATAGGTGATGACCATGCACTACTTGAAGGAGTAATGATCCCTAACTGTTCCACCTTGTGCACTTCCTGTGTGACCTCCTGCCTAACTTTCTCTGGCAATCTGTAAGGTTTTTGGTGTATAGGTTTCCCTTGTGTCACATTGATTGTGTGTGCCACTCCCTTGGCTCTACCTGGAGTACTAGTGAATGTCTTGGAAAAATGTTGTAAAAGCTGTTTAACCTCTTTCTTTTGTTTCCTCATCTAACTCTGAGTCAATTTGAACTTCCTGTACTTGATCACAATTTTCCAACATTCCATAGGCTGGGTACAATTCAGTGTCCTGTTGCCCTGGATGTATAAACAATGTAGAGGCAGGGGTAGGTTTCTCAAACCATTTACGCAACAAGTTTGTATGATATATTTTAAACCTTTTTCCTGAAATTTCTATCTCATAGTTAACAGGGCTGGTTCTCCTAAGAACGGTAAATGGGTCTTGCCATTTCATAAGCAGTTTTGTATCAGATGAGGGTAATAGGATTCATATGATGAATAACTAGGTCAATTAGTGCTAGCCATGTAAGACCTACTCCTTTTCATGCTTTAAATTGGAAACATATGTTTCCGTAATATTTATCCAATGTGTTTTTGAACCCTTGCATACTATCACTAGATACTAACATAGATGGTAGTGCATTCCATTTCGTCACTACTCTGAGTAAAGCAGTGCTCTGTCTTTTTTTGAAGGGATCGTTCCTTCATTGAAATTGATGTCCTCTGTTATTGGTTATGGCCATTCTCTTCTGGAGTCCCAGACATTCCCACAGATCTCTTTCCTCTAAGGCCCTGAAAACCAGGCATATATACCCTCTGTACCTGTGGTACTGGAGCAAATATTCTCCTAGGGCCACCAGTCTTTCCTCATATGTCTTTCCAGCCATCCCAGCCACCATCCTCGTAGCCTGCCTCTGTACTCCTTCCAAGCAGTAACACTTTCTCTCCAGGTTGAAATACATTTTGCTTCAGACCCATGTCATATGTTACTTAATATGTATACCCCTAAGGAAAGAAGGGAGAGGGGGGACATGATAGAAACTTTCAAGTACCTCAAGGGAATCAACAAAGTCCAAGAAGGTAGCACCTTTCAAAAAAAGAGATGTGCAAGAACAAGGGGGCACAATTTGAAGATAGAGGGGGGACGGCTCAGAGGTAATGTTAGAAAGTATTTTTTCATGGAGAGGGTTGTGGATGCATGGAACAGCCTTCCTGAGGAGGTTGTGGAATCAAGAATGGTGGGAGAATTCAAGAATGCATGGGACAGACATAAAGCAACTCTAGTGGTGGGTAGAAGGAAGTAAGCTGTTGGTTAACTAGAATCTGCAGCTTATGCATCAGGTAGCGAAATGGGCAGACTAGGTGGGCCAAGGGGTCCTTATCTGCCGTCAAATTCTATGTTTCTATTACTTTTTGTTCTTTCTGTCTCTGAGTCACATTTTGGTGAGCCAATTCTACATATTTCACCAGTCTTTTTCTAAGATTAGTCATATAATCCAACACATTTACATGCCCCACATTTCTCCCTTCTTCCCAATGCTCTCGTACAACATCAAGGCAGCCCCTGGGATTTCTACCATAAAGTAACGTGAAAGGGGAAGAACCTGTAGTAGCTTGGGGCACCTCCCTGTAAGCAAATAGTAAATAGGGGAGATATTTATCCCAATCTTTTCCTTCATCCTGTACATACTTCTGTAACATGTGTTTGAGGGTTTTATTAACCCTCTCTACTAACCCATCAGTTTATTGGTGATAGGGGAACGTCCTTACAGCTGTCACACACAACAACCAGTACAATTTCTGTAACATAACAGAAGTAAAATTGCTACCTCTGTAACCCCTAGACAGCACTACTTCAAGGGCTACTACCCCTGCCTGCCTTTTTAACAGGTTGAGGGGCCTGGGTTCAAAACTGCCAAGTACAGGGGTGCCCCTACCCTCAGTAAACGCAATAATTTGGTGCCTCCACCCAGAGTATGGTTTGCATGGGTATCTATCTAGACTGGTATAGCCCTCTGGGAAGCTATAACCCCTCCACAATCCCACCTAGTGTCCAATTACCTATGAGTTGACAATGGCCATAAACAGTATTCAACAGACAATTTGCAAAGAACATTAATAATATGCTCACAGTTGTCCCACTTACCAGCAGGGTCTCTGGTCCTGGTGCATGCCCTGCAGCCCCTGTAAAGACAGTTTGGCAATACATCATGCACTTTCAACACATTCAAAACAGAGCCTATCACTTTAAGCCAAGTAATACTATGCTCACAAGCTAGATTCAAAGTAACAGCAAACCAGGTTTATTAAAGGGGCATGAACAGGGAGGGGGAGCAAATCTAGGCAAGTGATTATTATTTTGGATTTTACCAAGTTATTTCACATACAATCAATTTAGTCCCTTTGCTACTGGGTTCCCAAAATCTATGCTGGCTGGCCAGAATTGTTGCCTGGGGTTGCAGCTGTTGTTGGGGCCCTTGAAGAAAATGATTATTAACTTATGCAAGGAAGAACAAATTATTTGTGTCCATGGACAGCTGGCCTAGTCTATTTAAAATCATTAACATTAAGCTGACAACAATTGGACAGTACCATTAGGAAATAAAGAGGCCTCTTGCTGGATTTACTCACGGTACCAGTCGATTCAGAATGGCTTGGCGAAATGAAGACCTGTTGCTTGAATCTGCTGCATATGGGGAAGCTGGGCCATCACGACTCACCTACACTTCACAGCCTTTCCCTCTAGGTGGCCGCAACCTGCGATGACTTACGGTGCAGGGGCTGGATCCCCAAAGCTGGTCTCTCACCGGTAAAGCTGTAGCTGGCACAAGAAGAATGGGCATGGGCCAGGTTGAACATGGGTCCAAGTTCAACAGAGTGTCTCTGGCAAAGTCCAGTTTATCTGCTGGTGGCCCTTCCAGTGGGTAGACAGTTTGGTCACTGGTAAAGGCAGGCTCCTGCCTGGCAATCAGGAGTCCCTGGATGGTAGGCCTTGACCCACAATATGCATTCAGCACATTTACTTCTGGAACCATCAAACTCCCCAATTCCTTTATTGGCTCCTGGCCAGTCTGCAATGTCAGCCGCTTTGCTGAGCAAACCTCTTAATCTGCAGTCATGCTGTTCCTGGCAATTGATCCCCCTTTGGGAGCACAGGATGCACACCAGAGGCAAACCAGGCCTCTCAGGCCGGATCCCTTCAGAGCCTACATGCTCCTCTCTCCTTTGTAGTTCAAGCTGAATTTCCAACAGATCACAGACTGACTGAAATTCAAATGGTCCCTCTCAAATAAAGGGCAAAGTCCAAGGAACCTGACTGGCTGTTCAAGCTGGCTGAAACAGTTTGGGTTTTCTTACTGGTTGCTTTTTAGGCACCAGAAAATAATCCCTGTTTCTCTCCCACAAGTCTTTAATAGTGTCCCATGAGTCTCTGGCTAACTTTAGGCTTCTGATTGGCTACTGGATCCCCAAAATAGTGGCTGCTGAATCAACGTTTAAGCAGTATATACAGTCTCACAAGTTTAAAATTTTGGTGCAGCCAGACAATACACGTTATTTATTTTAAACTCCCTCAAACATGTAGCCTCAACAATACCCTGTTGAATTAAGCCACTCATATTTATTATTACACAGTATATTTGCTGTCGCTCCGCTGAAACATAGTACCCCCAAGCAGCAGGCAGCACCTCTTGAACATTAATTAAGGGGCTTATGCATATTAATGAGCCTCGAATAAGCCCCGTTGCTAAGCTTATTTTAAAATAAATAATGAGAGACAGCCCGGTGGTGCTGGAGGATGAGGCGCTGGATGCCACACCTCATGCCACGCTGGCAACCCGGGTTCGGGAATGAGCACAGGCTGCCGGGAGTTGGCAGGAGCGAGAGAGGATCAAGCATCTGGAGGACTGCTCTTCTCTCTCAGGGAGGGAGGGTTTGTCGTCCCACCTGCCGATCACCCTCTGGTGGAGGCTGGGGGCGATGCAGGTCAAGAGGTACATAGCCGGCGGGCGTGGCGTGAGAGTGCCCCCACACTCACGCACTCACGCAGATGCTGGAGGAGGCAAGGAAAACAGAAAATGATGGCTGCTAGGGGCTCCATGATGCCCAACTCTGTGCTGCCGGTCCTCCGCACCGCTGACCCTGGATTTGGTTTTGTGCTCCGGGCAGGGGGGCTCCCTTCCCAGCCCTGCCATGAGGGGTAAGCCATGGGGGGTCTCTGGGAGAGTGGAGGATGGCCAGAGTTAGGGTCTAAGTTATGGGTCTGAAATACTGCCCCAGATCACCCAGAGGAAAAGCATAAAAATCTATATAGAGAAAAATAAACAAAGAGTCTTCTTGCCTGCCTCACTACAGTCACCGGGCCCCATTAAACTGAGATGGGGCACCGACAACACTGCAGCACTCAAAGAACAACCTCTAAACTAGCGGTCACAACATTAAAGGCGCCCATGATCCCCGCTGTACCTAGGTACACTTGCAATGGCGGGAGATCGTGATTTAAAAGATAAGCCTGAAACTAGGCTAAAATACTGTATGGGGCTGCATCGGGGTACCAGGGGAACACCAGAAACAATCAGGCTGTTGAGGGAGCAAACGAACTGCCAGCAGGCCAGCGAGAGGAAAACTGGAGAAACGAGGGGGTATTCAAGGTAAGCCCCCAAGGAGAGGATTACACCTCTATCAGTCAATCTCTCTTGTGGAATACCCATTCTGCTGAAAATCTTAGCCAATTCTTCAGCTATTCTTGGAGCTGTTACAGTAAGTAAGAGTACTGCTTCAGGGTAACGAGTGGCATAATCACACAACACCAGGATAAACCTGTTTCCCTTAGAACATTTCTGTAGCAGACCCACTATATCCATTGCTACTCTCTGGAATGGAGTGGTAACACTGGGAATGGTTTGGAGGGATACCCTGTCCTTTCCTCCTTGTGCTACCTTTTGACACTCTGAGCAGGTGCAACAGTACTCTGCCACATCCTCATGGATGGCAGGCCAGAGAAATCTGGTTAAAAATCAATTAGGGTGCAGTCCCTCCCTTCATGTCCTGCCATAGGGATATTATGGGCTAGGTGAATTAGCTTTTCCTTAAATTTCTGGGATACCATCATTTGTTCAACAGTTTCACCAGTTTTTGGATTTGTACATATTCTATGCAATATACCATTAATAACTGAATACTGAGGTTGGTCATGTACATTTTTCTGGTCCACCTGTGAAAAAAAAGGAGTTAGGGTAGTTAGTTAGTTAGGGTAGAGTTAGGTCCAACAATTGCTCTTGCTTGATTTCTTCTCCCTGCATCACAGATCCCAAAGGTGATGGTGTGGTGGGCTGGTGTTGTGATAAAGTACCCTGATGTGAGTCTCCATTGTTTTTTTAATGTCCTTTTTTTCTGCTTGGGTCTTCCTGCTCGTCCCTGGTTTCTCAAATAAATCCTCTTCAAAAGGAAAAATATTTGGTAACTGTTCACGTTTAATCAATGAATCAATCTTTATTTAACCAGTCGAAAAACCATTGAGAAGAACTCATTTGCAAGTGGACCTGGAATTAATACAAGTAAAGTGCAGCAGTGAAATATAGTACATAACTGAGGTGATAAAACAAGGAATGATATACAAAAGGTAGAAGAATGCAAATAATACAATGTAAGTCACAACTGACATGAACAAAACATACACAGCTTAATTACATTAATGTTCAAAAATTACAAAAAAAATCTGCCAGGGTTGGGGAGTGGGGCTAAGGTAGGAAGGTAAAGAAGGAGGCCAAAGGGGAAAATAGGAGAACAATGTTAGGCTTGGGCCCCCATACTAAGGTCCCAGGTAATAATTCCGGGAAACAGTTACAGGAATCCCTAAAGGAACATACAAAAAGTCTTTTAAAGGTGGGCAGTTTTACAGGGAGAACAAGTTTTAGAGTTTTTTGCAGATTGTTCCATAGGGTAGAGAGTGAGTAACTAAAAGATGATGACCATAGCGAGAGTTGACTCTAGCGGTACTTAGAGTGGTATAAACACAGCTCCTCAGTGAGTAACTGCCTGCAGTACACAGGGGCAAACACTCTGAAATGTAATGAGGAAGTTTCCCAGTAAGTGCTCTAAAGGTCCAGCTTTTTTCCAAAGAGTGTCCCTGTTAACGAGGGAAGTCTTCAGACTAGCTGTAAACCACGGGTTTGATTTTTTCTTGGTACAAAACTTTACTAAAGGGGCCTGCCGGTCTATGGTGTGAAGGACAATGCAGTTGAAGATTTCATAGGCCCCATTTACGGTAGGGGCCAGGTAAAATTCCTGCCAGTTCGCATACTGGAGGTCAGTTAAGAAACATTGGTAGTCAATGCTGAATTTGTTTCTTTTAAAAATGTATCTGGAGGAGGAAGCTGGTTTAGCTGCAGACCTGACGCATGCAATGGTACAATGGTCACTGATGTCATTAAAAAAGACACCTGAATGGGTTAAGAGATAATGTCTGTTCACAAGTATAAGATCAGTTAGACTGCTGTTGGATGGATTTTTCTTATTAGGGTGGGTAGCTTCTGTGATAAGTTGTGAGAGGCCAAAAGAGTCACATAGATTTTTCAGAGGCATGGAGCAATCTGTAAACCAGTTGAGGTTGACCTCGCCCATAATAATAACCTCAGAAGTCATCATTTCAAAGACATTACTCAGGTGGTTCAACACCTTGAGCTCTGCCAACAGAGGTCTGTAACAGCCTATAAAATAGAGTTTTACACAATTAGACAGTTGGACCTTTAATGACAAACATTCGAATTCTTTAGGTGACATAGTGGAATCTATGATGGACACTGTAAGTTTGTCCTGAACGTAAATAACTACCCCCTCCTCCTCTAGAAGGTCTGTCTGCCCTATAGACATTATAGGATGGGATATTTATTGCATAGTCTGGGGTGAATGGTCTGAGCCAGGTTTCAGTGACCACCAGTATATCTGGCTTTGTATGACTCATCCAAGATTGGAGGGGGTCAAATTTCCCTAGCAAACTGCATGCATTTACGTGGAGGAAACTCATCCCTTTAAGGTGTGTCAACTCTGAGGGGGGCGGGAAATAGGGGTAACTGGGCCTGGGTTAAGCTCAACATTGCCAGAACAAACAAGTAATAAAAAAAGTAGCTTTTAAAGGGTGCTTAATAGCATCCTAATGAGTTGAGTTCATCCCCTTCTGCTAGGGCTCAGAGGAGAGAGAGAGTGAGGAATAATTAAACCTAGGTCCAAATGACCCCAACGTAGCAAATAAAATCACCCAGACCTCAAACAGGTGGGAGGGCTGAGGAAACAGGAGTTGTCTAGGGAAGGAGGATAACCACAATTTCTGGATAAATAGAGTACCAGGACAACAATGTGGGATCCCAGAGAACATCTCAGAGTGAGTAAATAAGACCGGACACTTTCTATTCCTGCAAAAAGTGCCAACAGTGACCACCTCTTGAAGTACAGAGTGTGGATCAAGAATATAGAGAAGCAGACTTGCTGTACAGCACAGTATTAGGAACAATGATTTTATTTTTAGCTCCAGGGATGTGGAAGGCATAGGGGGTCTGGGGAGGCAAGGCACAGTTACACAGCCGTGGAAGGTAAGGCACACTTACATAACAGTGATGAACAAAATAAAATATTTCTTGAGCCAATCAGGTAAAGGAGGTACTCTACAACTACACCCCAGGACGTGGCAAGATACGACAGGAGTGAAGAACAATTTTGCTCAACTTATACCAGGGATAAGTAAGCAACAGCCTAACACTAGCATGAATGGCGGCAGACAATTAAGGGGCAATCTGCTACTTAAAGGAATGTCAACGGAGTGAACCAATGGGACAGGAGCACCACAATTGGGCGGGAAAATAGCGTATTTAAACAGCATCAGGGTGAGGGAGGCGGGAGGGACAAAAAGACAGTTATAAGTAAAGGACAGGTTTGAAATAACGCGTCCCAGAATGCACAAAAAGAAGAGAAAAGTGTACTCCCATGCTAAAGGAGCTGGAGCATGTTGAAATCCTGTGGAGCCAATCAGGAGTCAAGCCGAAGCAGTTCCAGCCAATAGCGGGCTGGAACAGAAGGCTGTGGCCAATTGGCTGTCATGAATTCCTTCCCGGGCAAGGCTGTAATCCTACTAAGGGAGCTGCTTCTGTGGTCGGGCAGAAGAGGTGGTGCAGCCAGCTGAATTCGTAGCCGGCCCATGAGCAGCAGCAGTGCGAGTGCCTGGTCAGGGGTGACCTGTAAGGGGGAAGGCAGAAAGGGCAGAGGTTAGTTATAGTGGGGATCGGGCTTACACAAAAGAAACAGGTGTGCCGCTTAAACAGTGGGCAGGAAAAGAGCACAAAAGATTAGGTGTTAGAGAGAGGGCAGGGGGCTAGAAGGGGGGGGTCATTAGTCTAGCGTCGTTGAGTTGAATAACAGCAGCCAGGAAGGAAACAGTGGAGGATGGGACAGATTGAGAAAAGGCAGTAGAAAATAAGGGAAAAAAAGACAAGAGAAAATGGCGGTTTAACACAGGTACAATGCTGCAAATTTTTAATAAGCTAGGACCCTTATAGTTACAGCAACCAAGCTCTTATGGGATTGTTCCTTTCAGCTGATAGAAATTAGGCTGGACTTGCCCACTTGGGGACTGGAAGTTGTGGTACGAGGCCAACAGTCATGGATTGCTTTTCATCATCAACAATCATGGCAACATTTGTGGTTGGGTACTGATGTACATCCCCATGTACACAAATTATTGAGGTATCGGGGCCTTTTCTAGCAATGTTCTGCAACAAATCTTCTCGTATCAAAGTCTGCCGGCTTCCTGAATCCAACAGTCCCAACATTTGTTTGGCTCCAGTTTCTACACTGGTCAAATACTCCCAATTAGCTAGTGACAAAGGTGGTAGCTCTCTACTTTTATTAGTACAATTCCTGGCAATGTGTCCTTTTCCTAAGTAATTATAACATTTTATATCTGCTTGATTACTCCCCCTTCCTTTCTCCACTCAGTTCTGGCGGTGTTCTGGTTATTAGGTTTAGAGTAACTAAAATGTCTTACCAGAGTAGGTGGCTGTGGACGTGGAACTTGGTATCCCTTCTGCTTGGAAGGTCTTGCAGCTAGGTAATCTCTTGCCAGTGTAATAGTTCTCAGCTGAATCAGGTTTGTGCTCTTTGACCCAAAGTTGAACATCCGGGGGTGGAACTCGAATGAATTGCTCAGTGATAATCAACTTGATGATTTGCTCTGCAGTCCTAACTGTAGGTTATAGCCATTTGCAACAGTATTCTTTGAGCTTAGCATAAATTTCTCTCGGGGTGTCTTGAGCAGTCATTATCTGGTTACAAAATCTTTGTTGGTACCTTTCTGTGCTTATGTCATGTCTTCTCAGGATTTCTTCTCTGACTCAGTCATAATCTTCAGCATTACTCCCACTTAAATGACTATAGACAAATTGAGCACGACCAGACAAATAAGGTACCAGTCTTAGAACCTATCGTTCTTTATGCCAAGCACATGTTTGGGCAATACATTCAAATGTTAAATAAGCCTCTATGTCATCAGTCTCATTGAATTTGATTAACTTAATGTCTATACGGACACTTCTATCAGGGGGTTTGGACTGAGGGCTTGTATGACTCTGAGAGTGTCCATCCATTTGACATCATGTCATTGTCGTTCCAGCTCTCTGTTTCTTAGCTTCCAACTGCTTAACACATAACCATTTGAGGAAGTCACTCACATTTTCTGGAGGATTCTCTATGGTGGGATTTTCCTCTCTGACAAATTCTCCATTGTTCTCTTGATGTCTTCTTGGATATAAACAACAATAGATGTATCCTTCTTCCTGGCTCCTGGGTCCAATCCTGACAGAAGGACTGCTCCTTGCTTTTCTGCCATGGTTCTGGTCAGGATCTGAGTCTTAACTCCTGCACTAGCACCCATCTGCATCTGCCTGGATATCGGTGGATATCCACTATATATCCCACTTTTAACACCACTTATGAAGGTATGGTAATAGACAGACACAACAACAGTAGATAAAGTGCAAAAAAATGTAGGATATGCGTCCTTTTCATTTAGGTAATCCAAAATAAAAACAAAAATTTAAAAATTACTTATACAGAAAAGAAAAATCTTCAAGGTTAGTTGGTTTCAGCAGTATTCTTTGTCAGGATAAATAAACTTGGAATCAGCCTCAATAAGAGACATGAAAGCAAACACAATCTCCCAGTAACTTCTTTCTCAGGCAAACTGCAATGCACTGGAAACTCATCTCACCAGCCAGCAGGAAACTGACTTCACGACAGAACTGATCTGTTCTGTCCTAGTGGAGGATTTATATACAAAGCATGGAGTGGCATCACAGACATGTGATCCATCCATTTTTAGAAAAATGTTTATAACTTCTTTGATATTATTGCTTTTTATCAAGTAACATGAATTAAATAGAGATGAATACAGATAACATTTACATAGTATCCTTTCTCTACATAATACCCATGGGAAAACACTTTATTTCTATGTGCATATGAAATTGGGAATAATGAGAGGGTCTAGCTCCACCCTCTACTGTGACATCACTCTCTGAAAGAGTATAAAAAGAGTTCAGTTTGTGGGCTGGCAGCCCTTAGAGAGACTATATATATACATGCAACGTGCAACTCCCAGGTAAGGAATTAATATGTATTTTAAAGTTCTGAGTTCCCTTTATGTGTTTCTTTTGTAACAAACTCTTAACAGTTGGTTTTTAAGACAAAATAAGTTGTTACAAGTACACAGGGAAGGTTTCTGTGAGTTTGCATTGGAACACTTTTCATTTGGGCCTACTCTCGGCCTATAGCCTGCTCTTTACAAATGCTTTCATTTGCAGGCTAAATATTTGCAGTTTCCAACACAAATGTGCTTTTAAGCTGATAAAAGGGGCGGGGGGATTCAGCAATACAACTACAGCCAAGTCTTGTATCATTTTTAAGTACGTAGGCTTCTCAGGCTTATGGGTCTCATGCTTTCACAAACAGTTTTGGCAAACGCTAAGTGGCTATGGAGTCCCACTTTTAAGTAGCCTTTCAACTTCTTTCACCGCTGCACAATTTAAATAGTTTTTAACATTTCTCTTTTACATTTTGGAAAAACTCTTACAAGTTCCACAAGAAATACAAACACTGAGCATATTTAAAGGGACAAGCATTACTTACATCACTTGTAATGGAAGTGCGTGCTACCCTGCTATTTTACACTTAGGATCAGTTTATAGTTGCAAAAGATACTAGAAAACACTGTAGGTGGCAAGCCTAACAGTTATAAAAGGCAAATAGTACAGTAACACAAGAAGAAAAGAGAAGTACTGTTGCAACAGATTTTGATAGAAAAAGTGAAGATTACTGAAAGAATGACACACAAAAAGAAAATAGCAGCGACAAGGGGCATATAGTAATATGGTCCTAATACTGGAATAGGGGTCACTCTATGACAGGGAGGTTAGCTAGTATTTGTATTGTGCTGATATTGGAGCGTGAGTTACCTTGTGAGGCATCATTTCTTACATCAGTCCTGGTGTTGGCTCCCCATGCGTATTGTGGTGGTGGTGCAGATGGTATTCGTGTAGCTCTAATAGCTGCCCTAATCGCCCTGTTTGCTTTAAGGGGGAGGTAAAAAAAATGTTTTTTTTAATAAATGTTTATTAAGTTGTTCAATATTACCTTGTTGCTGAATCCTTAATTGACAGGAGGCTGCAGGGATAATTTAATACCATGACCATGTAGTAGATCACATATTGGCCCAAATGCCCTCCTTTTGTTCAAGATGTTTGGATCAAAATCAGAGCATACCTTCACTGATCAGCCTCAGACGTAATCATCTTTCTAGTGAAACTTTTCACATGATCTGCATTGGGTCTTGGTAGTGAGGTAGTTTAATAAAGATAAACTTGGGGGGGGGGTACTTCCCTACATAGTTACAGTTCAGGGCCCATCAGTGTGCTCTGTCAAGCTTCACTTTCTGTGCAGGGTAGCTTGATCCTAAGGGCTCAGTATGGATATCCTCAAACAACCTTGCCAGATCTGTCCTCTCCGTGCATTCTGGTATACCCAAGTTTAAAGTTATCGCTTCAGGAGGGTGTTTAATAACTCCTCCACCTTTGCTTGAAGGACATCCAGCACCTTTCCTGTCTGTCCAAGGTCCTGGATAGAAGGATTAGTAGCATATTCTCATTTTTACCAAGACACTGCTCTGAATCACCTGTGTGTAGTGTGAGTGCATCAAGTTTGTTAGATAACCCACCCATCGTATTATTAAAGGTCTCTAAAGTATTATTAATTTTGCAGAAGCCCTGCCTCAGTTCCGTTAAAACAGTTTCCTGTGATTCATAGGCCTCATTTGTCTTAGTGTCTGTTTTCAGATGCTTACCTTAATCAATACATCTAAACTCCTTGGCCTAGATGGTATTCCCTCTAATTTAATGAAGTATGCATCCCCAACGATTGCATTCCTATTAGTACACAAATTTAATCTTTCTGGTGAAACAGGTGTTTTCACAAAAGCCTGGAAAAAATCAAAAGTAGTTCCTATTTTTAAAGGGGGAGATAAAATAGTATTTGGTAATTACCGACCCATTTCTCTTTTACCGCAGGTCCTGAAGATTTTTGAAAGGATTGTGGCCTCACAGTTAACTGATTATTTGGAATCTGAGGGCCTCCTGAATGCAATGCAATCAGGTTTTAGAAAATCTCACAGCACTATGACAGCCCTGGTTAAGGTTACTAGGGATATACAGGCAGCTCTGGATGGGAGGACACCAGTGGGTGCCATTTTTGTTGACTTGTCCAAGGTTTTCGATTCGTTGAACCAGTGTCCTCCTGTCCAGAGCAGCCTCTTTGGGGCTGATGGGACCTAGCCTTCAATGGCTTTACTCTGACTTAACAGAAAGAACACAATTAGTTGCCTTGGGGGGATGGGCTTCGGATACTGTTCCGGTAGGATTGGGTGTCCCCAGGGCTCTATTTTGGGTCCAATATTGTTTAACATTTATGTTAACCAATTAAAATTTTCAGACCCATCAATTTCTTTTCACTTATATGCAGATGATCTGATTATTTTCTCTTCAGAAGTGGTAGTAAATAAAATTCAAACTAAATTGCAGACTGCCTTTAAGGAATTACAGAGCTTCCTTGAGGAAAGTAAATTGGTTTTAAATTCTAAAAAAACACAGTCAATGTTATTTTTTCATTCTTCATTAATACAAGAAGATCCAACTTTGGAGATTCTTACTCTGAAGGGACACCCAATCCTGCAGGTTCAGACATATAAATATTTGGGTATGTGGCTTGATGAGTCTTTAAATTGGGTAGTCCACATAGATAGTGTATTAAATACTGTAAGGAAGAAACTGGGTGCTTTGTACCAAGTAAGAAATACCATGAGTCCTGAGACAAGGGAGAAGGTGGTTAATACAATGATTATCCCTATATTGCACTATGGGGATTTCATTTATGCTAGTGGAAGAAAAAATTATTTGGATAGGGTAGATGCGTGTTTTGGAAGATTAGCAAGATTTATTTTAGATGCCAATCGGTTTACTCATAAGTGTTTTTTTATTTAACTGTGTACAATGGATGAGACCATCAGAATATAGACAGAAACATTTATTAGTCTTTACGTATAAACAATGGACTGGAACTTTGCCTCCTTATATTAAAGTAAGATTACCTTTCTGAGACAGATTAGGTTCACTAAGAATAGCGCATGCCCCGGAGTTTGTTGTCCCCAAATGTAACCTAGTAATAGGTCAACAGTCTGTCTTATGTAGGGGTCTCCTTGAATGGAATAAGATTCCAACTGAAGTAAAGTTCTTTAAGGGAAGACCATCTTGGCTGGGGATTAAATCATGGTTCAGGCAGCAAGCCCTAGGCCTTGGGCAAAGTTGTCCAAAATGATAAATGTCTTCCTTTTTTTTCCCCTTCCTGTCATTGTAAGATTTTATGTTATTTTTATTTAATGATTGTGTTAAGAGTGTATGTCTTTAATGATTATTTGTCTTGTTTAATGTAAAATCTGTGGTGTGTGTTTTTAAAGTTCATTTTTGTACTACTTAAGCCTATTGTTTGTACAGGACCTCGTTGCAAATAAGCGTAAACTCAATCAAGTAAATCCTGGTTCATATGTCTGTATATGAATACAAATTTTACTACTACTACCTTTCCCAACAACCATTTTAATTTGTTCAACCTGCATCTTCACCCTGCTCATGATGTTAGTGGACTTGGATGTGTTCGATGTAATAGAGGTAGCTAGTGAAGTCAGTGG
Organism: Neoceratodus forsteri; assembly: GCA_016271365.2. Lineage (NCBI taxonomy): Eukaryota > Metazoa > Chordata > Ceratodontiformes > Ceratodontidae > Neoceratodus > Neoceratodus forsteri. The sequence continues at coordinate 824,559,336 of CM028136.1, read as the reverse complement.
TAAATTCGAGACTGTCACTTCTTGGGCCCTCCAGATCAACATTGTTCCCATTTGGTACCCTCTGTCTTACTTGGCACTCCTCCCTGACTTTCCCCTTTGCATTTTATTCTACCTCCAGAATGCCACCCTTTTTCCCCTCACCATCTTGGCCACTTCCCTAGAGAACCATTGTGGTCTCTTTTTCCTTCTAATTTTACTGACTTCCTTCACACAGCGGTTGGTTGCCTTAATTATGCCCTCCCTTGTTTTTCCCCATTGTGCGTCTACCCCTCCCTGGCAATCTCCTCCTATGAGGCAGTTTCTGAGGCAGTCTCCCATTTCTTTAAAATCCACCCTCCTAAAATCCAGAAACTTTGTCGTCATGTGGTTTGCTTCTGTTCCCATCTTACTGTTAAACCACACTGAAGGGTGATTACTGCTACCTAGAGGATTGCCCACTGGGAACTATGCAGTGCTATACTGGTTTGTAAGTACAAGGTCCGGCACTGCCCCATCAATCGTGGGTTCATTCACTAGCTGCCTGAGAAAATCCCCTTGTAGGGAGTCAAGGATGGCCCTGCTCCTTGCCAAAGCTGTAGTTGGAAGGCTCCAAGCCACATCTGGTAGACAGAAGTCCCCAACTAGCAGCACCTCCCCCTTACTTGCCATCCTGATATTGGGTTCCCAATGTGCGCTATCCAACTCCTCTCCCTGAGCTGGAGGTCTGTATACCAGACGTTCTGTTGCCTGGTATCATTTTATTGACAATATCATATGTGTCTGGGTGTGGGGTGAGGGATCTGTGAACTTGAATGCCGTTATGGACTGACTTAACACCAGTGACATGAAGCTGCCATATACCAACAGGACTAATGACAAAACAGTGTATTTTCTAAATGTGAAATTAAGTATCAGTCAGGACTGAGGATTCAGGTCTCACCTCATAAGAAACCCATATCTTGGAACACCCTGCTCAGAGCTGATAGCTGCCATCCAAGGAGCCTGGCCAGCAGCATACCCTTTGGTCATTTTCTGCTCATCAGAAGAAATTGTAGTTCTGGTGAAGTGTTTAGGGTAGGGGCTACTCTGCCTCAGTTGTTCAGAAAGGCCTGGACAAAGTAAATCAAACTGAGAGAAAAACTTGATGCACAAAAACCCAGATGACAGGATGAATAAACAGCTACGGTCACATCTGTGACCTCTTACAATTCCTCAGCTATGGCAGTTTAGGAGGATTGTCAGGAAGAGGTTGTCCATCCTATCCCAGGATGCAGAATTGGGCCCTTTAATGGGCACAGTGCCTTGTATCACCTTCTGCTGGGGTACTAGCCTCAAGGACCACTTGGTAAGCACTCATTACCAAGATACTAGAACAGAGAGACCCAGAGATTCTTGCAGCAAACTTTTCTGTTGCAGGAAATGCAACATTTGCTGTTATGCCTCCACTGGTCTAATATTTAAGTATCCACTAGCCAGTGAGGAAGTTTCACCAGATGACTTTGTGGATTGCCAGACACAGTTTATAGTATATGTGGCATGGTGCAGCTGTGGCCAGCTGTATGTTGGCTGCACTATCCACCCCCTGAAGTACTGCAACCATAATTTTATCAGAGCCATTTAAACAAAAACATGACTGATGCCCTGAGTGCACATATCAGGGGTGCATATAACTCTATAACTAGAGATTTCAAGTTCAGAGCATTGGAGAGCCAGCCCACTGGCACAGAGGTGGTGCATCTGTCTGCGATGCCGATGACCTAAGTTCGGAAATGGAGTTAGAAGATCGGAGGGCTGGCCAGGGGAAGAAGGACTGAGCATTCTAGGGACTACTCTCCTTCTCTGGGGGGAGGGGGGTAGTGTGTCTGGCAAGTCACGGACCCCTGGAGGAGGCTGGGGGGGATTCATTGTGCCAGCACTGTAACCTGTGAGGGCCGGGGTGGATGTGGATCATCATTGCATGTCCCTACCCCCAGGTACAGCCCCACACAAAATCCCAGCCCCGAGCTTCAAGCCCTACTCCGCTGCCGCCCCCACTGCCAATAGTGTTCGCTGGGTAGGGTCCCGCTCCCATGGCCCCACCCTGGAGGGTAAGCCAGGGCATGTTACCATGGACCATGGAGAGGGGGCACCCACCCGGCAGCCCCACAGGGGCTGAGCTCCCTTCAGGGAGTGGGGGTGCCGGAAACAGAAAAAAAGCTCAGGGCATTGGAATGGGTCAAACCCTCTCTCCGTGGGAGTGACAAGCTAAAGATTTTGCTGCAAAGAGAAACCAAGTAGATCACAGGGCTAAGTATTCTAATCCCTATGGTCTCAGTGATCAGCTAGATTTTAAACTGTTTCTGTAACACTAAACTGTCTCCATGTGTTATGCTGGAATCAATAGCATGATGGACCCATATAGGCGTGATGTTGTGCTGGGATAACATCACTGTTGAAGGTCAACATTGACCAATCAGAGCCCTGGATTACTTCTTGCCATATCCTAATTGGTCTTTTATTCACCCAAAATGCCTTACTCACCATTCCTTGTGTTGCGTGGGGGGGGGGGCAGCAACCCCTTCACTGTTTTATTTGGCAGTTCTTCTCTTAATAGTCAATCTGACAAAGTAAATTACATAGCCCTCCTTATAATTTGAGCTGGTTGTTGTTTTCATTTAGGCATTCCCCTACATGTTGATCCAATTTAAGGAACCCCTTCTATAATTTATCATCATATGGGACCACCACGTGATTGAGATCTGTAAACAGAGCTTCTGATTGTAATATGTGCTTTGAAATTTAAAGTTTTTTATTTTATTATTAATTGCTCTTCTTTTATTCACTTTCACTACTTTTTACTGTTTCCTTATATGTCTGAATGCATTTCTAACTAATGAATTTAAATGATGTCACACAGGTGGGGTATAAAACAGTGACAGTTCAGGCTACTCCACCCTCTGAGGAAGTGATACATAGGGATGTTAGCACAGCGCTATACATGCTTTGGATGCCTTGACAAAACAAATGTACATGCTGCTCCTGGTGTGTGCCCATCTCCATTTTTTTTGTTTAGTTCTCTATACCTCCCCTGTACAAATAGTGATCCAAGTACTTGTCTCCAGGATGACCCACACCATTTCACCTTCGATATTCACATTTGTGCTCCATATATTAATAGGCACACAATTTGATGGTAGTTTACTGTTTTCTAAATCTCATGTTACTCCACTTAAATAAACTATTTAAACTGATTAAGATTCTTTTAATTGTCAGGGAGGTCTGAACCTTCCAGATTTCTATTTATATGCCCAAGCAGCATTTCTAAGAACTTTAATACTATGGCTGATTGAATCTTATAACTCTCCATGGAAAACCATAGAATTTCAAATCAATGATTTATATGACATAAAAAAGATTATACTTTCTTCTGATGATAGATCTCTTAACCCTTCAGCTCTAACAGAAATAACAGCTCAAGCATACAAGTTCTGGAAACAAATCAGAAAAGCAGGACCCATTCAGAAAATATATGAATATTGTAAGCTAATATCACAAGACGAAAAATTTACCCCAATCTATATGGACCACGCTTTCACCCAGTGGCGAGATATGGGTTTATCACATATCTATCAGTTCCTTTCTTCGAACGGAATCATTCCATTTGATAGACTTCAATCTTTATTGCCCCTTAAGAACACAGACCGATTTAGATAATTTCAGATTCGAAATCACATCCTCCGAAACACTATAATACCCTCAAGATTACCTGTCCCTACACCAGAATTACTCAAACTCTTTATTGAAGCAAACAAGAGAAATCTGGGAACCCACTTGATAGGCCTCATATATAGAGAGCTTCGGAATGGGCTCACCACTTCCACAACATCCATATTAGACTCCTGGAATAAAGACCTCCAAATAGAAATACCTGCCGAATCTTGGTCTAGATCCTCTCTAACAGAGATAAAATCCATCACATCCCCTTACTGGAGGGAGTTTGCATGGAAATGCCACTCTAGATACTTCAGAGCGCCGTTGACACTAATGAAGTATATCCCCGATGAGTTTGGGAAATGGAGGAAATGCGGATGCCATCTTGCCACGCTGTGGCATGTTTTTTGGTCCTGTCCGCCCCTTATGCCCTTTTGGCTAACCTTTCAGAATGAATTGACCACCTTATTTACTGAACCTATAGAACTTACTGCGGAACAGTTTCTAATGGGGGTTTATCCAGACCATGCTCCCCGCTGGGAGCGAACTTTACTACCGGTATGTTTTATAGCAGCCAAGAAGGCAATAACCAAGCGTTGGATGAGGACTCAGATCCCAATTGTCCAGGATTGGAGGAAAATAATGTCTGAAATTTATAAAACTGAGACCTTCAATACTAGGCAGCGGGGAGGACCCGCATCACGAATTCTGAAGTGGAAGGTTTGGATCCATTATATATCTTTAGAACAATTAGATTTGAGTATATAAAGTTCTTAAATTAAGTAACAATGTCACCAAAAACCGAACTTGGTATAGTCTGGAAATGTTACTGACCTGCAGCTTTGCCTACCAGTGAATTAACTCAATTAACTTACATTAAATAGAAATTGTTTTAAGGACTGTTTTTTTTTAAATAATAATTGACAAATTCACTACAAAAATGTGAAGAATTGAACTCTGTTCAGAAGTATTGTTAATTGAGTCACTATAACATCCATTGTGTATTTATGTGGAAAAATTATTTAATAAAAAGAAATTTAAAAAAAATGATTCTTTTACTTGTCATCTAGTTATCAACTTTTGATTTTAGAATTTGATCTTATCAAAGAACATCTTTAGTTAGGCCCTCTGGTTTGCTTAATTAAATGTTTTGTTGCTTACTCTGATAATTTAATGAGCTGGTGCTAATGACTATAATTTAAAACACAAGAGTGCGCACTGGGACGGTGGTTCTTAGAAACCATATGTCAAACGCAACCCAAGGTTTCAAACACTCACCAACCTCATAAGAGGGATGCAGTGGTCAGTAGTTTCACTTCAAACTCATTTTATCACACACAAAAAAATGAACCAGGTCCTGCCTGACATGTTTTAGACATTTAAGTCATTTATCAAAGGCTAAGAACCAGTATAAAATACAGCCTTCATATAGGATAAAGCAACACATGTGACATTATGACACCCTAACATGAACACTATCCTGATTGGTTAAAAACATCAACAATTTAATCATGAATTAAAAAAAAACATATTATAAATAGTGCAATCCCAGGTGTGTAAAAACCATTAATAGACCAAATAGTATATAAGGTATACACAAAAAGGAAACTATTAAAGGGTAAAGGTAAAAGATAACTGGAGGGAGAACAATTGGAGGCAAAAGGACCAAAAAGCAGATAAAAGAAAGAGAAAGAATAAAGCAGAAACAAGAAGAGGAAAGCAGACAATTTTAAAAGACATGTCTCAAAAAGTATTGCACACTGTCAGAAAATATAATATCATCATTTCATTATTAAAATCAAAATGCTGAGAAATTAAATTCTATTATTTCCCAAACAAGAACTAAACAAAGTTCATCAGAAGATGCAGGACATGTTTACAAAGCACATTTCTTTTTGTAATAATCTCATTGTAGCCACTCAATATGCTGACAAAAAAGTAAGGTTTGAGGGGGAGAGTAATATAGGAGCGGAAAAGGGAGGCAAAATATTTTATTAGAAGTATATAAAACTAAACTTCACCATTAGTTGAAATTTTAGAAAAATTCTCAAACTGTTGATATACCACAGGTTCCTTCACGTTTTCCTTTTCAAGTAAGGACGTAAGTCCAAATGTGTCTTTAAACCAGGTTTCTCAGTGGATCTTAAAATCAAAATCCAAAAGTTCTCACATAATATCGAAAGGTTTTTGAAATTTCCACCCCTGGGTTTCCAACAAATCTTGTCAATTCCTACAAAAACTAAACTGACATTTCAGAAGCCTCTATAATATGTAATGCCGTAGCATATGTTCCGTCTCTCTTCGAGATGGCTTTGACATGCTCACCCACCCTGGCTTTAAAGCTTTGTCTTGTTTTTCCCACATAAAAAGCTTTACATTGGCAAATCACTAAATAAATAATGCCTTCGGTGTCACAAGTGATACACTGTCTGATAGCATACATCTTTTCAATATTACATCTTGTGAATTCTTTAGTCTGAGAAATAAACTTGCATTACTGTACATTTGAAACATCCTGATGGTTTATTAAGCCAGGTACCTGTGGTTCTATCTGTAAAATGGCTGGGTACCAATAAATCTTTGAGTACAGGAGCCCGTCTGTAGCACATTCTTATTGGTGTCTTGCACAATTCCCTGAACCCTGGTTCTGCTGCTAAAATGTACCAATGACGTTTCAAAATAATTTCCAACTCCCTAGATTGCGCTGAATAATCTGTCATATAGTTAAATCTGGTTTCACTTTCCTCAGTTACCACCCTTTCGCTAAGGAGCTCTGTCCCCTCTCTCTCTCTCGCCCTTGCCTTAGCCTCTGTTATTTTCTCATAATTATAGCCCTCTGTAGGAGTTTATTAGTAAGTACAAAAGACTCTACCTCAAAACCTGCCATTGAGGAACAATTGCATCTAGTTCTCATAAATTGCCCCACTGCTATGTCCCTTGCCACATGGGGAGGGTGGCACCTGCTTGCCAGCAACAAAATGTTTCCATCTGTAGGTTTACAATAGATTTTGCTTTCTGAAGTTCCTGTTGGATTAACACTGTTTTTCAGGTCTATAAATGTGATGACACTATCATTGCTCTGAAATGTAAACCTCAGGTTAGAGTTGGTCTGGTGTAAAAAATCTACAAACTGACTAAATAGTTCTAAATCTCCCTTCCACACCACCAACACATCATCGATATACCATTTCCACAAAATCACATTAGCAGCAAACTTATTTACAGAAGCATTATAGATCCCCTCCTCTTCCCATTTCCCAACATATAGGTTAGCGATGGAGGGCGCACAAGTCGCCCCCATCGCAGTACCTTTGATTGTAAGAACATGTCATTATTAAATAAAAATGCATTGCTTTTTAGTACATGTTCCAGCGTTTTTATTAAAAGCTCAGTAGAGGGAATATTGGGTCCTGCATTGATATTCAAGTAAAAGGCTGCTACAACCAGTGCCCCCTCGTGGGTGACATTGGTATAGAGTGATTCAGTGTCCAAGCAGCATGTCTTCTTCTACTGTCAATATCAGTAATAGGTTTAATACCTCCTTCATATCTCTCAGATAGGAGGGCAGCTGGGAGACCAGGGGTTTCAGGAAATAGTCAACATATTTGGACAAGGGCTCAGTCAGTGAGCCAATACTGCTCACTATGGGTGACCTGGAGGATTATGCAATGTCTTATGTACTTTCATAAGTATGTAAAAAGTCACTCTTACTGGATAAGGTGTAGTGAGAAACTCTTTAGTTTTAGCATCAAAAATGCTTGTTCAATTACTTCATCGATGCTGTATTTAAAGTCATAAGTGGGATCTTGTCTCAATTTTTGATAAAATTCTCGATTCCCCAGTTGTCTGTTAACTTCCCCCAAGTACATCTCTTTATCTAACAACACCACTGCTCCGCCCTTATCGGCTTGTCTGATAATTGAGTTTGTGTCTCCCTGTATGGTGGAAACGGCATCACTTTCTTCCTTACTGATATTATTGAAAAAATTAAAGTGGGGTGTTTTGAAGAACCTTTCCAGGTCAGTCTCCACCAATTCCTTAAATACAGATACTGCTGCACAGGTAGGAGGACAATAAGTGTTTCTGTTTTCTTCTGTTCTCTTCCTTTTATCTACTTTTTGGTCCTTTTCCCTCCGATTGCCCCCTCCTCCCCAGTTATCTTTTACTTTTATCCTTTAATATTTTCCTTTTTGTGTATGCCTTACATACTATTTGGTCTAATAATGGTTTTTATACATCCAAGGTTGCACTATTTATAATATCTTTTTTTTTTAATTCATGATTAAATTGTTGATGTGTTTAACCAATCAGGATAGTGTTCACTTTAGGGAGTCATAATGTCACATGAGTTGCTTTATCTTATATAAAGGCTGTATTTTATACTGGTTCTTAGCCTTTAATAAAGGACTTAACTGTCTGAAAGATGTCAGGCAGGACCTGGTTTGTTTTCTGTGTGCAATAAAATGAGTTTGAAGTGAAACTACCGACTACTGCGTCCCTCTTATGAGGCTGGTGAGTGCTTGAAACCTTGGGTTGTGCTGACCACTATACTTGTCTGCAATGACCAAATGTGCAGTCCTGTCTTCTCTGGTAATTCACGTTATATGGTAGGCAAACTTGCTCCTTAAAACAATTCCACTAGTGCTGATTGCTAATCCATGTGACAAGTGTTCCCTACCACCCCTGTTGGCTAGCTGCTATAACTTGCACCCTCCACCAAACCTCACAATGTTTACTGACTATGCTTCACTTCCCCTTCTTCCATTTCATTTTGTCCCTGCCCTGCCTCCTATACTTCCTTCTCTCCTTCCCCCTGACCATTCCCCATCTGCCTCTCAATCTCCCTCTGTTACCCTTCTCCTGCCTCTCCCCTCCCTTTCCTTATTCACCCTGGTCTTCTCTCCTCCCCCATCTCAATCCTGATGCTGCACCATTCTTTCCCTCCTACCCCACCTCTCCCTCACCAGCGCCCCCCCACCCAGAGTATCTGTTGGTAGGTGTAGATCTCACACAGTATTGCTCCTCATAACCCTTCTGCTACTGCTGGCGGGTGATGTACAGCTGAACCCTGTCCCCCCTTCCCATCCACCAGCCTTCCCAAAGAACTGAGTGTTTTTCATATAAATATTAGGAGTCTACTCCCCAAGCTTGACCAGCTAAGGCTGTGGGCCATACACTACAGTCCTGATGTGCTTCTTGTTACTGAAACCTGGTTCTCTGCCTAAATCAGTGATGTAGGAATTGGGATTTCTGGTTACACAGTTCACAGAGAGGACCATGAAAGCATAGTGGTGGAGTTCTTCTCTACATACATCACAGCCTTATCTGTAATGTTGTGTCATTCTGCCATCTCCTCTTCCCATGAATTCCTTCTGTGCAGGTTCTCTTTCCCCTACTCACTTCCTGTTTTCATTGATACTTGGTTTAATTATTGGGGACGGATTTTCAAAACGAAGTGGGACTAAGTCCCACTCCACAATTGCAATTGAAGTTGCAGTCCGAAATCTTCACAACTGAGGAGATTTGTATTTTCTGTCTGCCTAGCTGAGGGAGATGTTTCACCTGGTGCCACCAAGTGTAACATTTTCCTGCAGCTGCAAGGGCCAAACAGCCGCAAGCTGCCGGAAATCATGAAGCCAGTCATAAACTGGCTCCACCTTTGAAAAAAACACAGCTGCGGGGAAACACTGCAACTCTGCAAGTGGCAACCCACTAGTGCCAGCTTTTTCTCACAGCTGCAGGATTGTCCAAGCGGTATCCCATGAAACCAGAGAGTGCAGAATCGTGAGTGTCAAAATCACGACTGCACAACAGCGAGAGGAAAAGGGCAACCCACAAAAACAGCGATCACCAAAAAGGTAACTTATAGCTTTCTCCATCTCCCCAATGTGCTCCCCCCACTCCCGGAGATGTTTATATATAGAAAGGAAGTGTGGGTGGGGGGATCCCCCTGCAGAAACTCACTCACAATTTTGGCAAATGCTGTTATTTGACAGTCGCTCCTTTTTCCCCCTCGCTCTTTTCTCATCGATATTTTGCCATCACCAATTTGCATTCGTTAATATTACATAGAACCTTCAAGGGCTCTGCAAATCTGGCCCTTGGTTTTTAGAGATGGAATATGACAATTACTGTCCATACTAGTCCATCCCTGAATTAGGTAAGGTAGGCTTTGTGTTTCTCCCCTCCGTCATTTTGTCAATCCATTTTTTTGAACATTTCACTATTACTGCAGTTAACAATATCTAATGGTAGGGTGTTCCAAATGTTTAATACTCTCTGGGTGTAGAAATTTTTCCTAACGTTAGTTGTGAAATGTGTAACTTTCAGTTCTTTACAGTGTCTCCTAAGCACATATATCTTCTCCTTGAATTAAGTTCAGGTCCCCCCATCAATTCTGCATCATCTATTATATTACAAAAAAAGTCACCTCATGTTATGTGCTGTTCCAGAGTGTAGAAGCTTAAGTGTTTAGGTCTTTCATTGTATGTTTTGTGTTCCAAACCCCTGATCATTTTGTTTATGTACGGAGATTTTTTCTATTTTTATATTTTCAGCTACATTTTATGTATAATATACTTTATCTTCAGCTAAGTTTACCTCACCTCCCCCCCCCCAAAAAAAAAAACTGTGATTTATAATCAATAATTGGTCTAACTTAAAAGAGCAGTACAGTGGTAATAGAACATTTTTGGACTTGTGAGTGAAGTGCTTTTTGATAGTGCTAAGTAGGTAGTTTATTGTTGCATATATTATGTTTACCTGCTTAGTGTTTTTTAGATCATCTGTCATGTATGGCCCAAAATCTTTTTCACTGGTTGTTACTCTGAGTTTTGTGCCTTCCATATATTACTTCTTTGACTGTTCCTGCCTAAATTCATTACAGTACACTTGGACATGTTAAGCTTCATTTTCCATATATTTGCCCACCTTGCTATCCTGTCTAGGTCATTTTGTATATCTATTGTTTCCAAGTTTGTATTTGTTTTTTTCTCCAATTTAAATGTCATTTGTAAATATATTACATACTAAAATAACACTGATTCCTAGGTCTCCTATGACTAGGTTAAATAACCAGTCCAGTGATTGAGTCCTGAGGACTCAGCTGGTAACCCTGCCCTCACAGGAGAGATGTCCTTTCACCCTTACTTTTTGGATTCTACCATTTAATCAGTTTGTTACCCAGTTTATGAGTTTGTTATTTAACCCCAAGACATTCATTATCCGTAGGTTTTGCATGGGACACTATATTGAAAGCCTTGCTTAAAGCAGCAGTATTAGTTAACAATAATTTAAATAACTTAGTGGGCTGTTAGGACAAACCAAAATATCAATATATCTGATTTTCTTTTTGCTTTATTTCATTCCCAAGGCAAGATACAGAATTTTGAAGTTCTTAAAAGTTATTGGTCTTTTGCAATGTCAACAATCATGGGTGTAAGCAAATCAGGATGGTGCTGTGCTGTTGGCTGTCAGAAACATGTACTAGCAACATCCTAATATATTAACATTATAAATACAGTGGGTGCAATTAGTGTCTGCTCCTTGGGGAGAAGATTTTTGAAAACTGCCGGGGGCTGCCATCTTTATTGTAGAGCCATGTAAATTACAAAAGTTGTAATTAAACACAGTCTTAAAAATAGCTGATTGAAATTAAAATACCCCAATGAAGAATCTAAGATCATCAGGAATACATTACTGATAAAAAAGGTAGGGTGATATTTTTTGTTGAATAACTAGTACTGCTGCTTTAAGTCCAGAAATATAATGTCTACTGAGTTCCCTTCATCCAATTCTTCACTCGTGTTTCATAAAAAGTGAATACATTTATAATGATCTACCAGGTTTGAAACCATGTTGTAGTTTGTCCCCTATACCCTTGCTGCACAGTCCTGTTCTTGTTTTGCATTTATGCACATTTCCATTACTTTACATTGGTGGCATTTGCTCCTCCCCTAAAGCCAAGTCTGACACCCTCTTATCCATCTCCTCCCTTTCAGCTTCAGGTGAGCTATTGGTCCTTGGGGATCTAAATATAAATTGGCTCTCCCCTAAACAAAAAATACCATTCAACAACTGAGTCTCTCAGTCTCATACAGCTCATTGCTGAGCCAACCCATCTCAACCCGAGTTGTCTACTTAAAAAAAAAAAGTTCTTATTTGTGGATCTCCCTGCATCCTGTTCAGCCATAAATAACAATCTCGTAGTCCCTATGTTCCATACCAGTATGGGACAGCGTTCTTTTAGCTACCGTGTAGTATCTATCTGGAATTCCCTTCCTCCACCTGTCAAAAAAAACCCACCACCCCAGCCTTTACAAAGCTCCTAAAAGCACACTACTCCTCATCTCAAGCCAGCTGCTGCTTCCACTAATCTACTCAGTTCTGCCCACCACCCCTACTACCTCTGCTTCCCACCACCTCAACTCCCTTTCTTATCCCCTTACCTCTCCCCCCACCCTCCCTCACAGCTATGCACTCAACACACCCCCAACTAACTATGCACTTACCTCCCCTGCTTCCCCAATCATAATTCTATCATTCCTTCCCACCTTCCTGTAACCTCCACCTCGCTCTCCCCTCCTCTTTCTCCCCTCCTGTCTTCTACCCTCCTCTCTCAGTCTCCATTGCATCTCCTTACCCCTCAGTCATTCCCCCAGTACACCCTCGAAAAAATCTTCTGTTACTTTGTTCAAAGCTGTTATTTCTCTTCTCATCCCTACCCTAGCCCAGTTGTTTGGTATCATACTTGACATGCTGGATTTTCCTACGATGCCCACTGTATTTTTATTTACTTGTTTTCTAGTACATTGTTGTGCTTCCCCTTGTACCCTAAATCAGATATTTTAGTGTATACTCTCAGGCCGGTGGCATTGCATCATATTTGACATCTGGTATCTTCACCTTCTGTAACTTGTATTTCACCTGTTGTATTATATTTTGTATCTCACCTGTTGTATATCTTACCCCCATATGTGTTATTGTACCAGGGTCATGACTGAAAAAGGCACTTGTGCCAGCGCACTCACCCAGTCAAAAAAGTTTAAATAAATAAAATAAAATAAAACCCCAAACTCCTCACATCATTCCCTCATTGACTGTGTTCTGTCCTCTCACCCCAACCCCATTATTCTGCTGGAACTATACTGGATAGTTTTAGTGACTATTGCATGGTTTACTGCATCCCTTTCTTACCCCCTTTGCTGCATCTGTAAGATCCACAGCATTATCTAGTCTAGCAAATGAAAATCAGCCATTGTCACCCCTGTACATAAAAGTGGGGACAAGTCCATCCTGGGTAACTATTGGCCAGTCTCGATATTACCCCCACTCTCCAAGGCCCTTGAGCGTATTGTTGCCGACCAGCTCACAGACTACCTGGACAAATATAACATCCTGTGAACTCAGCAACATGGGTTCCGACAAAGTCACAGCACATCAACTGCCCTCCTGGAATTTACTGGTGTCCTTCACAACTCGTTGGACAAAGGCCACCTAACTGGAGCAGTTTTTACGACTTGACAAAGGCATTTGATACTGTTCACCATGGCCTGCTAATGAAACAGCTGCTGAATGCTGGACTCTCCCAGGACTCTACTGTATGGTTTAAAAGTTACCTGGAAAATCGTTCACAAACAGTAAAAATTGCCGGTGTACTCTCGGACTCTAAACCTGTCCGCTCAGGTGTCCCCCAAGGATCTATTCTGGGCTCTCTACTGTTCAGCCTTTTCCTGAACCCTCTTCCTCTATCCTGCCCTGAACAAATCATCCTCTATGCCACTGACGCTGTGCTTCTCACCTCCCATAAGGATCCACAACCCTTACAACATAACTTACAGCTAGGATTCTCCGCAGTTGAAAACTGGTTCACTGATCATAAACTGGTCCTAAACCACAAAAAGACCAAGTCGATGCTTTTTTGCAGCTCCCATAACAAGCACAGGCTCCACCCCTTGGTCATCACTACAAGTATTGGAAATACCCTAGAACAGGTGACATCCTTTAAAAACCTTGGAATCTCCCTTGACCCCAACCTATCCTATGGGTCCCACATTGATAATTTTGCCAAAGCTGCCAAAACATGCATCGGTCTTCTCTACCAGAATAGACAACATCTCACCCCAGATGCTCTGAAGGTTGCTATACATAGCTCGGTGGTCTCCATCATTGACTACAAATGCATTTCGACCTCCCTAAACAAGGCTTGTCGGCTCATTACTGGAGCCCACTGACTCACACACATACATGTGACCTATATGCTCAAATGGGTTGGCTACAACTTGCTAACTGCATTAAGTATCAGACCTGCCTGATGGCAAAAAAAATAACCTTAGGTCTTGCCCCCCCCACCCCCGGTGTCCAAGCCCTCCTGTGCCCAAATATAAATCCCCGCAACACCAGAGGGTCTGAGTATCAGCTTTTCCAGGTGCCCCACTGCCGCACCACCCAGGGTCAAAGATGCTTTTCTCACCATGCTCCCAGCTGGATGAATGCCCTCAGCTCTGGCATCCCCCCAAACTCCCCTCTGGGTATGTTCAAAGCCAGCCTATGTCATCATCTCGCTGCATCCAGCTCCTGTGACTGCCACCCCTAACTTCCCCCCTCATCACCTATAACTTTGTATCCAGCCTGCTCTTCCTACAGTGCACTTAATGTCTCCCTTCCTTATCCCCTACCCCTCCCCCTCTCCATACCTCCCCTACTACCAACGCCCCTCTCTGTGTCCTTTAACAATGCCTTTGTGCTGCTGTAGTCTCTTCCTCTTGTTCCACTCCCCTCTATACTCACCTTCCTCCTTTCTCCTAGCTGTCCACTCTAGGTTTCTTTAGGTTATTCGTGTTGCTTGTGACATAATTGTGACTACTGTGATGTGTTACCTGATTGCTATAAACTGTTGAGAGCTTTGTTTATTCATGTACGTACTACTTCTGGTGTGGAACCTTTATAAAAGAGCCTTGGCTCAAAGGTGCTTGTAATCCTAGACTCAAATAAATAAATAAAAAGTCACTGACCCATCATCCAAGCTAGATGATCTTTTTTGTTTGTTTGTTTTATTTAACATGCTTTTTCCCCTTGCTTCCAACTGGCCATCATCAGTCTTACCCACTCACCCAGCCCCATCACCCATCTTCTTCAGGTCTTACCTCTCTACCCAAGTGCCCAGTGGCTTGCTCCCAGGATGGGACCATTGGGGGAGGGCATTACCCCCCAACCAGAGATGTAGTCATTGATCTAGAACAGAGCACCACAGTCAGTGGTGTGAGGCCTGCTGTGAGGGATGGACATCCTTCCTGCTGCAGATGGTGGTTTTCCACTTTTCTCCCCCTCCCCAAGGACACTGAATATACTCCCAATGCTGGCACACATGGTTTTGTGCACTGTCATTGGAGCATATTGATGTCCTCCCTTCTGGTTCATCAGCTTCTGTGCACCGCCACCTATGGTCACCCAGGTGGCAGTAGTGCAGCAAAGCGTGAACTCCCTCCCACCCCTAGGTGAGACAGCATCCTGTAGGACACAGATCCCACCTCCCCAACCAGCCCTCTGATGACTTGGGCTCATTCCTGAACACAGGTCATCAGCATTGCAAGTGGCAGTATTACTGCTGCACCAGTGTGCCAGCCCTGCTAGAGGATCTTTGGGCAACTGACTGCTCAGCAGTCACTTTATAAGCTGATATAGATGTTGCTCTAACCCCTTTCATGACCAAATTCATTGCAACATGGGACAAACATGTCCCTCTCAGGAGGTCTTATGTTCGTGGGTCCCACCTTCTTGGATCTCCCCAGAGGTCATTGACCTGCTCAAAGCTTGGGATTCTGCCTGGCATCTCCACAAAGCCTCAGGCTCCCTGGAGGATTTGTTGAGATACAAACAACTATTTAACACCTGTACTAATGCCACCAATGAAGCCAAATCAATTTATTTCACCTACAAACTACAGAACAACCTTTAAATCATCTGATTGGTTCTGGTAGGTTATTCCTTCCCTGATCAATCCACTATGCAGTCTACTTCCCAGTCCTCAAACTAGGAAACTCATCTCTCTAACCCAGTTGAGTTTGCGAACATCTTTTTTTTTTCATTATTCACATTTGATTCCCTGAATCTCTGGTCCAGCCCTCCAGGGCTGTCTCCCAGTACCTCCCCATGGTCTCTGCGTGCCTGTCCAGCATCAGCTCCATGTAGCCTCAGATTGCCCCTGGGCAAGGTAAAGGGTGGAGGGAAATACCCCCAACTGTACACAGCATCAGGCAATGGAGGCAGTGGTGGGGACCATCCTGGATGTACTGGGGTCTCGTCGGAGGGCTGGCGCCAAGGCTGAGCATTTTCCCATTACTCCCCTGGAAATGTCTGCACACATGGGGAGGCCAATGCACATGTGCATGCAATGTGTGCCTAGCATGGGTCTCCCAGCTGATGCCTCCACCTTCTATAGTATGCTAGACTGTGCTGCCACCTGTGGTCACCCAGGTTTCAGTATTGCAGTGAGGATGGTGGCCCTCCCTCCCTGGAGGAGGACAGCATCCTCTGGGATGCTGGATCCTTCTCCTCCCGATCATCCTTCAGAGTCTCAGGCTTATTCCAGAATCCGGGTCACCACCATCATGAGCAGTAGCCCTTTCACTGTGCCGAGGGGCCGGCTGGGTTGCTAATACTTTTAACCATTTCTTCACTTCCTGTGCCCTCTCTTTTCTTCCTCCTCCCCTCCCTTCTCCCCCTCTTGCCATTTCTCTTCAAAAGTGTCCTTCATCTTCACATCCTCAACTCCAGCATCTTTTTCCCCTTTCCCTAGTCTCCACAGGGACCACCCTCACTGCCTTTCTTTCAATTCCACTAAGGAGCTAAGTCCCAATGGTCTAGATGCTAATCTTTGCCATCTCTCTGCCTCATCCATCGCTGCCACTCTTGACTCTCTTTTCAATCTTTCTTTCCAACTTGGATCCATCCCCAGTCCAGGAAGTAGGCAAAAGTACTCCCTGTCCTCAAAGGGGGTGACCCTTGTTCCCCAGGTAAATACCAGCCCATCTCGCTTCTCCCTGCACTGGCTAAGGTGCAGGAAAAACTTGTTCTCTTCCAACTATCTACCTCTTCTTTCCTCTCCTCTTTTCAGTCTGGCTTCTGTGAAAACTACTCCACCAACTCCTCCCTCCTCCGGTTCACAGACTTTGTGCTGAAAGGCATAGACCAGGGTCTGTTCACTGTAGCAATTTTCATAGACTTCACAATGGCCTTTGGTACAGTAGTCCACCCCTTCTCTTGGATAAATTAGGTGCTGTGGGTCTATCCAACCTGGCAGTCAAGTGATTCTGCTCCTACCTCTCAGATCGCCTCCAGTCAGTTCAAGTTTGTGATGTCCTATCCACCCCCCTGCCCATCATGTCTGGTGTCCCTCCCCCAGGGCTCCACCCTTGGCCAAGTCCTTTTTTTCATCTTCCTATATGACCACCCTTCCACCTGTGTCACTTTCCACAAACAGATGTAAGCAGATGATGCATTTCTATTTGCTTTAAATGTCATGGTCCCTGAGCTGGAGTCTTCATTCATGGCAACAATTCTGGGAGCGAAAGTTCTTTAAATTTGATGGACTGCATCTGACTAAAGAGGGAGTCAGTGCATTGGGGCAGAAGTTTGACGTCTTTGCAGAATATTTAAACTAGCAAATGGGGAGAGGGGTGCAGCACCCCATACGTCGAATGGGAAGAACACCCCTCCCCCCTCAGCTAGTGGTCAAACAGGATTCAGCATGTTTGCCGCTCATTGCATCACCAGGTAAGAAAAAGGTTTGTCTCCCCATACGACGCTTAGAGGTAATGCCAAACTTCACCCAACAACTAACACACCAAAATCTGGCCAATGGAAAATCCATGTACACAATGCTCACAGCCTGGGAAATAAGATCCCAGACCTGCAGGCAATAATGTCAGAGGCTAAACTGGACATAGTAGCATTAGTGAGACGTGGTTTACCAGTAACCACACTTGGGAGACTTCAGTACCTGGCTATGTATTGTTCAGAAGAGACCGAGGTGCAAAAGGGGGAGGTGGCCTGTATGTTAATGAAAATATCAAAGCTACAGAAATTCAGAATACACATAAGGAGCCAGAAGAACTGTGGGTCACCCTGGAAACAGGAAATGGGACAGCCATAAGAACTGGGGTTGTCTACAGGCCCCAGACCAGAGGAGGACACAGACACATTACTGTTAGAAGATATACAAAACATGACAGCTAAAGGGAGGTTCTGATAATGGGAGACTTCAACATGCCGGATACAGATTGGTCAATACCAGCAGGAACATCTGCCAGAACTAGACTCATAGTGGATTCCTGCAGGAGGGCCTCAAACAACTGGTACAGCAACCCACAAGAGACAGGGCTATCCTAGATCTAGTACTGACTAACAAAGAGGGGATCACAGATCTCCAGGTAGAAGGTCACCTGGGGGCCAGTGACCATCACATGGTATGGTTCAATTTGGCTACTACATCTAAATCATCCCATTCCAAGGCAAAAATATGGGACTTCAGAGGAGCTGACTTTGATAAGATGGCCAACAGAGTTAAGCTAGCCCTGGCAAAAAGAAACACAGCTGAGGGGGTACAGGCAAAGTGGGCAAGCATTAAGGATGCAGTACTTGAAGCAACATCCCATTGTGTTAGACAGAAAAGGAAGTGCAAGAAGAAGAAACCACTTTGGTTCTCAAATACAGTAGCAGAAAAGGTCAGAGCCAAAGACTGGCCTTCAGGAAATATAAAGGAACACAGCGGGATGAAGATAGGAGGCATACCAAACTGCCCTAAGGGAAGCAGGTAAGGCATTAAGGCAGGCAAAGTCCCAAACTGAGGAAACACTAGCACGAACAGTAAAAGAAGGTGACAAGACGTTCTATAGATACATTAGTGAAAGGAGAAAGTCCAGAGGGGGTGCTCAGCTAATGGAGAAAAGGAGCATGTGAGGAGGAGGACCCTGTAAAGGCATGTATCCTAAATAGATACTTTTGCTCAGTATTTACTGAAGAGAAGGTAGGCAGGCCCACAGCTCAGCATCATGGACACAGGGGAGGAGGTGCACTACTCCCTTCACAAAAGAAAGGGTCCTACAAGAGCTCAATAAGCTCAGGGTGGATAAGGCAATGGGATCTGATGGCATACATCCCAGGGTACTTAAGGAGCTAAAGGAGGAACCAGCAGAGCCATTAGCAGAATTGTTTAGTGAGTCTCTGAGCACAGGAGAGGTCCCAGAAGACTGGAGAAGGGCTCATGTGATCCCACTCCACAAGAGTGGTAGCAGGGAGGAGGCGGGGAACTACAGACCGGTCAGTCTTACCTCAGTAGTGGGC
Organism: Neoceratodus forsteri; assembly: GCA_016271365.2. Classification (NCBI taxonomy): domain Eukaryota; kingdom Metazoa; phylum Chordata; order Ceratodontiformes; family Ceratodontidae; genus Neoceratodus; species Neoceratodus forsteri. The sequence goes on along the minus strand of CM028136.1, from coordinate 824,540,325 downwards.
AAGATTATGGAGGCACTCCTTAAGGAAAGGATAGTGCAACACCTGGAATCCATAGGGGCACAGGATTCAAGACAGCATGGGTTTACAAAAGGAAGGTCCTGTCAAACTAATCTCATAGATTTCTTTGACTGGGTAACCAGAGTGGTGGACCAAGGGGGAGCAGTTGATGTCGCCTACCTTGACTTCAGCAAAGCTTTTGACACTGTTACATAGAAGATTGATAAATAAGCTGGGTAGGCTAGGGGTGGGTCAGAAGTTGGTCAGCTGGGTGGCAAACTGGTTGCGGGCAGAAAACAGAGAGTGGTGGTAAATGGTATACAGTCAGAAGAGATGCAAGTCACAAGTAGGGGTACCTCAGGGATCAGTCCTGGGGCCAGTCCTCTTCAACATCTTCATTAGTGACCTTGCAGATGGACTAGAGGTAGGCTTGTCTGTTTGCAGATGACACAAGATCTGCAACAGAGTAGATGATCCAGATGGGTGGGCAGAATGAGAAGAGATCTGGATAAACTAGCAGAATGGTCAGAAGAATGGCAACTGGGATTTAATGCAAAGAAGTGCAAAATCATGCACATAGGGAAGAGAAACCCTGAAGCCACCTATAGGCTGGGAGGAGTTGCTAGCATCACAAAGGAAGAAAGAGACTTGGGCATCATCATCACTGATGACCTAAAATCAAAGCAGACCTCTAAAGCAGTAGAGTAAGGCTAGGGGTGTTAGGGTGTATTAGTAGGGGGTATCACAAGTCGTAAGAGGAGGTATTAATCCCTCTGTTACAAGACACTAGTTAGGCCCCATCTGGAGTACTGCATTGCAGTATTGGAGCCACACCTTCACAAGGACATTAACCAAATTGAGGCAGTCCAGAGAAGGGCAACCAAAATGGTGCAGGGACTGCATCAGAAGACATATGAGGACAGATTAAAGGAGCTCAATATGTATATCCTTGAGCAAAGGAGGGAGAGGTGATATGATCGAGACATTCAAACACCTTAAGGGCATAAACAAGGTGAAAGAGTCTAAATGTTTAAATATAAGAAAATAGCAGGACAAGAGGACACAGCATGAGATTAGAGGAGGCCGATTAAGGGGAATGTGAGGAAATTCTTTTCACAGAAAGGGTGGTGGATGCATGGAATGGCTTACCACAAGAAGTGGTGGCTATGAATACAGTGCAGGGCTTCAAACAGGCATGGGATAGGCATAAGGGAGCAATACAAATGACTATGAATAGATAGGCCACTGACAGAGCAAAGGCCGATGGCACATTCATAAGGTAGAAAAAGAAATGGGCAGACTGGATGGGCCTTGCGGTCCTTATCTGCCGTCAACTTCTATGTTTCTATGTTTCTATGCTTTGAAAATGTCCACCATTGGTTCCATAGGAACCTTTTCTCACTAAATGCCAAAAAACTGCCCCTCTCATGTTCAGCACTAGACAGAGATTATCAAGGTTCCAATACACACCTGTCTTCTCAACTCGATGGCAAACTGCTTGAACAGGTAACCCATTTCAAGTACTTAGGGGTGTGACTGTATAAGAATCTCAGCTTTCCCACCACACTGACACCATGCACAAGAAACTTTACCTTAAGCTTAGTGTACTGTATTTAGAGCCAGGGTTCTTCTGAGTACCGAACCCAAACCAAACCAGAACTATTTGATTTTTGCCCGATTCAAACTGCACTAGAACCCTAAAAATAAAAAAACAGACGAATCTGAACTGAACTTGAACCTAGACCATGTGAGATTAGGAGAACTCACATGGAGGCATTAGTCTATCCATGCTATTCTACACTATTTGTTAAATTCTTGAACATTTATGCTTTACAATTGCACTTGTACTTGCCTGTTTTTTAGTTTCTTTTACGCAAAGTAATGTTGATTTGAATAAAGTTATCAATGTGAAATCAATTGTCTTGTCTCCATGTTTTATATTATAAATATATATATATATATATATATATGTATATATATATACTATATATATATATATATATATATATATATACTGTATATATATTTATTATTTGGCAATATAAAGTGAATTTAATAACACTTAACTTGATCCAGAACTGAACCAGAACTAGAAAATAAACCAAAAGCCTAGAACCAAACTGAACCAGAATCCAAACATGTAATTTTTAAGCAGAACTGAACCGAACAATAACCCCACACTGTAGAACCAGAACCGAACTAGAACCCAAAAAATCTGGAGAACCCTGGCTCTAGCTGTACTGAAACAAATCATGCCTTCCTTTCCAAGTCTGCCATGAGATCATCCTTAAGATGATCTTATCAGTGTTTGAATACACAGATGTAGTCTACAGTGCTGCTCTAAAGTCTTTGCTTGCCAGGCTAGACCCCCTTTTCATTCCTTCTGCCACTTAGTCCTTAGTGCTCCATTTCTCACCCATCCCTGACCCCTTTATGCTAATCTCTCTTCCACTCTTTTAAGGCCCAGCATCCCTCATGTTGCTCCTCCCATTTAATTTTGGCCCTGTCCGTATTGAGATCAACACGGTCTCACGTATAGTCCATATATCATTCATCACCTCCTCTTGTCATGTTCAAAGCCATTTAAGAAGCAGAGCTGAAAAGGGGCTTGGGGAGGTGCTTGTTTGTATAAGTCAGGGCTGCACTTTATAACTGCAGATATTTCCAAAAATAGGATCTGGGGACTGAGAAAAAGCCCCAGATATTATCAAAGGTGTCAGTTATTAGAGTGCCCTGTTGAAAGAGATCCTCAAGGGTTTGTACACTATTAATTTCCCTGGAAGGCCAGCAGTTGGGTTTACCTCCTACACAGAAGGTGGCATTGTTCCATAGTGGTATGGTATGGTATGGTATGGTATGGTATGGTATGGTATGGTATGGCATGGCATGGCATGGTATGGTATGGTCTGGACTTTGGTATGATATGGAATGGTATGGTAAAACTTTATTTTTATACAGGAAGAAACATGCCATTTGGACAACAGTCCAGTTTACAAGGTAGTCTTGTACACTAACTAAAGTTCCATAAATTATAAAATACAAATACAACAAACACATTTACAATAATAAACAAACAATTAATAATAAAAATATATAAAATACAGACAGACTAGTGCAAATTTTAAATGGGGGGATAGAAAATTATCTCCCATGAATTATCTTGTACACCTACAAGTATGTGTACAACAATTTCTTATTGCCTTTACAAACTTTCTATGGTCAGTTTCAGCCCGTACTAGGTGTGGCAAGGCATTCCAATATTGGGCTGGCTGAGATCTTAGAGTTCTGTCCCCATATCTATTGATTCTTTTATCTTGATATATTTTATTTTGGTGTACAGTCCGAACCACGTATCTCTTTGTATCTGATGTACTTGAAATATAATCTTGTTAATATTGTGACTAGGTTAATTTATTCTATATTGGCGAATAAATGTTAACCAACTCATTGTATAATCTAGGTTGAGGGGCAACCAGTCTAGTTCAGCCAAAAGGGCACAATGATGTGTTCTAAAATTACGATGAAGGACATTTCTAGCTGTCCTATAATACAGTTTATCAAGTTTTTTTAACCGTTCTTTATTCGCTGATCTGTATATAAACACTCCGGTCCAGATATTCAAAAGGGTTGCGCCATGCACAACAGGGTTGTGCATGCTCAAGTCCTAAATTGCGCCATTCTGCGATATTCAGCAGGAGGCAGTTGCGCCACTGAAAACAGGTTGAGCAACAGCGCAATGCAAATGAATGCATGCTCAACTGGAGGGGGAGGAACCATGCATAAACTGCACAGCCCGATATTCAGCCGGGCTGTGCAGAGTTGTGCAGGCGCAACCCCAACCTGCGCCTGCAGGACTTTGAGCCAAAAAGGCTAAAGTCGAGGGCCACCCACAGGTGAGCTGCTGTATTGCAAGGCGCAACACAGCAGCTGCCACCTGTGGCTGGCTAACTCAGTCCCTGTGCCCCCGCAGCCCGATCGTGGGCATAGTGTACTCCACTCCCCCACCAGCCTGATGGCAGGCATCAATGTAGCTCCCCCACTCGTTCCACATCCTTGGTGGTCCAGTGGACCGAAATGCCCGATCGCGGGCGGTATGTTTAAAACCCCCCCTCCCGTTCACATCCCTGGTGGTCCAGTGGACCGAAATGCCCGATCGCGGGCAGAAAGTAAATGGACCTCCCAGACATCACCCCTGTGCCCGATCGCGGGCAGAAAGTAAACGGAACCCCTCCCCGAACATCACCCTTGTGCCCGATCGCGGGCAGTAAATAGAATTGAACCCCCAGAACATCACCCTTGTGCCTGATCGCGGGCAGTAGTAAAGTGAACCCCCCAAAACATCTCCCTGGTGGCTAGTGTCCCCCCACCCACCCAAGCCCACCACCCGCTCCCCGGCGGCGGTGGCGGCAGCATCCACCGCCTGCCGCCCGCCACCGCTGACTGACTGCCCGGTAGGGCTGCACATGACAGTCCAGATTTGTGAATGAATCATTCACAAATCTGGACTATCCTCTCTGTTATGGACTACTGCGCCCATTGGCTCTTGCTCTGCACCAATGGGCGTGCAGCCCCCAGTGCATCGGTCAGTGGGCGGCGAGGTGGCAGGTGGGTGGATGCTGCCGCCGGCTGCCGGGGGAGCAGGGTGGTGGGGCTTCATGGAAGTGGGTGGGGTGGGGACACTAGCCACCAGGAGATGTTTTGGGGGGTTCAATTACCACTGCCAGCGATCAGGCATTTCAGTCCACTGGACCACCAGAAGATGTTCGGGGTTCACCTACTGCCCGCGATCGGGCACAAGGGTGATGTTCGGGGGTTCCGTTTACTTTCTGCCAGCGATCGGGCATTTCGATCCACTGGACCACCAGGGATATGTCGGGAGGAGGTAGGGAGCCATGTGCTGCCTGCGATCGGGCTGCAGGGAGTGCGTCGGTCCCCGGCGGCTGCTGCCTGGCAGGGCACCAGCGCCAAGTCCTCGGGGATCGAGCGCACCACCTACATGCTAATGGCATGCAAATGGGGCCATAATCAGATGCAAATGCCCCTTCACATACGCATGAATTATGGCCCCATTTGCATGTCACCTTGATATCGTGATTTTCGCTTGTACACGTAATGGTACTTATGCCACCAAGTTGAATGCTCCACTCTGACAACTTGTGGTGGCGCAAGTTCCACTGCGCCATGCACAGTGGCTGTGGCTGGGGTGATATTCAAAGGGTTGCTCAATAGCGCAACTCCTTTGAATATCGCCCAACCCCCACCCCTGCGCAACTATTTTGCGCAGCGCAAGGGCTTGCACCTCAGAATGGCGCAGTTTGAATATCCAGCCCTCCATACTTAAGGACAGGTAAGATGAGTTGTTCAGCAATCTTTTTCCTATCCAGAAGTTTCAGACAACTTGTAGTTCTTCTTAATGCTCCTAATTTAGTAGTTAATTTACTAATGGTCATCTCAATATGGCCACTAAAGGTCAATAAAGGGTCACAAATAACACCTAAGTAACAATAAGTAACTGCATGTTCTATCAAAATTTGGTCTGATGCATGAATTTGCAAGTTGGAAGAGGTTTTGCGTTTATTTATAACAAAATGCATTACTTTTGTCTTTTTTACATTTATTATTAACGTTGACCTGGCAAACCACTCTTGAACTCTAATAAAGTCAGCCTGGAGTTTTCTCTGGAGGTCCTCTAGATCGGATCCTGAAGCCCCTGGAGCCATGTCATCAGTATACAGCCTAATTGATGCATTCTGAACTACCAGTGGCAAATAATTACTATAGATAAAAAATAATAGGGGTCCTAAAATGGACCCCTGAGCAACACCTTAATGGACAGCCCAAGGTTCAGACAGATGGTGTTGTACTGCAACCCTTTGTGATCTCCCAGTTAAATAAGATCAAAATCACAACAGAGGACCCCCAGAGAAACCCAGGCCAGCCAGTCTCGTGTATAGGGTAGAGTGGTCCACCACGTCAAAAGCCTTCAAAAGATCTATAAAGACCACTGCCATTTCCTTTCCTTCATTCAATGAAGTACAAATCAAGTCATTAAACTCAACCAAAGCCAATGCAGTTGAGTAACCCTTTCAAAAGCCGGATTGGAAATGGGTAAGTAGGCCATATTTATCCATATAATCCTGAATTTGCCTGTCCACTAATTTTTCTAAACATTTAGACAAAATAGGTAAAATTGCAAAGGGGCAATAGTTGTTAGAATCAGCCTCATCTCCTGCTTTACATACAGGAATTATTTTACTGGTTTTCCAAAATGTTGGAAAATAACCAGTCTGCAAACTCCAGTTAAATAAAGATAAAATAGGAAGAGCTATATAAGGGGCAGCTATTTTCAAAAAGCGTCCTTCTAGATTATCTAAACCTGCCAATTTGTGTACATCAGTTTTTAATAATTCCTTCTTCACCTCAGATAATGTTAATTGCTTGAACCTAAATGGTGGATGTTGATTCAATGATTCATTATCTAACTTTGTAACATCATTAGGACCCGAGTTACCCTGGGTTCCCAAAACAGGAAGATCTATGAAAAAATCATTTAGGGTATTTGAGACCACATTAGAAACATCTGTTAAAACATCATTTACCCTTATGGCTAAACTTTTCTGTCCGCCTTGCCCTCCAGGATTTGATAAATGTTTTACAACATTCCAGAATTTTTTAGGATATGAATTATGATCTAACTTATGATGAAGTAGTTTGCCTTAGCCTTTTTAGTTAACCTTCTACATTTATTCCTTTTAGTTTTAAATAACTCCCAATCAGAAGTTTTTGGGGTTTCCTGACTTTTTTCCAGATTCTATTCTTAATTCAGTTTTTTTAACATTCTTTCTGTTATCCATGAAAATCTGGGCAAAGGTTTAAATTTTGTTTTAATTTGGGGGGCATGTAAATCACAGATCTTCTGGAATGTATTTGTGAAATACTCTGTTGCAAGTTCTAGGTCTGGAATAAAGGAACATCTTTTCCACTTTTCCATCTGTACACTTTCCAGAAATTTGATTTCTGAAAATTGTCTCATATCACAGGTCCATTGTTGTCTTAAGTTGGTTTGGGGCCCAGTAAACTGATTAGAAGGCAAAGTGACCCATACAGGATTATGGTCACTAAAATGAGGGGATAAAATGCCCAATGCCTTCACCTGTAGAATTTCCGGTACAAAAATTAGATCTAAAATTGAACCACTTGTTGAAGTATTTGTAAATCTCGTGGAAGAATGAATCAGTTGTTTAAGTCCTATAGCCACTGTAATATCCATCAACTGCTTACCTCTTACTTTTAACCAATCACAATTAAAATCCCCCACCAATATTATGGGTTTGTGCTTTACACTATCCCCTATTTTGTTCAAAACCCCTTCAATAATTTTTAAATTGGTCTTGGGAGGAGAATACATCACTGTCATTGCTAGATTAAGCTGAGAAATAGTTATTACTAGAAATTCTGCATTATTTTCACTCCCTGTCAGAGCTATTTCTACATGACCAAGCGTATTCTTAACATAAATCATTACACCCCACCACCACCACCACCACCATTTCTGTCTTGTCTAAAAACCTGGTAACCTGAAACATTTAGTTCATTTGTACTTATTTTGTCTGTCAACCATGTCTCACTCAAACCTAAGATTCTGGGGTTTTGAGTATCTAAAATGGTTGCCAGTAAATCAGTTTTCTTTTTAATGCTACGAACATTATTATGCATAATCCTTATATCATTAAAAAGTTTGGGACTAGGGTTCAATTCAGTACCCCCCCCCCCAAAGTAACACTAAAAAATAGGCACAAGTGAATCCTTCTGGTGATTTATTCAAATTTAGTAAAAGTACCCTGGGTCCTCTTCCTGCCTGGCTATATTTATTCCAGCCAGTGGAGAAACCATTTTTTCTGCTGGCTGACACAAAAACACCATAATGCAATTGTTCAAAAAAAAGTGGGGGCCAAATTGTCCCACTTAAGCTTTGATTAGATTCACTGAACACTGTCCCCTTTAATATGCAACATAGTACACAAGTAGCCCAACATTTTTAGCGTTAACATCTTGGAACAGATGAGTGGTGTATGGCTAGGACCACCTACAGTGAGCAGAACAAAATAATTAAAATCAATGAATAATTTAATCTAAAATAGCTCCTACCTACACACCAGAAAAGTAGTCCCAGGCATACCCAATGTCATCAACAAACTGTAACAAACAGATTTGCTCACATGCAGTGAGCGGCATGGGCTTTTAAATCAGATAGCCCTGCCCACACAGTTCTCTGACTGGCTGCCGGCCAGCTCCAAGTCCCGGTGCAGTTCTAGAGTCCTGGTGCAGTTCTGAAGTCTAGTCCCTGTAAAGTGAAGAAGTTCACTCTTCTACAGCCAGAAACAGGTGTAGAAGGCTGCTTAATGTGAAGGGGAATAGCTGACAAAACCCCCAGCTGGAATGCACAGAAGCGAGCAGCGCTGGCTTTTAAATCAGATAGCCCCGCCCATACAATTCTCTGATTGGCTGCCGGCCAACTCCAAGTCTCAGTGCAGTTCTGAAGTCTAGTGGCTGTAAAGTGAAGAAGTTTGCTCTTCTACGGCCAGAAACAGGTGTAGAGGGCTGCTGAATGTGAAGGGGGACAGCTGACAAAATCCCCAGCTGGAATGCACAGAAGAGAGTGGTGCGGGCTTTTAAATTAGATAGCCCCACCCACACAGTTCTCTGATTGGCTGCTGGGCAAAGTTCCAGCAGTGAGGGCAGGGTAAGGGCAGAAGCAGTGACCCAGTCAAGTTCTGAAGTTTTATCCATGTCCAAATGGAAGCAGAGGCAATTGGCCACTGTCTGAGGAGCTTAAGGGGGAGGAGCATAAAGATAACAGGAAAGCAAAGTACCCTTATCCAGAGCTGATTCTGTGTACAGCCATAATGAGGAGTTGTAGATTACCAAGGCAAGCTTTTTAATTCCTTAAACTATGGTAGGTTCTATCAACCTTTAGTCCAATGGACCTGCAGTTTGGCCCTACTATAATGTGATGCTTTGCCCTCCCATAGGAAATTCCCAATCAGGGCATCAGCGTTGGAGAACCAAACTAACAGGATTTTCACTGGTAGGTGAAACAAAGGAAAAGCTTGAGGGCTGTCACCATCTTGAGTGCTGCCACCCTGCCAGCTAGAGACAAGTGTAAATCCTTCTATTACTCACACTCTGTATGATGGTCTTTAAGAAGTGGGGCTAGATTATGAGAGGCCAGCCATCATGGCAGAGACTGAACTGAATATTGTGGACATCATCGAGTCATGGTACACTAAAAACCTGACTAGAACATGATCATACCAGGCTATACTCTGTCCAGGAATGACAAAGTGGGAAGAAAAGGCAAGGGAGCAGTGCTTTATGTGAAGGAAAGCATAAAAGCGACAGAGATACAGGGAATATAGGGGGACAGAGGTACTGTGGGTTACCCTTGAGAAGGGGAACAGAGCCACTATTTGCACTGGTGTGTTCTACAGACCTACAATAAGGAGAAGGAGTTAGATAAGGTAAAGGTGGATGCCACTGGCAAGATGGCAGAAAAGGGGGAGTTGCTGCTAATGTGAGACTTCAGCCTGCCAGATGTAGACTGTAGCCACCCAGCTGTGGCTTCAGCTAAAATCAGAGATATCCTGAACTCTATGCAGGGGGCATTCCTCAAACAACTAGTCAGCAAGCCCACTTGTGATAGGGCAATACTGGACCTGGTACTCACTAACAGGGACAGTGTGGCAGATGTCAAGGTGGGAGGCCACCTGGGGACCAGTGATCACCATACTGTGTGGTTCAGTATAAGGATGGCTGCGGAACTGAACCACATAAGAGCAAGAGTCCCGGGCTTAAAGAGGGCACATTTTAAAAAGATGGGTGAATGCCTGAGGGATAACCTGGCAGTAGTGGATGACCTGGGTAGCTTGGAGGAACAGTGGGAAAAGTTAAACTATGGCATAGAGAACGCAACAAACCTCTGTGTCAAACAAGTCAGTAAAGGTAAGAGGAAAAGGAGACCACCATGGTTCTCAAAAGGGGTGACTGAAAAGGTAAAGGCAAAAAGGGTAGCATTTGAGGCAACACAGATGGAGGAGGACAGGAATGTGTATCAGGGGAAACAAAGAGAAGCAAGCAAACCAGTAGGGAGCACAAAGGCACAAACTGAAGAAAGAACAGCACAAGGGGTAACAAAAGAGGACAAGACATGTTTTAGTTATGTAAGTGAAAGAAGGAAGACCAGGCGAGGGATTGTAAAGTTAAAAAGGGATGGTAGGACAGTGCAAGTGGGACCAAGAAACAGCAGACATCCTGAACAAAAACTTTTGTTCAGTGTTCACAGTGGAAGAAGAAAGGAAGGCACCACAAAAAAGTGACAGGAGCTCTGAAGGGAGGAATGTAGACACTAGTTATTTTTCAGAGGAGAGAGTCCTAGGGGACTCACTAATCTGAACGTGAACAAAACAATGGGACCAGACAGGGTACATTCTAAGGTACTGAGGAAGCAAAGGGGGGTAGTGGTTGCACCACTGACAGTCCTATTTAACAGCTTACTGGAAATAGGGGGGGTTCCAAAGGACTGGAGAAGGGCAGATGTAGTCCCACTTCATAAAAGTGGTAGCAGGGAGGAGGCTGGAGGAGGCTGGCAAATATAGACCAGTCAGCCTGACACTGATGGTAGGAAAGTTAATGGAATCACTGCTGAAGGAGTGGATAGTGCAATATCTTCAACCTAATGGGTTACAAGACCCAAGACAGCATGGATTCATGGGTGGGAGGTCATTTCAAATTAATCTGATAGATTTCTTTGATTGGGTGACTGAGGAAGTAGATCAGGGTGGAACAGTGGATGTAGTCTACCTAGATTTTAGCAAGGCATTCAACACCATTGCACATGGGAGATAGGACACTACTGAGCAAGCTAGGTAGCTTAGGAGTGGGTCCAAATGTGGTGAACTGGGTAAGAAATGGGTGGGGATAGGTGACAGAGGGTGGTGATAAACAGAGTTCACTCCGAGGAGGGGAGAGTGGCCAGCGTGGTGCCTCAGGGATCAGTGCTAGGACAGGTCCACTTTAATATCTTTACAATTGACATTGCAGATGAGCTGGTGGGGAAGACCTGCCTCTTTGTGGATGACACCAAAATCTGCAATAGGGTGGACACTCTGGGGGGTGGAAAAAATGAGTAGAGACCCCCAGAACACTTGAGTAGTGGGTCAAGGGTACAGCAGCTGGGTTTCAATGCAAGAAAGTGCAAAATAATGTACTTGGGACACAGAAATCCAGAGGCAGAGTGCAAAACATGGGAAGTGTTATTGACAACCACCAAGCAGGAGAGAGACCTATGTTTAATAATGTCTGATGACTTAAAGATGGCCAGGCAGTGTGATAAAGCAGTTGGGAGGGCTAGTGGGATGATGGAGTGCATAGGGAGAGGTATCACCAGCAGAAGGAGAGAGATAGTGCTGCCTCTGTATAGATCACTGGCAAGACTTCACCTAGAGTACTGTATACAGTTCTGGAGGCCACATGTCTGGAAGTACACATACAGAGTGGAGGCGGTCCAGAGAAGGGCAACTAAAATGGTGTGAGGTCAGCATCAAAACCCTACAAACAGAGACTAAAGGACCTCATTATGTAGACCCTGAAAGAGAGGAGGGAGAGGTGGGATATGAGAGACCTTTAAATACCTCAAGGGGGTAAATATGATACAAGAGGAAAGTATTTTTCAGAAGAGTAAATGCACAAAAACAAGGGGACATGCTATGAAGTTGAAGAAGGGTAGATTCAGGAGAGATGTGAGGAAGTACTGTACTTCTTCAGAAAGAGTGGTGGATAACTGGAACAATCTACCAGCCAATTTCGTAAGAGTGAAAACAGTGGTGGGGTTCAAGAACGTATGAGATAAGCATAAGGGAATCTTAGTGGAAAGGCATGGGAGGAAAGAGAAAGAACCACAGATCAGGTATGGTCTACAGAGGTACTGTAGGCAAGGAAAAATAGGCAGACTAGGTGGGCCAAGCAGTCCTTATCTGCCGACAAATCCTATGCTTCAATCAAGTAGGGTTACTGGAGATTTGAATGCCCAAATATTTTATGGAGTCCCCAGACCATTTGAGCCGAAGGCCATTGATCAGCTGTTTGGAACAGAAATAGTTTTAGGCAAGATTTCAGTCTTGCTAGGGATGGTCTGAAGGTCTGATATCTGGGCAACCAGTCCAATAGGGTTAAAAGAGGGGGGATGCTCTTTGAAGCATCCTTTGTCAGGACCAGCAGGTCATCGACACAGAGTAATGTGCAGTACTCCTGAGTGTGGACCCAGATACCCTGCAGGGTTTTGTGTTCTGTAATGGCAATGGCTAAAGGCTCTGTGGCAAGGAAAACATGAGAGGAAACAGAAAACAGCACTGCCAGGTGCCTCTGGTTAAAGGGAAGGTTCTGAAAGATGGTTGTTGGTCAGACCCTGGTAGAGGACACTACATACAGCATGCATATTCAGCCTCAAAAGGTGCCATGAAAACCCATCTAATCCAAAACCAGGTGCAGGTACTCCCACTCAGCGGAATCAAAGGCTTTTACAAAATCTACGGCTGTTGCTGCTGCCAGAGTAAGACCAGAGCTAGTGACTTGGAAGAGATTTATAGGGGAGAGCAGGTGATTAGTCCCCAGTCTTCCCTTGATGAACCCCACCTGTGATGGGTGAATCAGGGGGATAGTAAAAAGTCCAGTCTATGGGCCAGGAGCTTTGTAAGAAGCTTGGCATCTGCATTAATTAAAGATCCAGTATAGAGCAGTAGCTGCCCACTGACTTTGTGTCCTTCCTCTTTCTAGGAAGTATTGTGATGATAGCCTCTGAGACAGTGGGAGGGAGGTGACCAGAGGTCAGATATTCTGAGAAGACCCTTTGAACAATAGGGCAGATAATAGGACTGATAAGCTGCTACAGGTCTGCTGGCAGACCATTACTTCCTGGGGCATTATGAGTAAGAGAGGCTAACACCACCTCAATCTCTTCCATAGTGATTGTCAATTCTAAAGAATTGCTTTGGTCTACCAAGAGCTGAGGAATAGGAAGGCAGGCAAAGAAAGACTGGTACAGTGCTGGATGCTGTGTACCAATGGACGAATAGAGGGCACTGCATAAGTCCTGCATTACCTCACTGATGCCAGCAGGTAAGGTGTGGAGTGTTTGGGTATCATCTCTCAGAGCAGCAATGAAGCACTCCACCTGTCGTTTACAAAGGCAGTAGGAAAAGAACTTTCTCACTCTTCTCCCTTTCCCAGTTTCAGTGTTTGATTTAAGTTAGGGCAAGCTCTGCTTTGCATTGTAGCATTCAGCTACAATTTAGGACCCGTCATCTCAGTCAGGAGGAAAGGGTTGGGAAGGGACAGAGGGAGTTGCAGCTTTATAGAGGGCTTACTTGGATTTCAGGGAGGGCTCTAGTGATTTTAGCTCAGCCTCCTGGACTTTATGCCTCCTAGAGGTGTTCTGCATGATATGCTCCCCACAAGGTGGCCAATTACATACCTTCAGTATCATTTAGGCAGAAAAATACAGCTGCCATTGACTGCAGACACCATCAAAAATTCTGTGTCCTGAAGAAGCAAGGGGTCCAGGCACCAGGAGGAGGAGTTCGGGAGCTCAGGGACCCACACCAGAGAAAGGCAGACTGGGGCATGATCAGACATATACTGTACAAGGGGGTGATGGATGAGGATACAACTGGCTGGGAGAATCTTGGGGAAGCCAGCCTCAGGTCCAGAACGCTGGAGGTCCTACGCATGGCAGAAAAGCAAGTATAGTCTGTCTCAGTGGGGTACAGCTCCCTTCACATATCTGATAAGGCAAACTCTGCCATGAAGACTTGTAGTGCAGCAACAGCTTTGCATTGACTCTCCCTGCCACCAAAGGATTTGTCCACAAAGGCCTGCAGGGTGAGATTGAAATCACCTCCAAGTAGGAGGTAGGAGGCATCAGAATTAAATTCAGCAATGGCCTGCCCTAAGGTATAGAAAACTGAGGATCAACCTGGTTCGGACTATAGACATTGCCAAGGACAATCGGTCCTCCAGGGGTGGACAACTGGAAGTGCAGCCACCAGCCATCTGCATCTGTGCAATGATCTAGGAGGGGACCATCACAGATTTGTATGAACCAGGATGGAAACCCCTGTTTTGGAAGATAGGATGCAGCTCTGTGCTTCAAGACCAACCCATTCCCTGCATAATTTACCAGTTTCAGGATGAGTGACCTAAATTTCTTGAAGGAAAGCTACCTGAACCTGCAGGTGTTTGAGAGTGGCTAGGATACGCTTACATTTGATGCAGAAGTTCAACCCCTTGACGTTCCAGGTGGTGTACATTATATCAGTCATATTGTGCTGGAGAAGGGTAATGCTTGCGGCAGGGTCCAAACCAAAAGTGGTATGAGGGCAGGGAAGATAGAAGGACCCTCCTTACTGTATAACCCTCCTAAGTAACACATGGCTTGGGAGAACAGGAATGACTAGCATGTAGCACAAAACTGTAGTGTAAAATTCAATTCAGTGATAAAAAAAAAACCTAAAAACTATATACAGAAGCCAGAGCAACAGGTAACGTTAGAATGCATACCCGGGGTATAACACATACTTAGTAAAATGGAGTAGACAGAGGTAGTCAGGACCAAAGAAAGGCCCAATGCATGTCTTACATCTGCTTGAGGGGATCCAACCACAGCAGAAGGAAAACAGCCCAGTCCAACAATATTTTTTAAAATATGTAACCAGAGTACAATAAAATGTCAGAAGCAATAAGAGAGGCTGGCTAGGTTGACAGACATGGCTAAGTCTGAAGAGTCAATTTTGGGGCAAAACAATTAATTAGAATAGTTAGACAAGAGTGTTACTGGTGGTCAGGAATGGTGAGCAGCAGGATCTAATGTCTCAGGTGAGTGTGGGAGGGTAGGTAGTGCTATAAAGTAGGGAACATACAGGTGAACCAAGTTTTTTATTGAAATGTTTCACCAAGAAGGCATGCTGAGCAACAGGTTCATTTTCCTATTAGCCTTGTTAGCCACCCCACTTTCTGGACCATTGATGTGTAATGTGCATGCAGACTGAACCTGACAGAAGAAACTATAATGGGAGGAAGGACATTGATTCAGTGACTGTATGGGAGACATTAATGGTGTCAGGTGGCCCCTATATGGTCTCCCCAGTAAAGGCCCCCCTCCCCGTAGAAGGGAGTACTAGGAGTTGCTCGCAGTGCAGTTCAAACTCCTGAGCCAGTCTGGACTGTGGGTAAGTGGCAGGAGGGCTGACCAGTAAAAAAGGGGGGCACATTTCCAGTCATGGTTTGTCACCCTCACACATCTACTGGGACCAAGCAAAGCTAATGGTTAAAAAAAGAGTCTGATCGGCCATGCCGGGTGGGGGAGGGAACACATGGGGAAAGTATGGTTGGCTTCATTACATGATGAAACTGGCTTCAAGCAGGCCAGGTGGTAAACTGCTATTAAGCAATGCTCAAAACCTGGGAGGTAAACAAAACATGTGCCCACTCCTATAAGACCCCATGGAAACAGCACCAGATTCAGCTACACTGTCCAAATAACAGAAATCAGGAGTTGCATAAGGGCAGGGTTAGAAGTAGAAGCTCTTCTAATAGCAGTAAGACAAACTTGAACAGTTCGGTAAAAAGTATGCTGCACCTCATTGATGCAAGACAAACAGAACAGGAAACCAGAGGAGTAGTCCCATTCATGACCTCTCAGTGAGCCAAGACAAATGGTTTAAAATCCTTGACAGCCTGAATGGCCCCGCAGGTCCTTGTGATGAGGCTGCTGCAGGAGGCAGATATCCATGCTGCTGCTACATAATGGAGTAGTGCCTGGCTCTTCAGGAGACCAAGATCATACGTCCATGAACTAGGGCAGGAGCAGCTGAGAAAATATCTGCACAGTCAAAAAGTCAAGACATAACCTCATATTGCTTGCAATTTACAGTTTGGTATGGGCTGGACAGCCCATCATTTGTAGTGGCTGAGGGGTGACTTTGTTTTCTGAGAAGAGTCTGTCCCTGAAGAGCAGCCCTGTGGGAGTGGGGTGCATGACACCACTGCGGCCCATGAGTGTGGGAGAGCTGCCTAGCCATTAGCAGAGGACATGGGTGGGGTTGGGTGATGGATCATGAGAGTCCTCTGGTTGCTCAGTGGGGAGAACCACCTAGGCTATCTTGTGGAGGGGGACTCCCTCAATTTTTTCAGAGAAGGCAACTGAGTCGTGCTCCCTACTATGGCTTCTAGATTAGGGCATTCAGGATGAAAGTTCCCTCAGAAGCCCAGTACACTGTCAGTAGCTCCTGCGGTTCTTTTTGGGCAGTAACCAGCCATCCCCTTATGAGGATCCTACAGATCGCAGTAGTAGGAGGCCACATAAGAGAACCCGGGTTGTGGTGGTGGGGGAGAGACCTGTATCCACAGGTTGAGCTGGTGGGTGGCAAGGATCACCGTGCCTGGTAGTAGGCACTCCTGAATGCCCTGAGACAGAATGGATAAAACGTTCAGCAGTGTCTGGGGTTTGGAAAATTTGGGGCACTCCATTGTGGACTACCATGAGCAAAGCCAGGCAGCACAAAGAGCACTGGATACCCAGGGCTGCCAGCTGCCTCCTTGCTGAAGTGTACTCTCTGCGCCCTGTGGAATGTTCAACTGAGAAATCTTGGTAGAGGTGTATATCATGCCCTTGCCATGTAAGGGGACCACACTCTCTAGCCAGCCTTAAAATATTTTCTTTTATAGGAAATCAGAGGAACTAGGACAGGATGGGACACGGATGCTCCCCTAGCTTGCCAAGAAGCAGTGCGCTTTCTTGATCTTAGGGTGTGGGCAGTTTCTGGCCTTCAGAAGCTTGGGTATCACCACCCAAGGGAAAGTGCTAGTGTCCACCCACCCAACACCTTCTGGGAAGCCCACAATCCTTATGTCATTGCACCTGGCCTGGTTCTCCATACTGTCTACTTTTTCAAGGAGATAGTTTATTTTTCTGTCTTGTTCCTATGGGTAGACATGGATATCATCTGTATGACCTTCTACCAATGTGACTCAGGACTCAGCAGTGTTGAGGCAAAGTCCTCTTGCAGTCACATCTTGGAATATCCAGGCCATTGTAATCTTGAGGTTGACAGTGTCCTTCAACAGCTGTGTTAGCATCTCGGAGATGTGGACAAGTTCACTGGGGGCCATAGCCATGTTGTCTGGAGGAGAATGCAGCCAGTTAGGAGGAAGACCAAAACAGGAAGGCCTCCACTTACAAACAGTGCCAGCTAGTACAATGTTAACAAATGTCCAGTAATGCCAGTATCTCCAGGTTGCTAATGAGATAAGAAAGCCAGACCAAATAGAAAAAACTCTGAGCAATATATTCTGTCTGATAGAGTTAGATAAGTACAGGAGGTATCAGAGCTACCGAGTTAAGCTGCAATCTTGGTTCCAGCCAGACCACGTCTGCACCAGAAATACATCATTACTACAAAAAAACTATGTGATGAAATTTTTTCCACTGACAAATACTGCTGCTTTAAGATCAGAAAAAATTATCAGACAGTTTTATCTTTTCTTCCCTCTGTTTGTAAATCAACTTTACTACTACGTGACTGCTACCACCAACAGGACAAAGCATGGAACAAGTATGAAGCAACCATTGATAACAAGGACTAAAAGTCATACTGGTGCCTCAGGAATCTATCTCTAATGCAAACAAGGAATGCCAAAATCAGTTTTCTACACCACGTTCTAGGAAGCAAACAGCACCATCTCAAAACAAAATCTCTGAACAGGCATCAATTCTCTCCTCAGGAAAACTCGGATGCATCCTATGAAACTCCTTACCTACAACAATAATTTATTAGTGGAAAGGTCAAACATCACAAGTACCCTAGACCAGACTTACACAGAGCTTAACCTGCCTCTCCTACCTCCCTCACAGTCTGCCCCGATGACCTGTCCTCCCTATTCAGCAACCAAAATCAACCACTACCACACAAACAACTTTTAAGTTTTCTGAGATTAATCAGTCAGAGATCTTAAAGCTACTAAAGGTTTTTATGTCAGCAAAAGTGCTGGGTGCTAACTTGGTAAACCCTAAATTACTAAGGATTGCTGTGGAAAAATCAGCTAAGCCTGTTACAGCCCTATTCAGCACTCCACTACTCAAGGCTGCCCCCCCCCCTTTAGGGTCCTAATAATTACTGCCCAATATTGGTATTATCTGTGTCAAGCAAACTACTTGAAACATAGTGCACAAATGGAGTGGATGCCCAAGGATTGCAGCAGCTGGCCGAAGATAGCGGTAGCCATGCGGAGTTACCATTTTGAGAGTGGCAGAAAAAAAGGAATAAACTAACTAAAATCAAATGAAAAGGTGCCCACTTTGCAATCGGACACAAGGGAAGGGGAACTTAGCCCAAGTGGCAGGCTTCGGAGCTCAAGGAGCAGAGTGCGGTGCAGGGAATGAGCTGGGTATTTCCAGCAGTTCTGGGTCTGATCAGCAGAACCTCCACTGCCTCCTGGGTGACTCTGAGTCAGTCCCTCCTCCTTTCCAGTGCTCACCGGTTGCCTTAACAGCTGGCAGTAGTGTCCATTTAAAAAAAGTGTGTTGGGTTTGGTTAGCTACGGCACACTTGCTAAGGTTCATTTCATTTAATTTTTTTGTTGGTTATACTGGGAAGGCATGTGAGCATTGTTGCCCGTTTACATAAGCGCCAAGTTACATACAACAATCATGAAACATGATATAGGCTAAAACATTTAACTAGCAGCTAGGGTTAATGCAATGGTACATAACATCAGGATAATATAGACTCAAGGGCAAACCATGAACTAGCCTTGGTGAATTAACAAATACAAGGTGGCATTCAGCATTCAGTGAGGGTTGAACAATAATATTATATTATGAGAAACAAAAAATTAAGTGCAATCTAAAATCTAGCCTAGGTGGATTAACAATACTGCAAGTGCTAGAAAGAGAGGGTAAGTGCCAGAGGTGGATAACCAGAGAGTGAGGGGAGAAGAATGCAGAAGGGGAGCCAGATTAGGGCTGTGAGCAGGTGCAGGTGGGAGAGAAATGTCTCCTGATATTGTGTTTGAAGGCATTTGTGGAGGGACAGAGTTTTAGTTCCAGAGAGAGAGAGTTGAAGAGCTTGGGTCCCATAAAAGAGAATGTTTTCTGGCCTTGAGTGGTCCAGCAGAAAGGAACAGTGAAAGAGAGTGGAGGACAGTCTAGCGGTCCTGGTGGTGGCAGCTGTCTTGAAGAGAGAGGTGAGGCAATCAGGGAGCAGTCCAAGGGAGAGTTTGAAGAAGAAGGTGGCCATCTTGCAGTTGAGGTGGGCCTCAAGGGAGGGCCAACTGGTGAGCTTATAAAGGTCACAGTGGTGTGTAAGTTTAGGGAGACCAGAGGCAAAGTGGATAGCATTGTGGTAGGAGCTTCGAAGTCTAGAGAAATTTTTGATGGAGAGGCAGGGAAGGGAAACAAGTGAGCCATAGTCGAAGACAGGAAGGAGGAAGCTGGAGACTAAGAGGGATTTGGATTCCCTGTTAAGGTAATGCTTGGTTCTGTGGAGGATACCGAGGTGTTGGTGGGGTTTTTTGATTGTGAGGCTAGTGTGAGCATCGAAATTGAGGTGGCTATCCAGGAGCAAGCCAAGGTACTTGAATTCACTGACTCTTTCAATGGAGTTACCAAGGTTGTCAGAGAGGGAGAGGTCAAAGCCAAGTGGTTTGCAGGAGCTGGAGAAAACCATAATCTTAGTTTTTTTGGAGTTGAGTACTAGACCTTTGGATGTGAACCAGGCAAGAAGTCTGCTGAAATCGAATTGGAGTTTGTTAATGAGGGTCTTCCCTTCCACCGCAGAGTGTGGGGTATAAGTCCCAGGTTAGGACCTAGCTACCTTGGTTTCAGTGACAGCCCTGGAGCATAGTGGGTGCCTTGACCCCTTCCCCCACACCAAAAAAAAAATGGATAAGCAGAAATTAGTAGTAGATTCAGGCCAAGGGGCCGGATACACCCAGATGTTTGTTACTGGGTGAACAACTAATTGTGCTGGGGGGGGATCAGTTGTCATTTCAGGAAGATGCCCAACTGACAGAAGAATGCCTCACCAAAGATGTTGGTGGCAGTGGAGGAGCAGCTTCACCAATTGTACTGGAAAAAAGGATCAGCATGGTTGGAGGCCTGCCTGGATGGAGTAAAAAGCCCACCAACATCAGGAGAAGCAGCTAAGAAAAAGAGGCCAGCCAAGGGAAAGGTGATGCCCCCGGTAAAGGTATAGTAGGTCACAGGTAAGATACCCCCGGCCTGCTGAGTCGAAGATAGAGGCCCAGGCGGTGAGACAAGTGTTGGGGGCCGTGAGAGGTGACAATTCTGATAGTGAAGTAGAGATATTGAATAAGGACAAAGCACTAGCAGTTGTGGGAGGCCAGTTTCCAGCAGCTCAGGACCCCACAAGGGGGGCAGGGCCACTGGCAGGCAGTAGGGAGCCCGAGGAGGCCTCACTGCCTATGTCACAGACTGGGGGGCCATATGTGAGCATCGGCAGATGAGTGTCTAGTAAAGCTCATTGAAGTAGTGGCAGAACTGGCCACAGGGGTTAAGAGCCAGCTGCAAGCAGGAGCAGTGGCAGAGGCAGGGCCCTCAATGAGCAAAGGGACTACTGCGAGTCAGATGGTAACACTGGCAGCCAACCCATATGCAGGCCTCGTCCTGCCAGTGGGGACACACTTGACAGATAAGGTTTGGCAGCAGATTCAGAATCGTGTATATATGGATATATTCTCCCTCCAGAATTGGCCAGCGGAACCAGACGAGGGTAAGAAAAAAAATCAGAGGACCAAGAGAAAAAGGAAGTCAAGGTCCTGCGTACTTATAAGAACTGGATTGTGGCATTCATGGGGTATGCAACGACCATTTTACAGGCTGATGAGAAGCAGGGTGTGGAATTGTTTAATTATATGCACTGCATCTCACTAATGTAAAGGCAAAAAGGGAGTACGGCTTGGTTGGATTATGATGAAGAATTCCGGTGGAGGAAGCATGTGGAAACCACCCTCAGATGGGGTAAAACAAATATGCCCCCCTTGGTGGACATAATGCAGGGAGAGGGAATGGTGCACATGGACAGTGGTCTGCCCATCAAGGTGTCCACACCACAGTGTCAAGCGGGTTCTACCCTGCAAATGTACTACGCTTACAATCAGGGAACATGCACTAGGCCCAGTTGCAGGTTTTGCCATGCATGCATGGCATGCAACAGACAGCACCCCTTTGTACAGTGCTCATCCCCATGCTCGTTAAGGTGGTGGGTCTTGAGGTGCTTGAGGTAAGTTGCCCAGACCGCAAGGTGGGACGTCTGCCCATCCCAGTGCAGGGCCAAAAGATTAAGCCTTGACTGGACCAGCGCCCGGACAGAGCAGCCACTCACTTGCTCGAAGACGGATTTACCGAAGGCTACAGGATACCATACTTGGGCCCCAGGCTGAGTTACGAGGCTGAGAATTTGAAGTCTGCATGGGACCATCCACAAGTGAGCCGGGATAAGCTGGAGAAAGAAAGGCAGATGGGGCAGATACTGTAAGTGGACCCTTCAACTCGCCCCCACAGGTTAATCTGAGAGTGTCCCCTATTGAGTTAATACCTAAGAAGCTGCAGGGAGAATTCAGGTTGATCAATCACCTGTCCTACCCAGAAGGGGACTCGGTCAGTCACTACATAGATTCATCCTACACCTCTGTGCAGTATGAACTATTTGACAAGGCTGTAGAGGTAGTTCAAATGGCCGGACGGGGGGCATAGTTGATTAAGGCAGACAAAGAGTCAGCCTTCAGACTGTTGCCAGTGCACCCTGAGGACAGAGTCCTGCTGGGCAAGAAGTTTGAAGGAAAATATTATGTGGACAACTGCATGCCTATGGGGCGTGCAGTGGCGAGCGCTGTTTTCGAACAGTTTAACACCTTTCTTGCATTGGGTGACAGCATAGGTGAGTAATAATGAGACCATCGTTCACTACCTTAATGGCTTCCTGTTTGTGTGGCCTGCTGGGTCCCAGACTTGTGGAAGGATCTTGGGGGCATTTGAGGCTGTGTGCCGAGACTTTGGGGTGCTGCTGGCCCTGGGTAAGGTGGAGCCATCAGGGATAGTGATGACCTTCTTGGGCATTGAAATTGACACAGAAGGACAGCATTGTCGATTGCTCACAGACTTCTAAGTAAGGAGGAGAGGGTCAAAAAAGGTGATGCTGTAGGAAGTGCAGCAGTTGGTAGGTTATCTCAGCTTCACCTTCAGAGTCATCCCCATCAGGAGGACATTCATGAGGCACCTGGCAAAAAGGGGAAAGGGTTGTAAAAAGCCACACCACCAGATTCGGGGTCACTGAGGAGTTCTGGGAAGACCTCCAGGTCTGGCATGTGTTTCTGGATCACTTTAACAGGGTGGCCATGTGGCAGGACCCTGGGGAAGGCCAACCACTGGAACTGTTCACAGACACAGCCAGAGGGCTGGGGTTCAGGGCTTACTTCCAGGGAAAGTGGTATGCTGAGGACTGCCCACCTCAGTGGGTGGAACAGGGCTGGGTAAGCAGATCACACTTCTGGAATTTTTCCCAGTCATGGTGGCTCTCTGCCTTTGGAGCCCCGAAGTTGAGCAGCAGGAAAGTTCATTTCAGGTCTGACAACATGGGCTTGATGTATACCATTAACCACCAGTTGGGACCGGATGGTCCCTTGGGAGACTTGATTAGGGTTTTGTCTTGAAATGTATGCTTCTGAACATTCACTTTAAATCAGTTCATGTACTAAGTGTTGACAATGGAATTGTGGATACTTTATCTCATTTAAAGTGGCAGAGATTCAAGGAGCTGGCACCAGCAGCGGAACAGCAGCCAAGCACAGTCCTACCTTTCCTGTGGGAGGTGGTGACCACGAGTCTTGGAGATGCATAGGTAATTCCATTGCACCCCAGACAAGGGAGGCCTACTGCCAGGGGGTGGAGCACTACATTGCAGCTCAGGAAGCAGCTGGATGACCAGGCACTTGGCCAATCCCAGTGGATCAGTTGTGCACATATATAATAAATAATAATAATAATAAAACATTATTTATTAAGTGCCTTTCAAGCACCAAGGTGCTGTATAAATTGAACAATAAAATCACAGAAATAAATACATAAATAAGATCATAATAATACGTACATCAACTCATGAATGCTTGTCTCCACAGATGGGTCTTAAGTTCCCACTTAAAACTCCCCACCGTCGTGCATTCCCAAAGCTAACAGGGCAGAGAATTCCAGAGGGTTGGGGCCATAAAAATAAAAGCACGGGCCCCAGAAGATTTTAAAATAACCCTCGGAACCTCCAGAAACCCCTCGTCAGCCGAAAGGAGCTGTCGCACAGGGTTGTAAGGAATCAGAAGCTCTTTCAAGTATTCGGGACCAAGTTCGTACAGGGTTTTGTAGGTCAAAAGACCTACTTTAAAGGTGATCCGGCACTGTATTGGCAGCCAGTGCAGATCACGCAATACAAGGGTAATGTGTGACCTTCTTGACACCCCTGTCAACAACCGGGCAGCAGCATTCTGCACTAGCTGCAAGCGGCGGATATCAACCCCTGGAAGCCCCAAGTACAGGGAGTTGCAATAGTCAAGGCGAGAGGTCACGAAGACGTGGAACAACACAGGTAAATCACTAAACAAAACAAGGTGTTTCACCCTGGCAATGTTCCTGAGATGGTAAAATGCAGACTTTATGACTGCCGACACCTGATAATGAAGGGACAGCCTGTTGTCAAGTACCACTCCCAGGTTATGCACCCATTCTGAGGTAAGGATCTGATCACCCCCCAGAAATAACCCAGAGGGCTGACCAGTCCTCAACCCCTCTATCCTGCAACCCAGGTCCACTACCATAACCTTGGTCTTACCTGCGTTCAACTTTAACCAGGTCGAATTCATCCAGTCATGGATTTCAGCGAGGCAGCTATTAAATACCGAGAGAGTGCTAGCCTGGTCGGGGGCAAAAGACAGGTAGAGCTGGGTATCATCAGCATAGCAGTGAAACTTCAGCCCATACCATCTTACAATGCCTCCAAGGGGCAGCATGTACACTGCAAACAACATATGGAGAGCACCAAGCCCTGAGGAACCCCACAAGGCAGAGAGTACTGTACTTGACAATCCACAGATGGACCTCAGGCGCTCGAGCAAAACCCCATGGTCTACAGTGTCAAAAGCTGAGGAGAGATCAAGGCGAACCAGAATAGAACGGTTTCTCTGATCTCTCGCCATCAAGAGATCATTGAGCACCCGAACCAGAGCAGTCTCAGTACTATGCCTCTTACAAAAATCAAACTGGAGAGGTTTGTAGATATTATGGATGGTCAAATGGTCCTCCAGCTGGTTTGCCACTACTTTCTTAATAACCTTCCCAATAAAGGGAAGATTCGAGATAGGTCTGTAGTTAGCAAAAACATCTGGGTCCAGAGAAGCTTTCTTCAGAAGTGGTGTCACCATCGCCTCCTTCAGGGAGCTTGGAAACTCACCCGATTCTAAGGAGCACCAGATAATTTGAGCCAGAAACGGGCCCATAATCTCAAAACAACCCAAAATCAGGGAAGTTGGGCCTGATCTAAACTACAGCACATAGGGCGCATCCCCTGGACAATCTGCATAACATCCTCGTACTTCGGCAGGTCAAAGGTACTCCAGGAGACTCAGGGTACCATGACCAAACGCCGACTAACAGCATCCCCCATACAGCGTGTCAGGCGAATCTCCGATCTGATGTCAGCCACCTTATTCGCAAAGAATTGGGCAATCTCATCACACTCCTTTTGTGAAAAAGCTCGACGGAGCTGTAGACAGGCTGGATTGCACAACCTGTCCACAGTTCTGAAGAGCTGAGCTGGTCGATTCTGAGTGACAGTGATCTCCCTGGACAG
Organism: Neoceratodus forsteri; assembly: GCA_016271365.2. Taxonomy (NCBI): domain Eukaryota; kingdom Metazoa; phylum Chordata; order Ceratodontiformes; family Ceratodontidae; genus Neoceratodus; species Neoceratodus forsteri. The sequence continues at coordinate 824,515,363 of CM028136.1, read as the reverse complement.
AAACTCTACCTTCTTACAGGAGATCTCTGATTGGTAGAGCTGATAATGCCCCTCCAAACTAAAGCGGTCAACTTCCAGAGCAGATTTCTGCCAGCGACGCTCTAACCATCGTCCCACATGCCGCAACTCCCTCAAGGACTCATCAAACCAAAGGGCCAGAGGGCAGAGAGGGACAGGGAGAGGACGAACACAGACAGGAGCTATTAAGCCTAGAGCCGAGGAAATGGCCTGATTATAAACCAGAACCATCGACTCCGGACTCAAGCTGGCAACAGGAAACCCTGAGAGGTTTATCACTGCCATCAGGTCTTCAGGGCACACATCCTGTGAAGAGCGGTAACTAACCATCTCCAGAGAGGCAGACCTACGAAGGGGAGCACAAAATTTGAAGCCCACGGTATAATGATCAGACCAACTGACATGTTCCACCACCAAATCAGAGGCCTCAATCCCTAAGAGGAAAACCAGATCCAAAGAGTGACCATGATTATGGGTAGCTGAAGAAACAATCTGTGTAAAGCCCAGCAATATCATCAGCTGGAGGAAGTGTTGACCAAAAGACGAGAGTTCGTCATCGACCCAGGCATTGAAGTCACCCAGAACCATCAATCTGGGTGACTCCAATGCCATATCGGCAACAAAGTCTGCCATTTCCTGCAGGAATCGCTGCTCGTCCCTGGGTGAATGGTAGATGAGAGTTATCCTGCAACCCACACCAGCTACTACGGTACACTCTAAGGATTCGGCCTCCTCAACTGGTATGCCCATGAGCCCCAACCCAGTCTTAAAACAGCCCGCTTCTCCCCACCCCCCGCATGTCCAATCTTGGGCAGTGAATCACCGAGTACCTGGCTGGAATTGCTGCCTCCAAAATGGGGCCGGCATTTCCATCCAGCCAGGTCTCGGTGATGCAAGCCAGATCAGCTGTTCCAACAAAGTCAGCAATAACAGCAGACTTGTTCTTAACAGATCTGGCATTGCACAACACCGCTCGAGTTGGACAGGGCTCCTGAGCCATCCTGGCCACTTGCCCATCAGAAAAGATGGTGCCCTTGGGTATGGGGACTAGACATGGATCACCACGTTCCCGGCTCCATTTCGCCCCAGGGCGTCTTCTGGACCTAACCAGCCCTATATGAGAGGACCGTTCATTCGCCCTCCAATGTCCATGCCCCCCACCATGCCCACCCCAATCCCTCCTGCTTACAATACCAAGTGCCCGACAGCACTGGTAGATGGAAAATGGGAGGGGGGGAGAAGGGGTGGAGGGTACGGAGAGAGGAGGACGAATAACACATGACTGGGGAGCTAACCGGTACATACCCCAAGCAGGCTACAATCTGAAAACCAAACACCTCAATAAAATCCTAACTACCTTATAAGTAAATTATCCTGGGTTACAATATACTCAGTAAAACATTAAACTAAAAACTCACCCACAATTACACCTTTGTCATTAGCACAAACTCTAAAAACCTAACCGAAAAGATAAAATAAACAAACAAAACTTCCCCACATCAGAACCCTCTCATGGCTCTGAGGAGGAGAAATTAAATTAAACAAACAAAACAAAATATTAAAAAATAAATGATACAATCAAGAAATACATAAAAAAAAAAATTCAAGTCCGGTGGTCCTCTCACTACCAATAGGGCTATAAAAGTACTCAAAACAAAAATATAGATGGTCCATTCATCCAGTTTTGGCACTCTTACTGCCAACGATGATCAAATTTACACAGGATCCAAACACATAGGGATAGTGAGGCACTCTCACTGCCCACACTTTCCATCGTAGGATAAAGGAACAGATCCAGCAAGGGGTCGAATGGCACACCAACAATCCAAAAGTCAGTAACTGATCCAAACTACTCCAAGCTTGTACATCCAAAAATACAACGTATAGTCTCAATGCAAGTTAATAGGAGGAAGCAGGGAAGTCCTGAATAAAGGCCAGGAATGTACACAGGCCAAAGCAACAGAGAGTGAAGACTCCCCCCCCCCCATACCCCCAAACCGCCTAATCAGGCTCTATCACATCACCCAAGACCCGCAGCTACAGATACCCCGAGGCCAGACTAACAAGTCCAACTCTGGAATAACTCAGGAGCACCCCAAAAACCTCTATCTCCCTAGAGGCAAAATGAAGCAGCTCCCGCTCAGTCCCGGGCAGCGTAACCCAAGATCACCCAGGCACAAGGGGGGGTAGGAGCCTTCCTCATTCAACACACCACACAGGACCCACTTCCCCAAATTCAGTGCTGGATGCTCAGAATTAATAAACAGAAACAATCTGAGCAAAAAGAAATCCCAAAAAGAGAATGTCACCAATCGATGAATTGGGTCCCACCACTCACGACACATCAGGGCAACACCAATAGTTCTTTCAGTCAGCGCTCCACAGCCAAAATCCTAGTCCTTCAGTCCTGAACAGCACTGCCAGGTCCTCCGATCAAGTGCCTCTCCTTAAAAGTCCGGCATAACAACAATCCAAATATCAGAAGTCCAAAAGCAGCAAATCCTGCAGATCCAAATGTCCAAAGCAGTAATCCAGGAAGCGGGGCACCGAACCCCTTGGCTCAACGCCACGCCACACCATGTCAACACACGGAAACTCAGAGAAACTCAGAGAAACAACTTGGCTGTACACTCCACCAAGAACGCCTTAACAGCGACAAGATATGCAACAAGGTATGAAGCAGTGAAAAAAAAGAAACCAATAAACGATAAAAGGAAAAAAACACAATAACACCAGGATAAATTCACAGAATTACAGAGGCTGGTCCAGCGTGACCGCCATCTTGAATGGTGTGGGCAATGCACGTCTCTTGGGCCTAAGGCAGTCTGAATCCCATCTTTGCCTTAAAAGACAGTTTCGCCGTTATCTATCTCTGGCAGACCCATGTGCTTACTTTGACCCTACTTGATATCATCAGGTCCTCCTCACTTCAGTCCTGCTAATGCACCTACAAACTACCCTATTACTCATCACCACCTATTCACATCTCCTCCTACTCTCCATACCCTGGTTTCTGGCTGCCCTTGTCCCATGCCCTTCCTTTCCCTTCCCTCTAGCTTAGGCCCGCTTCCTCTCTACCCAGTAAACTGATTTTCCCTTCTCTACTTTTTCCTACCCTAAATCCCCTTCCTTACATTACTGCATCATTGTGCTTCCCTCCTGTTATCTACTACATGCACTCCTCCTGTTATACTCTATATGGAGTAGTATCTCCAATACTGTTTCCTATGTAGTGTTATTTTTGATTGCCTGTATTGTTGATCATTGTTTCTGTTTCTGACCTGCTGTAGATCATTGTTACTGTTCTTACCTACTCAGTGTGTAATTTTGTCCTGCACTTATGGAATGCCTGAAAATAGTAATATTTTGGCTAGTGCACTTACCTGGTAAACAAAAGCTAAATAAATAAAAATATAAAAAGAGTAAGGCCTGTCTCCGAGTACAGTGGGAAACCATCTTTAAGGGTTTTCATGGTTAGCTAAGGTGATGGGGTTCACCAACAACACCAAGGCCTTCAAAGTTCAGAAAGTTTTGGAGGGCTGGAAGAGGTTGGCAACCACTTGCACGAATGAGAGGCATCCCATTACATCTGCGATCTTGGCCCGAGTTTGGGCAGTCTTGACAAGGGTATGCTGGAGCAAATATGAGGCAAGACTATTCGAGGCAATGTTCCTGATGGCCTTTTGCAGGGCATTCAGAGTGTCGGAATTGAGCCAGCTTGCGGTAACAAGAGGAACTCCTGGCTTGCTAGCCAGAGATGTGGTGTCCTTTGCAGAGGGCATATATATTCGGCTAAGGAAAACCAAGGTGGAGCGGAGAGAGGGGAGAAGGATGACGGTATTTGTTGAAGGCCCCAGTCGGGTCTTCCTGGCCAGTGGCAGATAATATTAACACCTACTTAGCTGCCAGCCCACAAAGGGGAGGAGTCCTTTTTCCGGCATGCGGATGGCAGGCCATTGTCAGTGTATCAGTTCTGGTATGTTCTGAAAAGGGCCATTAGGCAAGAGTTTGGCACACTTTGCTTTCATATAGGAGCTGCAACAAATGCCCGGAGCCTAGGATTATCAGATAAGAAAATACAGGCCTTCGTATGTTGGAGGTCTCGGGCATTGATGAGCTTCGTCCGAATTCACAGTAATATTCTTTCAGTTTTATTGCTGGTCTTCTGGGCAGTCCTAGGAGCATATGGATCTGTGGGCATTCCTTCATCTACAGGGCAGTGAGGAGAGCAGCCAGCCAGCCGGGGGGAGCAACCTCTCGATTTCAGGGCATACAGCACAAATTCATTGGTTAGGTAGGAAGGGCATGCACTGGGGAGGGTTGTTTCCATTGTTGCAGGAGGAAGCTGGCAGGCGGAAGAGCCCAGATATCTTGTTGATCCACCTAGGAGGGGAGGACTTGGGACACCAGAAGACAGTGAACCTGCTGCTGGCAATGAAGGGAAATCTACGTTCCATTAGAGTCTGGTGGCCCCATACGGTTCTCATCTGGTCACTTTTACTAATGAGGAAGTACTGGCCTCATGCAAAAGATATTGCAGCATTGAATGGGGCATGCATGAGAGTCAATCGAGAGATGAAAGCCTTTATGGAATCCATGGGGTGTGCAGTAGTGAGGCATGATGAAATATACACCTCCTACCAGGGCCTTGAGGTAGGGGAGGAAGGGCAAGTGCAGGATGAAGGTTTCAATAGAATGTTGCATGCTTTTAGACAGGTCTTGGAGGAACAAATTGAGTGAGCAGATTGGGGGGGGGGTCAGATGGTATCCAGCCTGTGGCGGCTCGGAAGAAGTGCAGATAGAAGATATTGGGGGAAGAAGAGGGGACAAGGCCAATTCTCCTGAAGGATTTGTCACCCCCAGTCGGCATGAGGACAGGGGACCGCAAGACTCTGACCTGAAAAGGGGGTCACAGTCTAAGCTCAACAGTGCATGCTGCAAGAACAGCGGTACCGGACAAGGACTGGCCGCAGCAGCCTTGGTCATATGACCTCCCCAGGAGCTATGGGAAGTACCTCGGCACACACCAGGGGTGGCCCAAGATTGAGGGCAGGTGTTGGGTGTCTGACAAATTGTGCATCCTCCAGCAGTGCAAGAAGTTGTAACACAAATAATAAACACATGGCTTCAGCCATTTCCTCCAAGATCTGTATGAGTGTCTTGATTTGGGGTAAGGGGGGGAAGTGAGGGGCTACCAGACAATAGAGAGGCTGCCCAAGGATTGCAGCAGCTGGCCATTTGTCTGGGGCCCTTCCCCCCGGACCTGGTCAGCAGCAGAGAATACCTCCTCCTGGATTGGTCAGTAGGCCCTGAGTATGCCTCCTGAGGAGGTACCACCAGGCTACCCTCAGAGAGGTGGCATCCAGCCGAGGGGAGGAGTCAGAGGGTTTTTTCAGGATCAAAGGCTACTGATTCCCCCTCTTTCTCCTTTCATTGGATTCCCACTCATCTGCAATCGTAAAAGCAGCATAAGGGGGCCAGGGCAGGTAGGGTCCCCTTTGACTCAGTATGAGTGACAGCACTAGGGGTTGCGGAGTGGCTTTTCCTGGTTGCCCTATAAAATAGGGTTTTCTGCTTTTTTTTTTTACCTCCTCCAAAGGGACGTAAACTGAGGAAGGAACAAATAGGGCAAAATATTTGATATTTATTAAGATGTCTGTATTGTGTTTTTATTTATTGATGTATGTATTAATTTTATTCTGTTTTAGGATGTAAAGTGCTTTGGTCTGATGGAATTACGCTTATAAATAAATTTTGATTGATTGATTGAATTTAACGAAGTAAAGTGAATTTGTGTACATCAGTCATAAGCATACTTAAACTGTCACAGCCATGTGAGCAGTTCAGGAGGAGCGCAGACCAAAGGTATTGGGGGAAGAAGGTGAGACAAGTCCAATTCTCCCAAAAGGACTCATCACCCCTGGTCCACATGAGGACAGGGACAGCAAGACTCGGACCTGAAAGGGGGGTTGTGGTCTAACCTCATCAGTGTATGCCACTAGGACAGTGGCGCCGGACATGGGCTGGCTGCTGGAGCCTTGGCCATATGACCTCCCAAGGAGCTATGGGAAGTACTTTGGCACACACCAGGAGTGGCCAGGATTGAGGGCAGGTGTTGGGTGCCAGATGAATTGTGCATCCTCCCAGCAGTGCATGCTGCTCAATTAGTTGTAACAACTAATAAACACATGGCTACAGCCATTTCCTCCAAGATTTGTGTGAGTGTCTTGATTTAGGGTAAGGGGGGAACTGAAGGGCTACCAGACAATAACTAATGAATTACATTCTTCAAAATGGCATACTCACTGATGCTCAATCAGGTTTCCACCCATCTCACCCCAACTGCACTACTAAAGGTAATGAACCTTAATGCCAGCTTTTACATTGGGATCATTTTTATCAATCTAACAAAGGTGTTGGATACACTAAACCATATGATTTCTCTTCAAAATTACTTCACCTAGATTTCGCTTATAAGGCACTTCCCTGGTTGAAACCATATTTGGTTGATGGATCTCAGATGGTAAATGTTAATGGCATAACCTTGTTCCACTAGTTCTCAGCCTTGGAGTACCTCAAGGCTCCATCCTCAGCCTCTTACTATTCAGCTTATTTGTTAATGACCTGCTGTCCATTTTGCACCGACTCTAATGCACCAATCCAGTAATACATGGATGATAGGTCCATCTACATGAAATCTAAGAGCTTCATTGCCTCAACAACACTCTCCATTCTTTATTGAACAGAACCCAAGCCTGGATGCATGCAAACAACTTACTACTCAACAACACCAAAATTAAGGTCATGGCCTCTAACAGGAGACCAAACCCCTCAAACAGACTCCATAATACTCCCTAAGTAGGCCTACCACTGGAAGATGTCACTGCTTTCAAATACCTTGGCATGTGGCTTGACCCAAAATTTAATTTCTCAGGCTGCATCATTAAGATCATCAAGCACACACACCAAAAGCTTGATGCACTCTACTGTACTAGTAATAGTAAGAACATTATTCCTAAAGCAGTTTATGCTGCCAGCACTGAAATATGTCAGTGGCATTTATATGGCTGCCCCCAGCACATCTCCACATAAGGTCAAAGTAGCATTCAACAGCTTATGCGGATTCACTTTTCGCTGTGACAGAAGTACACACCACTGTGATCCTTATCACAACCTTGAGTGTGTGCTCCCTGACAAAAGGCACAGCCTTAAAGGGTCCACACTGATCTTTAAATGCATACAAGGGTCCTACCCTGCCTACCTGCAGCATGAGGAATTCAACTGAGTAAGATCCCAATCTAAGAATCTACTTCAAGTGCCCAGGGCACATAAATTGATTGGACAAAAGGCCTTTGCAACAGTGATTACATTAGCATGGAACACTATGCCAGATTGTGTCAAGGAATCCTTTGAAAGGTAGGCCTTTAATCATGAAATTCTTGATACCATCTGCACCTGTCACCAGGGTGGAGCACCTTCACATAGCCTTTCACCTTCCTACTCTACCTAGTCATAATTCTACTGCTCTAACCTCTCAAACTACAATTGCCTTTTTCATGACAGGCCCATGAGTATTTACATTTTTGACACTTGCAGTATGTTTTTAATTTTGTTTTGTTTTTCCTTGTGCTAATTTCTGTTGTGTTGTGTATGTATGTAGTCCATCATCACTTAAGACTGAATTAAACATAGAAACATAGAAGTTGACTGCAGATAAGGACCGCTTGGCCCACCTAGTCTGCCCATTTTCCCTACCTACTGTAAAACCGCAGACTCTACTTAATCTCCTACTTTATACACCCCCTTCCTATTTACCAAGGTTCCTTTATGCTCATCCCATGCATTTTTGAATTTCATTATCATTTTTTTCCCCTACCACTTCTGCTGAGAGGCTATTCCATGCATCCACCACCCTTTCAGTGAAGAAGTACTTTCTCATGTTTCCTCTGAGTTTACCCTCCCCTCCAGCTTCTTATCATGACCCCTTGTTCTTGAGAATCTTTTTCTCTGAAAAATGCTTCCCTCTTGTACCTTATTTATACCCTTGAGGTATTTGAAGGTGTTGTTTGTCTACATTGCTGCTGTAACTGTCACCCAGGACCCACTTGAAAATTAGGTGACCTTCCCAAATGTGGATTTCCTGGTTTATAGCATTTCAAGTAAAATAATTAATACAACTTTACAGTACAAATTCTATTTCTATAGTTAGGTCATTCATACAACCACCTGCTTCTGTGGGACAACAGTATTCTTCTCTTCTTCAGAAACTGTCCTCTGAGATAGCAAGAGTCTGTGATAATTCAGGACCAGCTGGATGGATGTTTTTCTTTTCCTTCTCTTCCTGAAAACCTGCCTTTCCATTTGCATGCTTCATCTTCGATCTTTTCCTCTTTTACTTTAAGAACAGTTTTTGCTGTATTTTCAAGTCTTGGGTTGGAACAAATAAAACTAGGAGGACCTCCTGATAAACAGCTAGGCTCCACAGGTCCAAACCTCTCACAGAAACACTCAAGCTGTATTGCGGAGTGAAAATATTTATTCCCAAAGTAAAAACAGCAGATGGCACTGACACTCTCCCAAAACAGTGGTTGAATGTTTTTGCAACAAAACTGACACCTTCTCAAGACCCAACATCAACTGTGTGAGCCACTGATTAAAAACCTGACATTTAAAGTGACAGTGCACGTGTATAGATACCAGTGCAAATGCTGCAGTACATTCCAAGTACAGTGACGTCCTACAAAATCAGTTTGTAAAGTGCAAAGAGATAAATGTACAATATATATATATATGTATAGACATCATAGAATCAAACAAAACAAAATGGGGGGGGAACGGAACAACATGGAAAGTTGGTGGCAGGGAAAGAGGAGGAGTCAGGGGCACATAGGCAGGGAACAACGCTAAAAGACAAAAGAAATAATGGATAAGGGGGAAAACATAAGTGGGGCGAACAAAATAGAGAGGGAAGGGAGGGGGAATAAATACACACTATGGGATACAAACCACTCTCTATGCAAATGTGAACAGTTGAAAATGGTTCTCCTAATGAACAGAAGGTTATCTTTACTAATACATCTTATACCAAAAATGTTTATCATTCATTGCACATTGCAAAGCAGGACAACATATGTAAACACACATTAAATTGTGTTACTCAGAAATCACAAGAAAGGTGCTAGCTGAAAATAATCATTAAGCCCAGATGGACAATTAGAATTCATTTATATCACCAAAACATTTCACATCTTAACAACCTCCTGGCACTGGCACTGCCCCCGGTACAGTTTCATATGCTATTTCAATGGCCTGGAAACTCAAATCATGGTCTTGCCCCTTTTCCTGAACATGCTGTACTAAGTACTAATGCCATCTCTCTCCTGTATGCTCCTTAGATGTTTGCCCACTTGTTCTTTAAACCTGTGTTTTATTTTGCCAATATAGAATGCAGGACAAAAATCACAAGTGGTAAAATCAACAACATTGGATGTGCTGCATGTCACAAAATCCTTGATCACGTCTTTTCCCACTGACTGGATTTTTTTATTGATTAATATAGTTCTTATTCAATTTTAAAGTCTCACAACGTCTGCACATTACATGACAACAGGAATATAGTATATGTTATACACATTGTGTCCCATCCCCCATCTAAGGTGCAGTATGAGGGGGTCTCATGAACATATCCCAGTGAAATAGGGGAACTCTGTAGTTAGCTAATATTCAGTGGCACTGATAGGACCCTGATTGGTGGCAGCAGGTCTGGCCTGATATAGAGAAGAGACACCAGGGTTCACGGGAAGGGGGGCGGAACAGAGCACTGAGTCACTTCTCCCAATGTGGGGCCTTTCAGAAGCCAGGAAAGGTGGGAGGGGAAGTGCTTTGGGGCTGCATAGTTCAGTGAATTGTTGGTGGTAGAGTAGTCACTATGGAACCAAGGAGGGGTCTTTACTTATGGCATGCATGAGCCAGACATTCCATCTGGAGGTCTGGACTTCTGTTCAGCCATTAAATGAGTGGGTAATTCTTTCCATTTGGCAAACTTGATTGACCAAGTTTCTCCAGGATGTCACATCTGGGAGCCCCAGTATAAGCTAAACTTTTGAGATGGATTTCTTTGCCACGGTTAGCAGGATACCCAGTAGGTAACAGGTGTTGGGATCCCTGAACCCTGCAGGATACTGTAAGAAGATGTAGAGGCCAGGGGATAATGTGGGCCTGCCTGACAAATAATTCTTGAAGCTCAGTTTTGAAGTCCTGAAATGAAGGAAGCAGAGAGCGGCAGCTTCACATTATGTGGGTATGTGTGGCACGGGTTCCCTACAACCTCTCCAGCACACCAATGAGTGAGAAGGGGAGTAATTTGCCATAATAGCGGGGGTTCTGAAGAACCTGGATAGATGTTTCCATATCACAGAGTGGACACACTGGGGGGGTTTGAAAGACTGAGGGAGGATCTAAAGAAGTTAGAAGAATGGTCATTAGTTTGGCAGCTAAGATTAAATGCAAAATCATGCACTTAAGGTACAAAAACACAGGGGCAATATATCAACTTAGGGGGTAGTATTAGCAGTCACAAAACAGGAAAGAGTCCTGGGGGTTATCATTTCTGATGGCCTGAAGGTAGCTAAACAGTGTAACAAGGCAGTGGGAAAGGCTAGTGGAATGCTCGGATGCATAGGGAGGGGTATCACCAGTAGAAAAAGGGAGGTAATAATACCCCTGTGTAGATCGCTGGTGAGACCCCACCTCAAGTACAAGTGTACAGTTCTGGAGGCCCCACCTATGAAAGGACATAGATAGGGTGGAGGCAGTGCAAAGGAAGGCAACCAAAACAGTGCAGTGCCTGCATCAGAAGCCCTATGAAGAAAAGCTTAGGGACTTAAATATGTACTCCCTAGATGACAGGAGGGAATGGAGGGGTATGATAGAGATATTCAAGTACCTCTCATGAACAAACAATGTACAGGAAGGAAGTATTTTCCAATGGAAAAGATGCTCAAGGACAATGGAGTTTCAATATGAAGCTGGACGGGAGAGATGCTGAGAGGAAACACGAGGAAGTACTTCTTCACGGAGAGGGTGGTGGATGCTTGGAACAGCCTCCCAAAAGAAGTGGGGGGGGCTAGAATGGTCACAGGATTTAAGAATGCATGGGATAGACACAAGAGAATCTTAGAAGCAAGAGGGGGGTGTAAGCTGGAGTCCAAGTAGAGTCTTGGGTGTTATTTAGGGCAGACTAGGTGGGCCAAGTGGTCCTTATCTGCCAACATCTTCTATATTTCTATATGAATTCCTGCCAGAAGTGGGAGGTAGTAACTTTGGCAGATGCTTCACATACTCATTTCCAGGCTTCCCTGTCTAGAGGGGGTACCGGATTCTTTCTCCCATTTCTGGGCCATATCCATGCAGTCAGCTCCTGAGGAGACCAGGAGGGTCTTATAGATGGATGAGATCACGTTGGGGTGCACTCAGATTTTGAAGAAGTTCATACAATAAGTTATAATTGCTGGGTGTTTGTCCGGGGTGTGAACTCCTAGTAGGAGAGACAGCACATAATGCTTGATTTGTAGACTGCGTTAGAATTCTGCCCTCCATAATGGAAATTGTGTTTACAGATCCATGAAGGACTGGGCCAAGGTGCCAGACAAGAGATGATATAAGTATTGGAGCAAGTACCCAACCTATGTACAATAACCTGGGTCCATCTGGAGTGGAGCAAAGTCTTCTTCCCAGCAACTGGGCACAGAAGAGAAAGCAAATTGACATCTAATACTGCACCAGACTCTCACCTGTGAATGGAGCCATGGGTTGAGAGGGCATATTGGACCGGGGAAGGGAGGCATCCAGTGTTACATAATCTGTATGAAGTGGGTATTAGGGTACATCTCCTGTTCCATGTGCAACCAGGCAGTGTGAGTGCCCCCAGGTGGAGTTATAAGATAAAGTGGACATGTGCTGGCCAGTAGTATAGCTGCAGGTGCGGAAGGGCCAAGCCTTCCATTTGCTTAGGCAGAAATAATTGCCTTAGTTTGATGTATGGTTTCTCTCCTGCCCAAATAAATCTAGATATTTTCTGATTCCAGACAGTCCAGGTGTGAGCAGGCACTACCACGGGAACATTTTGAAAGAGGTACTGTATGAAGCCCTTGGTAATGTTACCATTCAGATCACCTCAATCCGTCTGAAAAAACTGAGAGGGAGAACCCATATTGTGAAAAATCCTGACTCATTTATTGGGTGAAGGGAGAGTAATTGTCCCTGAATGCTGAGTCCTGGTTGGGGGTGACACTGATGCTCAGATACCTCAGCCTCTGCAGGTCCTAGTGGAAGAGGTATTCCATCCTTAAGGTCTGTGGAGATTGAAAGAGAAACCCCAGTGTTCCCACCCTTCTACTTTAAGAAAGTAACAGTTCCCCTCATTAAAAGACACATGTGCAAGGTCCTGGGTAAGTCTTGGTATAGTGGTGACTCCCTGCACTTAAAACTTATCTCTCTTACCCTGGATGAGGTTATTGCCCCATCACAAGTATTTTCAACCTCTCCCTAAGGCTATCCCAATTCCCTCTCCTCTGGAAATCAGGGCAAATTACTCCTGTCCAGCTGGCCCGATGGCACTGCGGGTTGAGGCACTGGATGCAACACCTCGTGCTGCACCAGTGACCCAGGTTCGGGAATGGACTCGGGCACTGGGGGTCAGCAGGGGGAGGAGATGTTTGAGCTTCCGGAGGACTGCTCTCCTCTTCTGTGGGGGAGGTTGATGCTCCTTGCTGCTATAGCAGCTCCCAGCAGAGGCTGGCAATTGCAGCAAGACATGGAGCACTCAGAAGGGGAATATGGGAGCGTCAATGAATGTCCTGCAAGTGCGTGCGGGAGCACACCCCTGTTTTGCATTGGACATCATTGCACGTCTGCGCTCCCAGGGTAACATAATGGAAAAATCCCCACCCTCAGGGATAGGCGAAGGCACCTCTGCACCCAAACCACCCACTCCCAACACTGGGCCCTCTCCTCTCCAGCCCCACTCACTCGGCCGACACTCTATACTATAGATAGAGCACCCTGGGCAGATACGGCAGCTCCTCCCCAGGGGGTTCAGATCCGGGGGCAGTGTCAGCTGCAGCGAGGATGAAGGATGAGAGTCTCAGGTGGGAGGTAGAGCTCAGAAAGACAGAGGATGCCAGAGCGAGTTCCCCGAGAGAGTGGTGCAGAAAAAAGAATTTGAAAAAAAGTTACTCAAGTTCACAAATCGGGTGATCGGACCTCCCATACCAACTATGGACCTATTTCCATCCCCCCCCCCCTTGTCTAAAGTGCTGGAGCGCATAGTTGCAGATCAATTAATTGAATACCTTGAAAAATACTTCATTCAGTGCCCGCAACAGCATGGTTTTAGGAAAGGGCATAGCACCACAACTGCTCTCCTAGAATTTACTGAATACATACACCATGCACTCGATCAAGGGAATTTTGTGGGTGCTGCCTTCATTGACCTAACGAAAGCATTTGACACTGTCAATCACCCTCTGCTACTGCAACAATTAACCAACACTAGCATGTCAAATGAAGTGATGCGTTGGTTCAAAAACTATCTGGAGGATCGCTCTCAGTGTGTAAAAATTTCCAACATCTTATCTGATTGGCGAAATGTCTGTTCTGGCATGCCACAAGGATCCATCCTTGGCCCACTCCTTTATAGTAGTTTTGTAAACAACCTTCCCCTCCATTGCCAATGCACAAAAGAATTAGCACCCACACAGCAACAAGAACACCACCAGAGCTATTTTTATGAAAATGCTTTGTTTATATAAATGCAGACGTGCAAAACATATAATAAAGTGGCTTAGTGAAAAAAGACTAACGTTTCACCTGGTGCACTGCCAGACTTCATCAGAGTAAAATATTGCTATCAGCAGGTGCTCATTAAATACATATCAAAAGCTAAACATGTGACTCAAGCAAGTCAATCATCATTTTAGACAGTTTTAGCAAATCATTATTTATTTATTTATTTATTTAAGCATTTAACCAGGAAAGCATGCTGAGCAGGCTACTGCTCGTTTCCAGATGCATCCTGGGGAGAGGGGGTACAATTACATAGTTGAACAGACAATACATATAGGAATACAAAGTATGGAGATAAACAGCAGATACAGATACAGCATCAATACCTTACCATAAAATATATACAGGAGGAATGTACAGTATAGTAAATTACAGCTTGGATGCGCAGCCCAGCTATGTAGTGAACCACAAACTGTCTAGACACATGAGCAGATAGAGGAGAAGTGAGAATGGAGCATGGCGTTTAGAAACAGGGGGAAGAGCAGTGACGGATGTTTGTTGGGAGGGAATTCCACAATGTCGGTAAGTGGTAGCTAAAAGCCGTCTGGCCAGCAACAGTGGTCCTGTGTGGGACTGCAAAGGACCTGGAGTCTATGTTTCTGAGGGAGTAAACCAGGGTGCTGGGGTTGACAAGGGCAGAGGCAAGGTAAGAGGGGAGTAGCTGGGACCAGTACCTGGCTGTGAACTTAGCACAGTGGAACAGTCTTGAATTTTCTAGAAAGGGGAGGTTTGTTGATTAGTAAAGGGTACAGTGGTGAGTGGAGTAAGGGCAGTCAGGATAAAGTGACAGAAAGAATGGAAGAGAGGGTCCAGTCTGGCTAGGGTGGACTTAGGCCCTGCACTGTATACTACATCCCCATAGTCGAAGACGGGAAGGATCATTTTCTGCACAACGACCCTGCAGGCAGGAGCTGGGATGCAGTCCCGGTTTGGTAAAGTGCCCCAAGTCTGGGGTGCAGCTCCTTAATTATAGAGTCAACATGGGCTGAAAAATTGAGGTGCTGGTTCAGCCAGACCCTGAGGTACCTGAAGGAGGTGTAGGCCTCCAGAGGTGACCCCTCAAGGGTGTGGAACATAATTGTGCAGGGGAGCGGCGAAAGTCTCTGCCTTGTGCCAAAGGTTACTGAGACTGTTTTCTTGGCATTGAGGAGGAGTTGATTGGTATGAAGCCAGCACTGAACTGAATCAAAGTCTCACTGCAATCTAGTAGAGACCACTGTGGCCGAGGGGCCAGATGTATATAGTATGGTGTCATCCGCGTACATATGTATTGAGGTGTGAGGGCAGGCAGAAGGCAGGTCATTCAGGAAAATGGAAAACAGGAGCGGGCCAAGAACAGAGCCTTGTGGAACCCCTGTGTGGACTGGGAGGGGGGGCTGAGATGGAGGAGCTGAGTCGGACGGATTGGGACCTGCCTGCAAGGTACGAGTGGAACCAACTGATAGCCAAATAACTAGAAAACATATCACCCAATATATTTAATTTACTGGCTCTTTCATGAGATGGTTAATAACGATTTGTTAAAAACATCTAAAATGATGATTGGCTCGCTTGAGTCACATGTTTAGCTTTTGATATGTATTTAATGAGCACCTGCTGATAGCAATATTTTACTCTGATGAAGCCTGGCAGTGTACCAGGTGAAACATTAGTCTTTTTCACTAAGCCACTTTATTATATGTTTTGCACGTCTGCATTTATATAAACAAAGTGTTTTCATAAAAATAGCGCTGGTGTTGTTCTTGTTGCTGTGTGGGTGCTAATTCTTTTGTGCATTTTCATTTATCTCGGATTACAGTACCACACAAATCCTGGTGCTCCTAATGTCTGTTTTTTCTAGTTTATTCATTTAGATGTAGCACAGGTTGGCACTTTTTACAAGTGCTGTAAAAGCTTCTTGAACAACATTTGTGCAGTTAATTGTGAGGCTTTTTAAAGTGCACTCCTCACACTTGCATCACGCCAATAATTCCTGCACAGACAACAGGAGGATTGGTCTTTAATTGGCAGAATTCCTGGGACAGAGAGCAGCACTATAGAGTGAATGGTGAGATTCCAGGGGAACATATTAGAGTACCGGACTAGATCACGTGATGGCTCATTCCGAAGAAGGAACACGGGGAGTGCAACAGGCCTCTGGCAATGGCGTGCAGGGTGGCGTTCTGACTGGTAGCTTCGCGAATTTGGTTTTCACAGCATAGTATGGCAGAATTCCACTCTTGGGGGAAGCAGAACAAATCCCACTAGAAGGTGGTGAGTTAAGCACTAAATTCCTATTTTGTAAATTGGAGAGGCTGGTTCGCAAGGGGAGACACATGTTCTGGCACAAGACGACATTGGAGGTTTACCTCCAAGTTCAAATAATACCAAGGGGACTGCGCATTGTACAAAAACCATCATATGGGACTGAGAATGTAGAGTTCATGAACAGATGGTGTAACAACATGCAGGAAGCTTCAATTAAAAATATTGAACTTATCTTGGAATTTGCTCAACCAATAAGGGAAGAACTTACTAAAGAAATTGGGGAAACTGGAATTAAATTAAGGGAAACTTTGGACACAATGGAATGGGAGAGACTTAATAAACTTTTATAAGATAAAGTCATCAGATACGACATCAAAATTAAGAAACAGAAGCAGAGAAAATTTGTGAAAGATGAAAACGATTATTTAAATGATAGGATCTTTGATTGGAATGACCCAAAGAAAATAGAATTGTATTCAATTTTGAAAAAAAGTGGTAATTCTTTAAGTGATTCCACCATTTATAACACAGTTTTAGATTACACAACTGGCCCATCAGACACTGATGAATCCGATACGCATACTGATGGTGCAGTGGGGGAATCACCACCAGGACAGTCTCCTACGTACCATCAGGGGATCAGACGCAGTCAACGGCAGTGCCACACCCGTTTTCAAAACATCCAGTTCCAAAGAGAAGGATGGGGGGGGGCAACGTGGCAAAAGAAACAGGAACAATTACTAATACAAAAGATATTGAATGGACTAGATTCATGTTCCTTAGATATTGGTGGTGCATCTCTCACAATGTTTTCTGTAATTAATATGATGTCTAACCATGTTTCTCCTACAGCAGTTTCTCCGATTTGTTCTATGCCTACAATTGGTGTAAATAATATTCTTGATATTCCATGTGTGGTGTTAAATGAATGTACAGAACAGGGTCTCAGTCTTGTTAGTGATAATAGGTCACCCAATATTAGTTTACCTGACTTTGTACCAGCTATTAATCAACAGGGAATAGTAACAACTGAAGCTGATCAGGGACATCAGTCCCTTAATGGTAATAAACAACATATAATGATGCCAGTGGTAAACCTATCTGATTACAGCTTAACACAATATGAAAATTCAGTGTTGAGCAAGGGACTTTCGTTTTGTCCCACTATGGATATAGATTTTTTTAACACTTGTGTGGACCTACATAAATTGGGTAGAAATCTCACTTTTAAGTGTGTTTATGAAAACTTGGATAATAATTGTGAAGCTAACAACACTGCCCCTAGGTTACAACCTAGATCTGAATTCTGTCCTTCTATGAAACCCACAGTTGCTGTGTTCATAAAGAAATGTGCACTTGATTTTCAGCACTTACAGGAAGAAAGGATTGGTAAATTCCAAGATAACTGTACTAGGGATGAATGAGATGCTTTAAAAACTTTGAGTTTAAATAAACATATAACGATTAAACCAGCAGATAAGGGGAAGGGGGCAGTAGTGGTGCTTAACACCAGAAATTATATTCAAGAGGTGGGTAGATTAGTGAGTGATGAATCTTTTTATATTAAGGTCTCACATGAAGTTATAGATAAGTTTAAAATTGAAATAGATTGTGTACTTAACGAAGGTTTTCTAAGGGGGTACATCACAGATGTGGAGTATAGAACTCTTACAGTTAACAATCCAGTCATTTCAACAATTTATGCCCTGCCTAAAATTCATAAAAGTCTGGTGCAACCACTGGGGAGACCTATTGTGTTGGGTAGGGGTTGGCTGACAGAACCTCTCTTCATGTACCTAGATAATTCTTACAACCTCTAGTACAGAATTTAAGGTCTTTTCTCAGGGATTCTACCCAAGTAGTACAGATTACGGAAGATCTTTATGTTGAACCAGAGTGGTATTTCACAGTGGTAGATGTTAGTTCTCTATACACAGTGATCCCACACCAGGAGGGATTAAGTGCTCTTTCATTTTGGAAAAAAGAACAGAGGAGGAACGAGTTAGGACTCCTACCCACTTTCTTGTTCAGTTGGCAGGTCTGGTTTTGGAGATGAATATATTTTTGTTCCAGGGACAACTTTACCACCAGATACAGGGAACGGCCATGGGTATAACAATGGTCCCCAGTTACGACAATCTTTTTGTAGGCAAGTGGGAAGTGGATCACCTGTATGGCACCACCACAAATCCACACACTGATTGTCTGGATTTGTGGCGACACTTTATAGATGATATTTGTATTGCCTGGAAGGGCACACAAGAGGATTTTTTGTGCTGTATTTAGTGGATGGAGTATACCAGTAACTGTTTAAGATATAAACATGAACTTAGCCAGACAAGTATAACCTTCCTAGATCTGAGAATATACAAAGATGGGGTGGGGAGTTTGCACTACCCTTTTTCAGAAAAGTACAGACAGGAATACTCTACTGAGGTTTGATGGTTGCCACCCTTATCATACGCGTTATAATATACCAAAGGGACAATTGATCAGAACCCTGAGAAACTGTACTGAACAGAAATAATTTATTAATAAGAGAGGGGAACAGGTGCATAGATTTTTGGAGGGAGGTTACAGCCAACACAGTATTACATCAGCTATTAGAAAAGTGGATGAATTAGATAGGGGCCAGGTGTTACAATATAAACAACAAGGGATTGGAAAGGAAAGTCCTGAGAGCCCCTTTGTGACCAACTTTTCAAAATGAGCTAAGGAAGTCAGACAGATCATTGTGAATAATTGGTCCATCTTAGAACTTGAACCCAGGTTGGAAATAATAGTTAAAAAAGGACCCAAGGTAATTTTTTGTAAATGCAAAAGCATAAAAGATTATGTTGTATCTAATACAACATCAACCAGGGAAATGAGTAAACATATGCTTCTAGCGCCCAGACCCAAAGGCACATTTAGATGTGGCAATTGTTCATATTGCAAATATGTGCATAGCTGTAAAAATTTCATACACACCATTACAGGAAATGCCATTGAAATCAAGGATCTTATAACATGTAATAGAATGGGTGTAGTTTATTTATTGTTATGTGACTGTGGGGCGTATTATGTGGGGCGAACTGTACGAAAGTTTAAGGTTAGGATAGGTGAGCATGTGAGAGCGGTCAAAAAGGTGATACTAACTATGCTATAGTAAAACATATACAATTACATAGCTCACAAAAACATACATTTAGTTTTCTTGGTCTGGAATTGGTAACCTTGGGACCTAGAGGGGGAGACCTGAACAAAAAGATTGGACAAAGAGAGAGCTTTTGGATCTTTACCCTGGGAGCTCGCTCCCAGAGGGGGTTAAATGAGAGCATTGATCTCTCAGCTTTTTTAAAGAAATATAGATGTTAAAAGCCTGACAGTGTTTAACTACTATTATAATAGATCATGCCTTCTATTGCTGTGAAGTGAAGAAAGGTGCCTGGAAGCCTCAAGCTTTTATTTTATATCCATGTGTTAACATATGAAGTTGAAATAAACCTGAAATAAATATGTTTCAAACAATACTGAATGTAAATATAATACAATCCAGTTTATTATGGTTATAATACACAAACATGGTACAAGGTAATGGAAGCTTTGAGGTTACCAAGATAACATTTGATGAATATGCACAATATGTAATGAAAGAGCCAGTAAATTAAATTTATGCAATAGGCATAGACATAAATCCTATGTGATAAATCTGAGCTACTATGAGATAAATTCAAAATGTTACATTTATACACATTGTGGACACATCATCACATATTTATGTACAAAGTAAATATGTAACAATCACTCATTTAGAATGTTCAGTCTCAGTACCAGTACTAACTATATTCAAATGCAAATAACTTTAAAACGAAAAAAAATAGCATAGTGCTGTGAGCATGAAAGTTGTGCAGCACAAAATTATCTACAAAATGAGTGGTATCTCATTCATAGATACCTTATAGATGTTTTTAAAATTAGCAAAAAACTGCAGAAAATGCAATTTTTTGTTCATTTTTTGACAAACGTATGCAAAAAAAGATAAACAATCGAAAACAAATGTCCCTGCACTGACAGAAAGCATCCCTATTGTATAAACGAAATATACAATGGAGAGCTGTCAGATAAATGATTTATCTACACTCGTGCTGTTTGACCTTGGATATCTCACTCGTGGCTTACACCACTCGTGAGGTTACCCGAGGTCAAACAGCACTTGTGTAGATAAATCATTTATCTGACTGCTCACCATTGTATGTCCCCTATGTATTGGGCGATATGTTTTCTAGTTATTTGGCCATGAGATGGTTAATAATGATTTGTTAAAGCCATCTAAAGTGATGATCGGATTGCTTGAGTCATATGTTTAGCTTTTGATATGTATTTAATGAACACCTGTTGATAGCAATATTTTACTCTGATGAAGCCTGGCAGTGTACCAAGTGAAACGTTAGTCTTTTTTCACTAAGCCACTTTATTTATGTTTTGCACGTCTGCATTTATATAAACAAAGTATTTTCATAAAAATAACGCTGGTGTTGTTCTTGTTGCTGTGTGGGTGCTAATTCTTTTGTGCATTTTCATTTATTTCGGATTACAGCACCGCACAAATCCTGGTGCTCCTAATGTCTGTTTTTTCTAGTTCCCTCCATTGCCACCAGCGTATGTTGTTATATACCGATGATGCCATCATTTTCTCAAGCCAACCTAACCCCGCTCTTCTCGAGGATTGTCTTCAAAGAGGTTTTGAAGAAGTTGAAAATCATTTTTCTAATCAAAAGCGCATCCTGAATTACGGAAAAACAAAAGTTATGATGTTCAGCTCAACAAGAAATAAGTTTAAATTGCATGCACTCAACATTAGAAACCAACAGGGTGTCCCCCTTGATGTAGTGGATCATTTCAAATATCTGGGGGTCACACTGGACAATCACCTCTCTTTCTCACATTATATTGAAGCAGTAGCTAAGGTGTTAAATATAAAGACTGGTCTACTTTATCAAATCAAGCATAATTTAACCCCTGAAGCCCTCAGACTGGCAGTGTATAGCTCCATTCTCTCAGCTATCGACTATGGCCTTGTAATTTACAAATCGGCTTCATAGGATAATTGGTGCATTAAATAAGGCCTGCAGGCTGATTACAGGGTCTGATAGCCTTACACATACCTGTGATCTATACGACAGATGAGTTGGCTACAACTAAAAAATCGGATTAAATGTCAAACATGCATACTAGTCAAAAAGGCGCTCCTTGGCTTAATGCCACCTGGGACTGCAGCATTACTTACCCCCTCCAGGCCTACTAAGCTCATCTGATCATCAGTTCATCAGTCTCTCCTAGTTCCTAGATGCTGGACATCGCAAGGCCAGCGATCCTTGGCCTATAGAGCTCCTCAATGGTTCAATTCTCTGGACTATGAATACTCAACCCTGCAAAAACTGGGCACCTTCAAGGCCCAGCTAAAACAGGCCCTTGTGGCAAACAGCTCTTGTGACTGCTTCATTTAATGTTTGCCCCTTGCACCCCCCAGGGACCTCCTAGTACTTACAGTGACCTCACCACCTCAACTGCCTTTTCTCTCCTAGATATCTTCCCATCCTCACCTTCGCCCTTCCCCATATCACCCCCTTCTCCCCCCACCCCCTTTAGGAACCCCTGCAGTCCCTCTCCCCACCCCTTTTAAGACTTTTATGCTTGACAAGGCCTTTGGCTGCATCTCTCCATCAACCTTTTCCCCCTGATACCCTACCTCATCTTACCTCCCCGTCTCTAGCCTTCTCACCCTTATCATTATGAATTTTTTATTTATCTATTTGTGAATCTATCACTGTTATTATTTAGATGTACTGTTGTTAATGTCACTCTGCTAGTGTTCTTATTAACAAATTTGTATTTATTCTTTCATGAATTTATTCATTGGTATAATCTTAGATATACTTGTTAATGTCGTTATAGTTTCCTATTATATTCCTGTGTCTGTATGTTACCCTTCCCATGGACGTGGAACCTTTGTTAATGAGTGCCTGTGCTCAAAGGTGTTAATCCTACATATATAAATAAATACTAAATAAAAGAGGTGTTGAGGCGGTAGCTGGACTCCTCCCAAACTACCACAGTAATTCAAACACCTCAGGGAGACCATCTGCTGGGTTATCAAGATATATAGAATAAAGTATGGGGTGGTGTGTGTAACGAGAAGTTTACACACACATTAGGTGTTAGATGCTGCATAAACCCCAAGAGCAAAGCTCGAGTAGTTTGTGAAAGCAGCTGACACTGAGGGTGTGTGTAAATTCGAGTTTAAATACACCACCTCATATTTTATTTCATATAATTGCTGGGTTTTCCTTTTTTGCCACAGCAATTATATAAAATAAAAAGAGGTTCCTGTGTGGCCATGGTCCGATTAGGTTTCAGCGCATGGCCGGTGGTTGCCCTTATTTATTTATTTCTTTATTTATTTATTTATTTAAAAGTTTTTCTATTTATTTGTTTTAGTTGGCAGCTGAAAGTTACGTTTTTTATTCATTGTAGTTGATTTTTTTTAATCACTTACCGCTGAGTCCAAGTGACAGTTTAGTCTCCAGGGGAAAGACGAGGCGGCTAGTGGTCCGGAAGGAAGAGCTGCGGAAGATGCACGTGCAGAGCAAGGAAAACTGGGTGCATGTTCATCATTATAAACACTCCTTTATAACGGCAAATTATGCCATGGTTTCCCTGTGGGAAAAAGGAAGACCCATTAATTATAGAGTAGTACACTATCATCGTATAGGGTGTTCTACTCCCACCACCATGATACCCCTAAAATTAGTAGCCTCTCTTGCAGCATGAGCCAGTGGTTCAGCTAGCATTTAGAAGGTACAAGAGGACACAAAAGAAGGAGGATAGGAAGAGTTACCAGGAGAAGCAAAGAGAGGCAGGGAGAGCAGTTAGGAATGCAAAGGTGCAAATGGAGGAGAATAGTGCCCAATCAGTAAAAAAAGGGGATACAACATTCTTTAGATATATAAGCAAGAAGAGAAAGACCAAAAGAGGGATAGTAAGGCTAAAAGGGGAAGGAGGGGTTTGTAAGGAAGAGGACCAAAAAAAGCAGACATATTGAACAATTACTTTCATTCAGTATTTATGGAAGAAGGGGTAGGTGATGGGACAAAGATAAGAGACGAGGCCATTAAAGGAAGGGAGGTGGACACTAGTCCTTTTACAGAGGAGACAGTCCTCCAGGACCTAGCACAACTAAAAGTAGACATGGCAATGGGACCTGATGGGGTGCACCCTAGGATACTAAGGGAGCTCAAGGAGGTGCTGGCTGCACCTCTGATAGCTTTGTTCAACCTATCATTAGTAACAGGGGAGGTTCTGGGGGACTGGAGGAGGGCAGATGTGGTCCCACTACACAAAAGTGGGTAAAGGGAGGAGGCAGGAAATTACAGAACTGTCAGCCTGACTTCGATAGTGGGTAAAGTAATGGAATCGCTACTGAAGGAAAGAATTGGGGGAGTACCTTGTAACCAGTGGATTACAGGATCGGAGGCAACATGGTTTCATGGGGGGAGGTCTTGCCAGACAAACCTGATTGAGTTCATTAACTGGGTGACCAGGGAAGTGAATCAGGGAGGAGCGGTAGATGTGGCCTACCTGGATTTCAGTAAGGCCTTCAACACCGTTCCACATAGAAGATTGGTGAGCAAGCTAGGCAACCCAGGAGAGGGTCCAAAAGTAGTAAAATGGGTAAGTAGCGGGGTGGAGGAATAGCCGGTGCAGCTAGTGCAGTTGCACAGGGGTCCATGCACTTAGAGGGGTCTGGCAGGCTCAAAAGTTTATATCAATTATGTAATCAATGTGTTCATTTGCTGGGCCATCCACCTGCTCTGTAATAGCTTTGGTGAATTCAGGCAGTTTACCCTTTTTGATTTTCCCTTCTGCATCTGGCTGGTACCAGAAAAACTAGTACCGTGGTACCCACTGATTGAAGCTCCCTGTTCCCCAACCACCTCACTCTGTGAGACTCGTCTCATGCTGTACCTGTTCTCCTCCCACCTGCCTCTCCCACCCACTCATTGATTGGGACAGGAGTGGCTGTGTGTCCCAATTGGCTGAACATGGCATCTGCCTGATTTGGGAGGGGTCTACAAAGCTCCTTCAGACATCAGAAAGTGTGGAGCATCAAGAGTCCTAGTGAGGATGGTGTTAAGGCAGGCAGAGAACTGATATAGTGGAGTCAGAGAGGGACTGCAGTAGCAGCAGCAGCAGATGAGGGAGCCCGGACTACACTGCAGGCTGTGTACCACAGCAGCAAACCAGAGGACAGGATGGAGTTTGTCAAAGTATGGGCCTGGCTGGCTGTCAGCAGTGCTTGGCAGTTGTTTTCTGAACACTGTAACTTTCTTTTTTTTTTGTTCCTGTTCTTTCGGTTCCACCAAATGTTAGGATAATTGTTTTCCCTTCTGCAAGCCTGCTGTGAGGTTAATCTGTAACCACTGTGGCATTATCACTTTTTTATTGTGAATATGTTGCACCTTTGAAAAAGTTTTCATAATCTGAGATGAGTAGCAAAGGCAGTTTTGTTTGTGCAGAAAGAAATTCATCCTCTGCCACTTCTTCTTCTACTCCTGTTTGGAGATATTTTCAGCCAATTTCTTTCTTGGAGAGACCCGAAGGAACTGGAAGGGGACAGGATCAGTTGTGTCCCAGGACAGTAGCTGCTTCTTGTTGTTTTCACAGGGTTTCTTGTGGATTTTACTTGGTAGAAGGTTATTTCTTTTCTTTCTTACTTCTAAGGGGCTAGCAGGGTATTGTTTTGGGGGCTGTTGGAAGTTTGAAAACTGGTTTGGTGGCTGTAAGTGGGCTCATTTGTTGGATGTTTCACTGTGTAACAGACTGCACTGGTGGAGGCCTATTTCTTCTGATTTAAAACATATTTGGTGGGATTTGCTTGGGCCTGGTTATTTGAATTGGAGACCTATATCTGTTAATTTCAAGCCTATTTTCATGTGTTGTTAGTGAAGCTGATTAAATTGGAGACCTGTTTCCTTTGGCAGCAAACATATTTTGGGGACTTTGAGTTGAATTTTGATTCCTTGTTGCTGACTTCAGTAGCTGCAAAGGTTAATGCATAGTGGGGGAAGGGTGTTAATGGTCTGGCCAGGTCTCACTCAGCTAATTGACTGGAGGCAGAGCTGAATCAGGTTTGTGGTGTTAGCTGCTTTGTCTTCTCAGAAGGAACTGGAAGGGGACAGGATCGGTTGTGTTCCAGGACAGTAGCTGATTCTTGTTGTTTTCACAGGGTTTCTTGTGGATTTTACTTGCTAGAAGGTTATTTCTTTTCTTTCTTACTTCTAAGGGGCTAGCAGGGTATTGTTTTGGGGATGTTGGAAGTTTGAAAACTGGTTTGGTGGCTGTAAGTGGGCTCATTTGTTGGATGTTTCACTGTGTAACAGGCTGCACTGGTGGAGGCCTATTTCTTCTGATTTAAAACCTATTTGGTGGGATTTGCTTGGGCCTGGTTCTTTGGCTGCTGGGCTTGGAGGGGACACAGGGCTGATACACTCTGTCTAGAGTCGGGTGTCTGCTCAAGACCCTCCCTCCCCACCCTCCCTCCCCAGAGTTCTGCTAATTTATAGGGGAATACCTGCCCTGCAATTGGAGGAAAAGGCTGCAGGTGCAGCTCATGTAGTTCTTGCCACTGGGGGTTGGATTTAAAGGCTGGGAAAGAGGAGCTTAGGGAGTTGTTCATTTCCCTTATAAGTTTACTGTGTTGTACTGCACCTAGTAACAGGGTTACCAGTGTACTGTGGGACTGTATCTAAGATTAGTGGGTGACCTGATTAGGCAGTAGGGGTGTATCTTGGACTAGGGGGGAACCTGGTGACTCACCCAAGGAAACCTACTTGGAAGGGGATGGAACCACATGTCATTAGGACTGGCATCTTTGGGAGGGTGGTGGGGTGCACAGGGTGTGGAGCAGCCATGATACTGGACTGGGCTTGGAAGTTCGGTGGTTGCCCAGTGTGTTACCAGCTGGCACAGCTTAGGGAGGAGGTTGCGGGAATTAGGAGACAGCTGGGGGAATGGGGGGAGATATGGTTGGGGAAGGGGGCAGGGGATCTTCCACGGGGTTGCACCAAGCACTGGGGGGTGGGGGCATAGGGAAAGAAGCGCAGGAGAATACTCAGGGGTCACATAGGTACCCTGGCAGAGGGGGTCCAAAAGAACACTACCAAGAAGCAGGCATGTAACTGGGGACCCTCACAAAGGGGGGCCAGAGGGACAACATCCTCAGGGAAGTAGGCAGATGGCCGGGGCTGGACAGAAGGAAGCAAGGCGGGGAGGTGGATCAGACCTTACACTCAGTAACTGCTTCAATTCTCTTCTTCTGCTCAAGGATGAAAAGGGTGATGTAGCCACGACAGGGGTGGTTAGAGATGGAAAGGGAGTGGGGGGCAGGAGGCGGGAGCCGAATAGCAGGAAGAACAGGGGGGAACCTGGAATGCAGGAAAATGGGGGGAGCAGTGAATCAGAGCAGATGGGGCAGGGGGAAGAGGGAGGAAAGCGCAAGGAGAAGGACCAGTTGGGAGGAAAGGTAAAGGAGAAGGACCAGAAGTACAAGGAGGATTCAGTAAAGGGAGCTGAGGGTTTAGGCCAGGGGAGCACGACAAGCAAGGAGGGACTAAATGGAGATAGAAGGAAGGGAGGACAAGCCAGGCTAGTTTAGCAGATGGGGAGAAGGACCAGTCGCGAGCAGTGAGGGGGAGTTAGTAAGGTACAGAAGGATACTCAGGAGGAGGAGAGGAGAGGATTGAGGAGGGTGGCCAGGGTAAATAGAGGAGTGGCATGTGACACCCAGATAGGGGAGGAACAAGGAGCTGGCTGGGTGGAAGGGCGGTAGAAAGGATGAGGGACATGGAAGGGGGGGAAATGGAGGAAAAGGAGCGGTCAGAATGCTCCTGCTGGGGGATTCTATGATCAGGGGTATCAAATGGGATAGGGAGGGAAAAGCCTGGCCAGTTAGGACAAAATGCTTCCCTGGACCAACGGTGCACAGGGCCAAGCACGAGGTATATCAGCTGGTAAAGGATTGTGGGGGTTCCCCGGACATACTGGTCTACCTGGGTACAAATGACATTGAGGGAAATAGCGAGCTAGAGATACAGGCAAGATTCAGGGAGCTTGCCATGGTCTGTCATGACATAGGA
The DNA here is from genome assembly GCA_016271365.2 of Neoceratodus forsteri. Lineage (NCBI taxonomy): Eukaryota > Metazoa > Chordata > Ceratodontiformes > Ceratodontidae > Neoceratodus > Neoceratodus forsteri. The sequence continues at coordinate 824,488,076 of CM028136.1, read as the reverse complement.
TGCACAGTTTCCTTCTCAGAAATCCTGCCGGTGCCAAGGGCTAGTGGGGAACACAAAAGGAAGATTAGGGAGATAAACCAGTGGCTCAGGGAGTGGTGGAGGCCAGAGGGTATGGGTTGATGGTGGATTGGGGGGAGACCTGGGAGGATAAGGAGCTGTATGCTAGAGATAGGCTCCATCTCAATTTGGAGGGAAGGGGAATCCTTAAGTTGAAAATAGAGGGGTTCATTGGTGAAAAGTGGGATTTAAACTTGTGAAGGGAGGAGGGATGGGAGAAAAGGCTGTCAAGGGGGTGCCAATAAAGGAGGGACTCTGTCTCCACCCCCCTGGGGAGCTGGAGGATTGCAGGAAAAGCCCGAATGGTAAAGTGCAGACCAGGGGAAAACAGAATCCCCATGGGAACACGAGCAGGGGAAATGGAAGTATAGGGAAAGGGTGGAAGGTAGTCCTGCTAAATGCCAGGAGCTTGGACAATAAAATGCCTGAGCTCCAGGCGATGCTAACTGAGGGAGCAGTGGATGTGGCAGCGGTCACTGAGACCTGGGCCACTGCAGGACATGACTGGGACCTGAACCTGGAGGGTTACACTATGTTCAGGAAGGACAGGGGGAGGAAGGGAGGAGGGTAGCAATGATAGTCAAAAACTGCATTGGCATAGGGGGAGAGGAGGCGGAGGGAACCGTGGGCGATTTGGGTCATCTTGATAACAAGGGGCAGAGAGTAAAATAGGAGTGGTGTATAGACCCTTGCACTGGCGGAGGAGCTGGAGGAGAGTCTGGTGGCAGATGTTGGGAGACACTGCAGACTGGGCAGAGGAAGGGTGGTGGTGTTGGGGGACTTAAACATGCCAGGAACAGACTGGGAGACTATGACATCCTCTGTGACCAGGAAACAGAGGTTGTTGGATGTCTTTCAAGACGCGTTCCTAACTTAGCAGGTGGGGGAACTAACCAGGGAGGCGTGGGTACTGAATGTGGTCCTGGCAGACAGTGACCAGATTGGGGGCCTGGAGGTAAGGGACCCGTTGGCGGGGAGTGACCATGCCACGGTCTGGCTCTGCCTGGACCTAGGAGGGGTAGAAGGCTGCACAAAGACGGAGGTAACTGACTTCAGGGGGACGGATTTTAAGGAAATGGGAAGGATCCTTAAGGGGCATTTGGATGTGATTGGGTCAGACATGGACTCTGATAGTAGGTGGGAAATCATCAGGAGAGGGGTGAGGGATGCTAGCAGCACCTGTGCAAGAGTAAGACAAAAATGCGGTAGGGCCCGAAAACCCTGGACCAGGGAGGTCCAGGAGGTGGTGCGGGGAAAGAAGGCAGCCTATAGGCAATTCAAGTGCTCAAGGAGTGAAAGGGATTGAGGGGAGTATGAGCTGATGGCTAGAAGGGCCACTAGGGTGGTGAGGGCGGCTAAGGCAAGGAAGGAGCAGAACCTGGCCAGGGAAATTAGGAGAGGGAACAAGGGGTTCTTTAGATACATTGGGGAAAAACGAAGGGTGAAGGGGCAGATTAGCAGGATTAAAACAGGGGAGAGATGGGCATAAGACCCGGGGAGCAGGCTGAGGTACTAAATGAGTACTTCACCCAGTTAGCCACCAAAGAAAATGGGGTGCTGCATCATACATGGGAGAGACAGAGATAGAGCTGGGGGGGACCCTCACCAATCAAGCGGGTCTGGGGGAGAGGGGATGCATCACTGGCAGGAGGGGAAGGGCTAAGCAGGGAGAAGAGGTAGTGGAAGTGGAAATCACAGCAGAGAGAGTGAGGGAAGCCTCAAGCCTCTCTTCCTTAAGACGGAGAAAGCACCGGGGCTGGATAAATTATATCCCAGAGTGCTGAAGGAACTTGCAGATGTCCTGACGAAACCCCTGGCGGAGCTTTTCACCATCTCTCTGAGGACAGGGTGGGTGCCCCAGGACTGGAAGGTGGTGCATATAGTGCCTATCCACAAGGGGGGATCAAGGGAGGTGTCAGAGAACTACAGGCCTGTCAGCCTGACATCGGTGGTGGGCAAGGTGATGGAGGGCATTGTCAAGGAGAGGCTGGTGGGACCTGGAAAAGTCAGGGTGCCTGGATAATAGACAGCATGGATTCATCCTGGGGAAATCATGCCAGACAAACCTTGTGGAGTTCTATGACTGGGTGACGAGTGCCTTGGACCTGGGTAGACCAGTGGACTCCGCTTAGACTTCAGCAAGGCATTTGACTCTGTTCCTCACGTGGGCCTGTTGGATAAGCTGGGAGAAATGGGGTGGGGAACCAGATGATCAGATGGATAGGCAATTGGCTCCAGGACCGGACCGAGGGTCGTAGTTGGCGGGATAGTCTCATCCCCAAGGAGGGTCATTAGTGGGGTCCCACAGGGATCAGTCCTTGGGTCCCTCCTGTTCAACGCCTACGTCTCTGACATAAGGACAGGAATCAGGAGTGAGATGAGTCTCTTTGCAGATGACTCAAAACTGGGGCGGTGGTGGATGGGGAGGAGGGGAGGGTGGCCCTACAGGGGGTCCTGGAGGCTCTGGAAAGATGGTCTAGAAAGTGGAAGCTGAGGTTCAATGCAGGGAAATGCAAGGTACTCCACCTGGGGGCCAGAAACCCGGGCCAAGTGTACACCCTGGAGGGGAGGGGAAATGCTACAAGTCTTGATGGCTGAGAGGGACCTGGGGTGGTGGTGGATGTCAAGATGAACAACTCGGAGACTTGTAGGAGGGCAGCAGCCAAGGCCAACAGGATGCTGGGATGCATCGCTAGGGGGATCACCTCCAGAAGGAGGGAAGTGATACTCCCTCTGTATAACTGCTTGGTGAGGCTGCACCTTGAGTACTGTGTGCAGTTTTGGAGGCCACACTAAAAGAGGGACATTAAACTCCTGGAGAGGGCCCAGAGGAGGGCAACCAAAATGATTTGGGGCTTGGTGGACAGGACCTATGAGGAGAGGCTCGAAGAGCTAAATATGTACACATTGGAAGAGAGAAGGGACCGGGGGGACATGATAGAGGTCTTCAGGTACATGAAGAGGGTAAATAGGGGAGGAACAGTCAGGGTGCTTCGAAGGAAGGAGGAGGGGGCCACTAGAGGGCATGGGTGGAAGCTAGAGGGGGGAAGATTCAGGGGAGAAAGGAGGAGGTGTTACTTCACTGAGAGGGTGGTGGAGCCATGGAATGCGCTGCCTAGGGGGCTGGTGGAGGCAGGGACGGTGGAGGGGTTCAAGAGGGGGTGGGACAGGTACAGGGGAAGGGTTCTGGAAGCAAAATCCAATGCAGCAAGAATATCCGGAACTGGGAAGGGAGAAGCCAGAGAAGGAGAGGGGGGCAGCAAGGTCAGCACCCAGAGCGGGGGCTGACCAAACGAGCAGACACGAAAGACCATTAGGCCTATTCTGCTGGCATTTTAGTATGTTAGTATGAATTAAGAATTTCATGCATGCATTTTTGCACAAAAAGGAGCTGGCGAGATGTTCTCCACCAATTCCAGTTCTGATAGAGTGCAACACTTAGCAACAAAATATTTGCAATTGTGTGCTACAGTTTTTGTGGGGCTGCTGCAGAGTTCCAATATCACCAGAGATTCCTATATTTTACAAGGAAATTGAGCTATCTACAGGAAATCATTCCATTAACCTGCATTTGTTATGGGGGAAACAGAGTAATTCGGTTCTCATAGGAAATAATGTAATATTCAGGAAAACGCAGGAATGGTCCTGGAGCTACTTTACTATTATATGTCGTCATATACTGTTTCACAGATATTAACATTTTGATAAATAAATGTTATGAAGTATTGAACGGTTGAATTGGCATGTTTAATGTATATAAAGAAGTGTTATACATTCATTAATATTTGAGGAAGGGGGCCCACAATAAATATCTGCACCGGGGCCCATCTTTCTGTTCCACCACCACTGGTATGACATTGACTAAGCAATAGGAGTCAGAGGGTGGTGGTAAATGGGGTCCACTCTAGAGAAGGCAAGGTGACCAGCGGGATGCCACAAGGGTTGTATTAGGCCTGGTTCTCTTCAATGTTTTTTATTAGCGACATTGCAGAAGAGCTGGAAGGGATAGTATGCCTGTTCGTGGATGACATAAAAATATGTAACAGAGTGGACATACCAGGGGGGTGGAAAGAATGAGGGATGATCTGAGAAAGCTAGAATAGCCAAGGGAATGGCAGCTGGGTTTCAATGCAAAAAAGTGCAAAATCATGCACTTGGGGCACAGAAACCCAGGGGCAACATACCAACTGAGCGGGGATGTATTAGCAAACACAAAACAGGAAAGGGACCTAGAGGTAATAATTTCTGATGATCTGGAGGTAGCCAAGCAGTGTGATAAGGCAGTGGGGAAGGCTAGCAGGAAGTTCCAGTGCATAGGGAGGGGGGTATCACCAGTAGAAAGAAGGAGGTAATATTATCCCTGTACAGATCACTGGTGAGACCCCATCATGAGTACTGTGTCTAGTACTGGAGGCCCCACCTCCAGAAGGACATATGTAACCTCCCCCCACCGGCCCCCCTTGTTCAACTAGCAGGGCTGCTCCTCTCACACATGGCACCAATGAGAGGGATGGGGGTTGTCACTACAACAGTTCTGTTTACCAATACTTCTACTTCTACTTCGTAGCCTGCCATCCTCAGACAGGCAAACCAAGTGTGGCAACTACTTGACTCACACCTGGGGGGACCATTTAGAATGGCCATCAGCCTGGGTCCCTGGGAGAAAACGTTTGCTCAGAATTATGCTAGGTTTGTACTTCTGGTAAGGGGCACCCAAGTAAATCCAAATGCAGTGGAAGCAATAACAGTACTGTCCAAACCAGGTTGGGATTCTAGAGTGTGGCTTTTATTCACATACACAGAGAATAATACAAAGCGAAGATGGACCCCCACAGGGCTACTCCCACTGGTAATGCAGATTACTGAGGTACAGAGCACACACACACAGTGAACCCTTAGGTTCTGAATGGATCTTGGCACATACGGCCAGAACTGGTACACTTCCCTTGACTAGACACCCTCGGTCAGTACAAGGAGACTTTCCCATATTTCATGAGGAATTACTGGTGGCACCCTCGACCACCAAAGAGCACACTCAGGCTCACAGAAAATCCAAAATCCCACATCTGAGTATTTTCTCCAGGCACTGGCCAAATGCACTGAGAGAAAACAAAGGTGCCCAAACTGAACCTGGAGAGGTAAACATGGTTACTCCAGATGGGGGGTCTCCCACCTTTTGCTTCCAAATTTATACTCGGCCATTCATCTGGATAATAACACCCTTCTCAGAAACTCCTATAGATGCTATCTTGAAATGTCTTTCACATTTAACATACTACTTTCTCACACCTCTGAGGTGTCATGAAGTTAAAAGTTCTGTAATTGGCAACATCTCTTCAGTAGACCCCACACTTTAGCAGACACTTTTAAATCAGACACGAACTAAAAGTGCTGTACTTGGCAAGCCTCTCTCTGGACCCCTTAGTAGGCAGACACTTTTAAACAGAAACAGTCTTGGAGACAGAGTCCCTTTGTCAGAGAAAACTCACCACAGGAATGCTGGTGCCCCAGGGCTTTTTCTACACAAAAGTCTTAGGTACTCACAGAACAGATGAATCTCAGACAGTTTCAGCACAGTCCAGGCTGAACCAGGGGATTGCCCCTGAATCTTGGAATCCCCCCCATCCCTCTGGGGATGAGGCACTGGAAAAAAACCTAGGAACGGTCTCTACCACTTTACTCTCTGGTCTTCTATGTTCTTCTTCTAGGGTGAGAACAAACTACCCAAACTACAAAGGTACCTCTCTGTCAGAGCTAAAAACTGAGAAGCTACCCAGGCAGCAGCCTCCTCCTCTTCCTCACTCTACAGACTCTTCACTCTACAGTCTACTTAACTCTAACTCAACATTCTATCTAACTCCCTGCAGCTAGCATTCCATCATGGCTTATGCTGCTGCGACAATTCTAAAGTGACATCATCACTCCGGCTCAGCTGAGACTGAAAACAGAGTAGGACACTATGAAATCCATTTAACTGGCATCTCACAATCTGCCTCTCCCTGCCTGCCACTGATTCTAAGTGGGATTCTGGTAACCCCAGGAAACAAGAGGGTTACACATAGATAGGGTGGAGGCTGTACAAAGAAGGGCTACCAAAATGGTACAGGGCCTGCATCAAAAACCCTACAAGGAAAGACTCAAATAACTAAATATATACTCTCTAGAGGAAAGGAGGGAAAGGGTGGATATAATAGAAATGTTCAAATACCTCACATGTATTAATAAGGTACAGGAAGGTCACATTTTCTATAGAAAAAGATGCTCTGGCACACTAGCCGCTGTCGGTGATGGCCGCTTAAGTTCAGTGAGGAGCGAGTCACAGCATTAAAATCCATCATTTACCTAACTTTACCCAGTTAGCAGCTGTCCGAAACTAGTAAATTAAACGTCAGAAGGTCAGCGGAACATAGTGGTGAAGTTTCGGAAAGATTGTCTGCTGACAAATTAATAATTTTACACAGCGAGTCTTTCAGCATTAACTCTGCCCCTTTCTCCTTCATGAAGCACCAGAATGATGTCAACAAGTCTGAAAGGACCATCCAGTGCAGCCAGGGGCTGCAGATTCATCGCAAGCAACGATTCCAATAATACTGACATTGACAATATTAAGGAGATGTTGAATCATATAACATTAAACCAAACGGAAATAAAGCAAGACATTGCTGGCCTTAAAGTGGTTGTGGACATTATCAGGTCAAACTCAAATAAATTTAATGAGAGGTTGTCAGAGATGGAGGAAAAGGTGGCTGCAGTACAGGAGTCTGTTTCTAAGTTGGACTGCGACTTAGATTACTTCCACCAGTAATTTAAACTTCTTTGACAAAAAGTGGATGACCTCGAGAATAAAGGTTGGAGAAATAATATTTGAATCATGGGGGTGCCAGAGGGGATGGAGGGCCCAAATATGACTAGGTTTTTATAAGATTTTATTCCAAATGTTCTACAATATAGGTGGGTCTGCCTTCTAGAAATTGAGAGGGCACACAGGACACTCTCCCCTAAACCAAAGGCAGGAGCCCCCCTCTCTGACCTATTGTGGCATACTTTTTACGTTTACTATGAAAGAGGAGATCCTAAATTTAGCAAGGGAAAGGAGATCTATATCCTAGAATGGAAATTGAATTTCCTTCTATCAGGATTATTCAGCGGAGGCTGTCTCTCAGAGGAAATCATTTATGGAGACTAGACAGAATTTACAAAAACTTGCACTTCCTTGTAGGATAAAATATCCTGCCACTTTTCTCATTTCTGCTAATGGGGTATCTCAGATTTTTAAGTCACCAGATGCTGCAGGGGACTTTATAAACAAATGGAAAAAAGGCCATAGTGGTTTCTTACAGACGGGCAAGAAATCTAAAATCCCTTAATATTCTAAAGCAAAGCAGGCATGAGATGCTGGACCTGCACCAGCTCCACTAGAACTTCACTGCCCACAAAGTTCTAAAAACGCTTCTAGCCCTAAAATTCCATCTGTCCTTCCAGAATCCTCCCAAGTTAGTTGGCAGACTGTCAATAGGAAGTGCAAGGGCCTTACCAGAGATCGCCATACTTCAACTCATTTTGTGACTAGAAGCAGTCCAGGCAGACAAGGGGTTTCTCAATTTGGGGTCTCCTACTAATCACTTTACCCCACTAGCTATGGGCATAGAAGGCATGGAAAAGGAAGCAGAGGTCGAAGAGCACTCCACAGGGGAAGGGGAAGGTGAAGGTGCCAGTCAATCAGGATGCTCCAAATTGGATGGTGACCCGGATAGCCCAGGATGCCCCACTCCACCAGATCACCCAGAAGCTCCTTGATATTCGAGTAACAGTGTATACTGTTCGATGTAGCTGTTGGTGAATTTCTGCAAATTTTTTTTCTCTGTGTGCAACTTCTCTTATTTTTTATCTGACATCTGGTTTGACAGTGGAATTATTGTCTTGCATTTGGATTATTCAAAGCATCAAGTTGTGCGACCACCGCTGTATGCCGACAGCCTTTCTACACAGACCACGGGTGGCTGCAGTACTATTGGTCAGCGTTGTTTTGGAGTATGGAGAAATGAAAGTAGTTCACTCCCAATATGGATTTAAACACTTCAACAGTACTAGGCTATTTTTTTCAAGACTGCCATAAATGCTAATTAATAAATTCATATTTCTCTGTGTCTCACTGGTTCTCCCTGAAACAGCATCTGCAGACAGGGCAGGCCTTTAGGACAAGCAAACTAGACAGTAATCTAGGAACACCAGTTGTGAGAGGGATCCAAATAAGCCCATTAATCTTTTTTAGGCTGTTGATACCCACCAAGAGGTGTGGACAGGGATGGCCCAACATCACGTTTGCCAAGGATGTGCCTCAGGACCAGTGGTCATCTCTGCTTATGTAGTAACTATGCCGTCAATTACCACGGATAATAGTTCTCATGGAGGAACTAAATATCAGATGCCGTGTTATTTGTTGTAAGATAATATTTGTAACTATCACTTAAATAGCATATGTATGTTGTAAGGAGCAAGGTATTGTCTCCTGCCCATTATCAGGTAAACAGTGGGATGTGGGGTTTTACCCTATTTTTCACCTGGCTCTGGAATTTTGCTTCTGTAGTAATGCTTTTGCTCCTGGTATTTATTGACTTAAAGAGGGACTGTGGCCAAAATTTTTGAAATCAATAAATTCAGAATTTGGATCAGCATATCCTCAATCAGCCTCATGCAAAAAAAATCAGATCTGTAAGTTACTTCATTTAAAAGATACAAGTAATTTTGTAACCCTTAATTCACTGCCTGTTCAAAAAAGCCAGTTTCAGAGAAGAGATAGTGATGATGCCATCTCCTGAACTCACAACCTAGTCCTCCCTGCAAGCTACCTTTTTATGACTTATTTATCCTAAATTACTTAAAACTGCAGTTGTAGCAAACATCTGAAAAAGGAAAACTGACACTGGGTGGGTCAGCACATGCACTTCCATAATGTGTAGATGCAAGGTACGATACTTCAGAATGTGATGGGGTGTTGGAATGCAGCAGCAAACATGGCTTTAGAATGACAAAGTTGTGTGCAATTTTTAGAATACTGCAGGTATGGGATTTCCAAATGTTACCAGGTTGCAATTGTGAAAAGCAGTAATAACACAGTCTCAGAAAGTAGCTGGAACACATCATTTTGGAATGCGGTGGTGACACACAATTTTAGAATGTGGTGGTGACAGCAATTTTGGAATGCGGTGGTGAGGCACAATTTTGGAATGTGGCAGTGTTGCACAGGTTAGAAATGTGCCAGTGATGCATAGGTTCGGAATGAGGTGGTGACACATGATTTTGGAATGCGGCAGTGATGCACAGTTTTGAAATTCTGTGGTGATTTGTAATTTCAGAATGAGGTGGTGATACACAATTTCTGAATGTGACAGTGCCGCACAGGTTCAGAATGCTGTGGTGATGCACAGGTTCAGAGTGCAGTGGTGATGCACAGGTTCAGAACGCGGTGGTGATGCACAGGTTTGGAATGAGGCAGTGATTGCACAGGTTTGGAATGCAATGTTGACGGACAGGTTTGGAATTCGGCGGTGACACACAGGTTTGGAATGCGGTGGTGCTGCACAGGTTCAGAATGCAGCAGTGACGCACAGGTTCAGACTGTCACAGGATAAGAAATTTGTCACCCAGTCCTTTTGTTTTGTCTCATATTCCTCACTCCCTATGATGCTGCACAGGTTCAGAATGTAGTGGTGATGTACAACTTTGGATTGAATCTGTGACATGCAGTTTCAGAATGCAGCAGTAACTCACAGGTTCAGAATGTGGTGGTGACATACAGGTTCAGAATGCATCAGTGATGCACAATTTCAGAATGCGGTGGTGATGCACAGGTTCAGAATGCAGCAGTGACACACAGGTTCAGAATGTGGCAGTGACGCACAGGTTCAAAATGCATCAGTGATGCACAGGTTTGGAGTGTGGTGGTGACGCACAGGTTAGGAATGTGGTGGTGATGCACAGGTTCAGAATTTAGTGGTGATGCACAATTTTGGACTGCATCAGTGACGCGCAACTTTGGAAAGTAGTGGTGACGCACAGGTTCAGAATGTGGCGGTGATGCTCAGGTTCAGAATGCGTCAGTGATGCACAATTTCAGATTGCGGTGGTGACACACAGGTTTGGAATGTAGTGGTGATGCACAGGTTTGGAATGTGGTGGTGACACACAGGTTCAGAATGTGGCAGTGATGCACAAGTTCAGAATGTGGCTGTGACACACAGGTTCAGAATGCAGCAGTGACGCACAGGTTCAGAATGTAGGGATGTACAGGTTCACAATGTGGCACTGATGCTCAGGTTTGGAATGCAGCAGTGATGCATGATTTCAGATTGTGTTGGTGATGCACACAATTTCGGAATGTAGTGGTGATGTACAGTTTAGAAATGTGGCAGTAACACATAGGTTTCAGAATGTGGTGGTGACACTCAATTTTGGAATGTGTCGGTGACGCATAATTTCAGAATGTGGCAGTGATGCACAATTTGGGAACGTGGCAGTGACAATTTTGGAATGTGGCATTGGAACACAACTTGGCGAGGATGTGCAATTTTGGAATTTGGCCGGGATGCATAATTTCAGAATATGGCAGGGATGCACAATTTAGGAATGGGAGAGGGATGTGCAATTTCAGAACGTGGCAGGGATGCATCATTTTAGAATGTGGCTGGGACGCATAATGTTGGAATGTGGTGGGGATGTGATGCACAATTTTGAAATATTGTGGGTGCATACAATTTTGATATTTGGCAGGGCACGCAATTTCAGAATAGTATGGTGTGTCCTGTAACATTCCAACAGCATGCATCCCCACTGTATTCTGAAATTGCCAATCTCCACCATGTTCCTTTATGTGTGTCCCTGTCACATTCTGAGATGGATTGTCCCACCACATTTTGAGATGGTGCATCTCTGCCACATTCCAAAATTGCCTGTCCCCCCCCCCAAACATTTTTAAATTGTGCACCACCTTTTTTTTTATGGTCTCCCACCCCTCCTACTGGAGAGTGCAGACCCCCACTCACTGCCCCCCCATGCTCAGGCTTACACCCCCTGGATGGGGCCACCGGTTGGGTGCCCTCTCCCCAAGGAACCTCGTCCTCTTTGCTCTGACTTACCCCCCAGGGTGGGGCCACGGGAGTTGGATCCCCCGTGGCCATCAGTCTCAACAGGAGCAGTGGTGAAGTCAGGGGCCATCATGAATGAAGCTGGCATTTTTTGGGTAGGCTGAATCCCTGGGGGTGGGGACATGCAATGTTGCCAGCATCCGCCCTGCCCCTGAACATGTGGCACCAGCAGCAGTGGTACCCCCAGCCTCCACCAGAGGTCTGCAGTGCGCTGGACACTCTTCCCCCTCCCCCTGCAGAAGGAGAGCAGTCCCTGGGATACTCAATCCTTCTTCCCCTGGCCAGCTCTCTGACTTCCGAGTCCGTCACTGAGTCTGGGATGTCGGCGCCACAAGCAGACGCCTTGCCACAGTGCTGGTGGGCCGGCAGTTGTGCACCACTTTGACATTCTATGCCTTGGTTCAGTGCTGCATTCCAAAACCACCTTCTGATGCATTCTAAAGTACAGTGCCATGTATCTGAACATTCTAGAAATGTAAGCACTGCAGCCAGCACTATGTCAATTTTTTTTTAAAGGATTACTATAGCTACAGTTTCCTAAACTTTGGAGAAGCAGGTCCTATTAGTTTGCTGACAGGGAGGACTGGACTGCGAGTTCAGAAGATGACATCATCAGTGGCTCTTCACTGAAACTGGCTTTTTTGAATAGGTAGTGAAATCAAGGTTAGAAAACAGCTCATAACATTAAAACGAAGTAACGTAGAAACCTAATTTTTGGTATGCAATTTATTGTGGGTATGATGATTCTAATTCTGAAATGTGGCTCTTTAAGATGGGATTACTGGCAAGCTCATTGTAGTAAGGGGAGGCCTATTCTGTCCCAGGATAAGAAATCTGCCACCCAGTCCTTTTGTTTTGTCTCATATTCCTCACTCCTTATGATATATACTGTTTGCCTTCCACTAGGAAATTCCATCTGTCCTCTATTTCACTCTGTTGATGACTAAAGCTGACTATTTCTCTTAGCTCTACACCACTTCTTTTCACCCCTATCTCTCATTGGTGTTCGGAGATGCACAGGTCAGTTAAGTGCTGGCAACACTTGTTTTGTGTCAATTGAGGAAAACAGACGCCGAACCATGGATGAATGTGCTTAGCCATGATTAAAATTGTACGTGTATTGCATTTAATATTATGGGCTTGCACATCTCTGAATAGCTCAAGCTAATGGGCTATTGTGCTGTGTAGCCGAGAACTGTAAAAAAAAATAATGTTGCTGCTAAGCAGTCCTGAACTAAGATGCATCCTTTAAATAATATTGCTGTTATCTCAAGGTCGGTACATGAAGCTACAGGCAAGTGAAAGACCATATAACATGTGGTGGAACACTATAACTTTAAATCTTTCTTGTTTTCTTATGTGATTTATATATTACTCCTGTTGATATGCACTGTCCTTCCCTAACTCTCTTGTGGCTTTACCCCCCACCACCGCTACCACCATTGTGTATCTAGTCTGTTATGTCATTAATCTGATCCTGGGTTGGATGGCTGATGCTTATTGCTTAATGCTGCCAAGGGTTTTTTTCCCCCCTCCTTAATGCCTTTCTTGCTTTGTTTGGGAGAAAGGTTTTTGCTTCAGTTTTTCTTGTTTTTTTTTTTGCCCGTGCAACAAGAACCTGCAACCCATGGTCCTTGGGAATCCCTGATTATTGGATTGAGGTTTTATGATGATTATAGGTTACAGGACTTGTTCTTTACTGTTGTATGTGTTGTTTTTTATAAAAAAATGTATGTTTAAGGGTCACAACTTAAGTCAATTAAGAATGTTTCAATATGTTGTTTAGCTTTGGTATACAGAGATGAGTTAAGTTTTGGGGCTCAACTTAGGTTTACTCTAAATATGGAGATTTTGATTTGTATTATACAAAAAGAAAGTGCTAGAGTTTAAATGTATGAATGCCATCTCTCAACTGGGTTACACTGTTTCATAGTTGGGGTCATAATACTTGCCTTCCAGATAGTCAGGCTTATAGGATGTTCTTATTTAGTTCTATATGGGTATAGCTATAATACAAAAGGGTCCCTTCGCAGGAGAGATTCTCGGATTTTCCTCTACCTTAATAACTATAACACATTGTTTAATATAATCTGGTTAGCTAATAAGAATGGGGGACAGCAGAGTGAATACAAAATGTGTCTCTTGGAACGTAAAGAGGTTAGGATCTCCTATTAAAAGAAAAAAAAGGGCTTTTTAATTTTTATAAGCTAAAGACGGATGTAGCTTTATTGCAAGAGACCCAATTATTACCCAAAGAGGCTGAGAAGCTTAAAAGATCTTGGGTAGGGGAAGTATTTCATAACTCGATCAGTAAAAAATAGAAGGGGTTGGCCATACTTATTAAGAAAACAATTAATTTTGTTGCTTCATCCCATTGAGTGGATCCTAACAGAAGATGGCAGATATTGGAGGGCTCTATAGACAGGATAGACATAGCCATACGCAATATCTATGCACCTAATGGAGACTCTAGTTTGTTTTTCGGGGGCTTTCTTGCAGAGGCTAGTAAAATTTCTGGTAAAAATATTATGGCAGGAGGGGACTTTAATTTTGTCATGGACCACAGATTAGATAGAAGTGGCTCATCTAGTAATGCAACCAACTCAAAGGCCAGAAAGATCATAGTAGATAGGATGAAAGACTTTGTTCTTTCTGATGCATGGAGACTGATGTATCCAGATAAAAGGGATTATTCTTTCTATTCAAGTCGGCATAGGAATTACAGTAGGATTGATATGATTTTGTTATCCTACAACCTGGTAAACAGTACGATGAAAGCAGACATAGACAAAATTTCAATTTTGGACCATGCCCCAGTTTCAATCATTTTGCATTTAGACCCTGATGCAATGAAACCTTTTCATAGACTTTTTGTTTCCGCTCCGTACCGCTGGTGAACTTTCTCCAGGATCCATCGCTCACCACAAGCTCTACCTCCCACCTGACGCTCTCTCCTCACCCAGCACCAGCCCAACAGACCCCCCGGCTCTGCACCCCCCAAGGTGGGGCCACCCTATCTGCCCAGGGTGCTCTATCTCAAATCTAGTGTGCCGGCTGGGCAGTCAGTCTGACGAGGAGAGAAGCACAGTGTGTGGAGTGTGGCTTGGCGATGTAGAGGTCCTTTCACCTATCCCGAGGATGGGGATTTTTTCCTTAGTAAGGTTTTTTTCCTCAGGAGTGCAACAGTGCAATGACCTCATCACAGCATGACGCCACATACATCCGCCACACTCTTCCCACTAGTCAGCCGGAGCATGTGTGGTGCATCCAGTTTCCACCGGGGGTCACTACTGCACCGGGCATGCCCTTGATCCCTCCCCAGGGAGAGGAGAGCAGTCCTCCAGATGCTCCATTCTCTCCCTCCCCTGCCAACCCCCAGCGCCCTAGCTCGTTCCTGAACCTGAGTCACCGGTTTGGCATGAGCTGTGGCATCCAGCACCTCAACCCTCAGTGCCACACTGCCAGCCTCTATGAAACCTTTTCACTGGAGATTTAATTGCTGTTTGCTAATAGATGCAAATTTTTGGTCATGGGTTCTAAATTAAATAAAACAGTTCTTTGCTATTAATGATAACAGGGAAGCCTGTAAAACCTATATTAGGGGCAGAATTTTGAGCTACACATCCTTTGGAAAGGAAGGAAGGAAGGAAGGAAGGAAGAAAGAAAGAAAGAAAGAAAGAAAGAAAGAAAGAAAGAAAGAAAGAAAGAAAAGGAAAAATCCCTAACGCATAAGGAGAAGGAACTGGTTGAACTGGAGAAGTTACACAAATCCCATAAGGGGAACAGTTGGAGTATTCTAAGGAAAATAATATTGCTTAGATATGAGGTCAATAAAATACATACAAGCAAAGCTGAATTTGCTCTGTTCAGGATGCAACAAACTTACTGGGAGTCCGTGGAAAAAGCTGGCAGACTATTGGCCTACAGTCTTAAGTCCAAAATAGAAATATATACAGAGCATAATGAATGGAACCAAGAATGCATATACCAAAACTAAGGACATTGTCTTTTTACAGTTTTTCAGTAATTTATACAAAACTCAATGTGGCAAGGATTCGGACCTAATTGGCAAATTTGTATCCAGGGACAAAACACCTGCGATCTCAGAGATAGAGCGGCAGATCCTGGACAAGGCTATCTCAGTTGAGATCAGAGGGGTGATTTTAGATATGCCCAACAATAAAGCCCCAGGGTTGGATAGTCTGCCAGCTGACTTTTATGCAGTCTTGAATGATACAGTCAGCCCAATACTTCATAAAGTATTTGCAGAAGCAGAGGATAGTGAGGCCCTACCACCGACAATGTCGGAAGCAATGATTACAGTCCTACTGAAAAAAGGAAAGGACCCCCTAGTCCCAGCCAGCTACCACCCAATTTCCCTACTTAATATCGACTAAAAAGTCTGGGCTAAAATTCTGGCAAATAGATTGCAGGGCATTCCTAGTATGCACATACATGGAGATCAAGTAGGCTTTATTAAGTGAAGCGCAGGTTTTGAAAATGTCAGAAGAGTCTTATCTTCTATATGGATGGCCCCTCAGGTTCAAGATGATTCTATTTTGTTGCCATTGGATGCTCATAAATCATTTGACTCTACAGAATGGGAACACCTTTACAAGGTACTAAGGGCCTTTGGGATGGGCGAGAATTTTATATCTAGGGTGACTGCAATGTACCGATCCCCCATGGCAAGGATTTGCACTAATAAGTTGCTAGCTCAGAAATTTACTCTGGAAAGAGGGACAAGGCAAGGTTGCGCACTCTCCCTCTTACTTTTTATCCTGGCTATAGAACCCCTTCTTTGCCTAGTTAGGCAAAACACTACTATTTCAGGGATTAAAATAGGCAAGATGGAGCATAAAGTCGTTGCTTATGCGGATGATATACTACTTTCCCTATCTAATCCACATAGGTCCCTTAATCCTACCATGGCACTTTTGGAAGAGTTCAGATTACTCTCTGGCCTTTTAATTAACTGGTCACAATCGGAGATGCTCCCCTTAAAGGGTAATAAAGAAAGCCTAAAAAAACTATGTACAGAAAATAATCTAAAGTGGCAAGAGGAATTTATTACATATTTAGTAGTCAGGATTCCCAATAAATTGGATACCCTAGTTCAAATCAATATGAAACCCTTGCTAGAAGAAATGAAGATACACTTGGAGAAGTAGGCCAAACTAAATTTGTCGCTATGGGGCAAAATTAATGCTCTGAAAATGATGCCGGCGCCTAGGCTCTTATACATATTTAATGTTACACTAATATATATTTGCCCCATTGGTTTAAAAAAATTGATTTTCTAATCAGGTCTTTTCCATGGGAAGGAAAGAAGGCTAGGATTAACCTGCCAAAGCTAAGGAAACATTGGCAACAGGGTGGTATGGGCTTACCTGACTTTAAACAACATCAACAAGCGTTCTTATTTAGATAGACGTGCCACTGGTTCAAACTGACTAATATCAGTCCCAGATGGGTACAATATGAACAGTCTTGTGTCTACCCCCATTTGCTTTATCATATTGCCATTGGTATTCACCCACAGTCCACTAACTCTCGCCCTTTCTTGAAGTTTTTGGCCATTTCGATACGTTATTATACTAACTTACTCTCAGACCCCTTGGCTATGCTTAAATACACTCCGTTATGGAGAAACCCATACATTAAATTTGGTAATAAAATATTAACTAATGATACATGGGAAAAAAAAAGGTATTTTACTACTAAAAGATATAACAGACCACCACACGAGCATCCTCAGATCCTTCGCTGAGTTAAAAGAGAAATACGGACTATCCTATATACAGTTTCACTCCTACCTACAAGTCCGAGATGCAGTAAAGGATATTTTGGATGACAACCTGGCCATCCCTATTTCTTTTTTTGTACTTATATTTTATTGAGTTATGCAATAGTCCATTACATAAAAGAATCATCAGGCAGGCAACCAGACTTAGTACATTTGCTTCAAGTAGAAGCTACACATTTTTACAGTAACTAACAGGTCCATTACCCCTGAACTTGGTACATCACGTAGGGATTATCTAAATAATAATGTCCATTAATAGAGTCCAGCAATTTGTCCATGAATCTAAAGGCTAACTGTTAAAAACAGCCAGCAGTCCATAGGAAAAAGAAAAGCCCACTACAGAGCATTGCAGCCATGAGCTGGGATATCAAAAACATCCAACTATAATCGTGCACCCTATCTAAGGGTTACAATACCACTTCTTAAATATTGGGTATTCTATCAAAGGCATAACTCTCCAGCTCTGATAAGAGAAATCCACAGTTATGTTTAAACATTTATTAACCATTAATAAACAATCAATATTTAAGCGATGCATTTCTATAGCTTTATACTTATCATTATCCCCCTTAAACTTTGTTCCCTTATACTGTAACGCTAAACACAGTTTAAACTACTACTGCGCTCCTTGGATAATTCTGAATAAAAACACAGTTCCAGAGGATGTAAACGGGGATCAGAAGAGAAACGGGAGAAGGGGGATTAGATAAACGCAATACATTATTACATTACAGCTAAATAAGACCCCATCATAAAGCATTCAAAAGCAAGTATCTATGAAAATACTTATTATTTTAAGTACTGCCCCAAATAGGAAAGTTTTATCAAACAGCCTCTCACATTAAGTCCCCTAAATCTCCTTCTTCCTTCTGTGTCTGAAAGTTAATATAATCAGGTTTCCTGTTCTTCCTTTGACTCGGAAGAATCCCCTCTGGCTGAAAACTGTCTCTCCAACTTCTCCAATAGTTTTGCTGCATCTGTTGCCTCTGCAAACTGGTAAGCCTTTCCGCTATAGTGCACACGTAGACTCGCAGGCATTAACAGAACATGATGCACTCCTAGCAGTTGGAGCCGTTATAGCCCCATTATAGTCTTAGGCCTTCCACCATGTAGTGTGACTCTGTACACTTTTAAAGTAGTAATATTATCTTCTAGTTGAAGCAGGTCCTTTAGCCAGTCCTGAACAAACAAAATAGAGCAATCAGCCTCAGACTTTTCTGGCAATCCCAACACTGAATGTGTGTAGATCTAATGTTGTTCTCCACATTTTCCAGGTGTCACCGGAGAGGAGAATTTTCTTTGGCAAAACCCATTACTACTGTTAGGGCCTGTTCAGCAGTTTTAGCCATCCATCTCCTTTTACTCATCTTGCAATAGTTCCACTTTAGTATGCATTTGTTTGAGCTACGCTTGGAAGCCCTCTACTTTTCGATCCAGACCTTGAATCGCTTTCAATAGTGCTTCATTGGATGGCTGTGATCCATTTTGATCTCCTGGTCCAGTAAGACCTTCTTTACTGCTGCTCGCCTTAGCGTCTTTAGGTCGGGTTCCACCCACGTTAGCTGCTGCTTTATTACCACGGACCATTTTTGGTTTTCTCTTATCTGGGCCACTATAAGTTTGTAGTCTATCGATAGCTGAAGGTAAGCTCTTTCTTGTAGGCACATTAAATATTGACTTTTAAAGTCAGAATTTGGTTAATACCAGCAATTAAATGTGAATTCCTCCAGTGCAAGAGAGCTGTTCGTTGCTCGACTGCTGGCCACTCCCCCCCCCAGCCATCTCTATTTCTAATGATCCTGAGGATCTAATTGCAGTCACCAGCAGTAAAGGATGGGCTGTTAAGTTGTATAAACTTTCCAATAAAGCAGGGCTGGACCTTATAGGGTCATCTAAATGTAGGTGGGAAAAGAGCTTAGGCTATTCAATCCCTCCCCAATCTTGGGAGTCAATCTGGCGCAATGCCTATAAATCTAGTGTGGACCTATAGGAATGACTAATTCAGTTTAAATTATTCCATAACTGGTATTATACTCCAGAAAAAATGTACAAGTTAGGTATCTCTCTGGATAGCAAATGTTGGAGATGTGGCACTCAAGAAGCCAACTTGCTTCACATGATGTGGAGTTGTCCAGCACTGAGGCATGCTTGGCTTATTATTTGGGAAGCCTGTCAGCAGATTCTACAACAGAACTTCCCCTTTGACCCAGGAATATTTATACTGGGTGATTACACTTTGCTACTAACCATATCTCTGAATGAAAAGAAGTGGACTACAATGCCTCTCTATGCTTTAAACGATTGGTACTTAGTCACTGGAAAGATAAACATGCCCCTGTATTAGATGAATGGGTCAGGACTCAAGCCAAAGTAGCTGTTAATGAATATGTTAGCCACTGCAATGCTAGAACTGTAGATAAATATAATGTAATATGGGCTCCTTTTTTCTCTTAGCGAAATTCTCCTTTAAGTTTAATGGTTATAATCATTAGTCACTGCCTGAATAAACATAAGTATAATGTAAAGGTCAAGATTGGTTAATAGACATTTGTTCATATCTTAGCTATAAGATATTTAAATTTTACCTATAGTGGCATACAAAAAATTTGCTTCATATATGTGGGCAGGTATATGTATATACAGTATATTTAGATATATATGTGTATTTATGTATTTATATATGTATATACATGATTAACTCTAATACTAATGTATATATTGGTGTACATCACTTCCTTCATTGAGTTGTTTATGATGTATTTATAATGGAAAAATTAATAAAGATTGTTTAAAAAAAAAAGAAAAAGATGCTCCAGAACAAGGGGTCACAGTATGAAGCTGGAGGTGGGGAGGCTCAGAGGAGATGTGAGAAAATATTTCTTCACGGAGAGGGTGTTAGACACCTGGAACAGCCTCCTAGCAGAGGTGGTGGGTGCTAAAGCAGTAACAGGATTCAAGCATGTAAGGGATAGACACAAGGGGACCTTAGAAGTAAGACAAGGGGGGAGAAGACCGAAGATTGAGTAGGGTTTGTGGTGGCACAGTAGGTAGGGAATATAGGGCAGACTAGGTGGGTCAAGAGGTCCTTATCTGCTGACAACTTCTATGTTTCTAAGTTTAATATACACCATGAATAGTAGGGGGTGACAAGGGGCATCCCTTTTGGGTCCCACATGAAAGATGGAAGTCTGGAGAGTGGTGACCATTTATGTAGACCTGGGGTGTTTTGTATATCTGGTGGAACAGTTGAATGAATGGAACCAGGAATCCAAGCTGACCTATCACTGAGTACAAGACCAGTCAGGAGACCTGGTTGAAAGCTTTCTCGGCATCAAGGCTAAGCAGTAGGGAGGAGCATGACAATCTCTGCATCTGATGGAGGACATGCAATGTGTGACAGTTATTGTCTGCAGTACTTCTAGCTTGGACAAATACCATTTGGTCCCTGTTAATGAGGGGTAGAAGGAGTCTATCCAGGCATCTAACCTGGCTTGATATAAAAAACTCATAGTCGGTGTTGCACACCAAAATTGGGAGGTAGGACAGGCAGAGGAAGGGGATTTTACCTGGTTTGGAAATAATGGATATAGCTGCATGTCCCCAGGAGGGGGGCAGGGAGTCTCCCTGAAGGACCTCATTGAACAAAGCTAAGAGAGGCTGCAGGGTGAATTCTTTAGTGAGTCTATAAAACTCAGCTCCATAGCAATCTGGGCCTGGGACTTTCATTGTTTTTGAGTGCCTCATGGCTCCTTCCAATTCTTCCAGTGGGATCAGAGATAGCAGCTACTTGGCCAGCCTGCCAGCACGAAGGTTGGATTTCCATCTGTGATGCCAACAATCTGGGTTCAGATGCAAGCCCGGGCAGTCAGAGGACAAGCCGGAGGGAGGAGGATCAAGCGTCCAATGGACTGCTCTTCACCTCCAGGGAGGAAGGTGAGGTAGCACTTGGTGCTTAACTAATCCCCAGCAGAGGCTGGGAGTGTCACAGCCAAGGCTCACAGCCTCCAGGGAGGTGTGCCAGACATCAACTCATGTGCACCTCTTTGTCACTGCACGCCACACCTCCTGACAACTGGGGAAAATGACCACCTGAGGCACAGTGGATGGCCCCCCCACACACCAAGTCCCATGCAGCTGGCCGAGACACTCTGCCACCAGATCACCATATGGCACTGTTTGGTGAGTAGCAAAGGTGGGCTACCTGACAGCCCCACCCTTGGTGGGTAATCAAGACTGCACACTGGTGAAGGCAGCTGGTAAGTCCCGGGGGATGGGATAAGGTGGCAGGGAATGCTGGACCAATCGTAGAAGTCCACCAGGGAAAAAAAAGAGCAGCTACTTACCCAGCTGCCAAGGAAGAGTTCATAGCTGAAGCAGTCTAAGAAAGGAGACACTTTGCTCCTGTGTGGGTACCTGCTCTGGGATGTGTAAGGTTTCATTGTGGAACCAAAATGCCTGTGCTATCTCCTGATAGCAGATGAGTTTGACCCTGGATGTGAGGTGAAACAATGCTGGGATTGTGGCAGCCTTCCTTTGCTTTCAGAGTTGGTATGCCAATGGTCTGGAAGACCTGTCCCCCACTTCATAGTAGTGTTGGCAGAGAAAGGTGAGCAAGATCTCTGTTTGTTCTAGACAGATCGCATCCAGGTCTTTTTTTACTTTGTTGATCTGTGAAATGACTGAGCGATCACCCTCTTAGTGGGCCATTTACAGGAAGTGGAAGATATCCTCCAGTTCTTGTCTACATTCTTGTTTTTCCCTTTTTTTGTTGTGAAGTAAACTGTATAAGAAGGCCCTGCAGGACCAACTTGATCTTATTCAACCAGATAGAGTGGGAGGTGTCTGCCTCAGGGTTATCCTGCTGGATCTCCTTGAACCTGTCCTCCACAAAAGTGCTGAAGGCTGGAGATTTCAAAAGGTATGAGTTGAGGTGCTACTGCATGGAATGCCTCTCTAGGCTGAAGTCCCAGTAGGTGCTCACTGGTGCGTGGTCTTGGACAAAAATGTCTCCCATGGTGCACTGGGTGACCTTTAATTGATACTCCACCTGAGTGTAACAGTGATCTATACAGGAACGCATACAGTGGACCTGAGAATAATGAGAGTAATAGCATACCTTAAGGTGTACAGTATGCCACACATCTGACAAGCCAACCTGTTGGATAAACATCCTGATAGACTAATGGGAAGCCAGTTGTCTTGAAGGGTTGGGGTTCAACAAGTCCAACCAGTCTGTGGCATAATATTAAAGTCCCTGGCCAGGAATAGTATTCCTTTAGTAAAGAAGACCACCCAGTCCAACAATAGTTTGATTGTAGGGGAACTGGTGCTTGAGGGGATGTAGAAGTTCACTAATGTCACCTTCAACCCATGCAGGGTATCCTGGACTATTACTAAGTGTCCCTCCATATCAGCCCAGGTGAGATGTTCCTGGAATTGGGTATGATGGGGGATAAGGATCACCACTCCCTCCTGCGGCCTCCCCTGTATGAGGAGGAGTACACCACAGAAAAATCAAATTCAGGCAGTTTTGCATGTGCCTGTGGGGGAAGATGCGACTCCTGGAGAAAAACAAGAGCTGGTTTAGATCTCCAGATCTGAGACAGCACCTTTGATCTTTTAATGGGACTGGTGAACCCACTAACATTCCATGAGTAGAGATCGACTCTGGTTCAGGGACAAACCATATGAGAAAAGACTGGAGGAGCTCAACATGTATTCCCTGGAGGATAAAAGGGAGAGAGGGGATATGATTGAAACCTAATACTTAAAGAGCATGAATAGGGTTAGTACTGAGGTCATGTTTAGATTAAAGGGGTGAGGGACACAAGGGGACACAGTCTAATACTGGAGGGTGGAAGATTGAAGAGGAGGCAATACTTCACAGAAAGAGTGGTAACGAGGTGGAAAGCACTGCCAGAGGAGGTGATATCATTGAAATCTGTGGGCAGTTTTAAGAGGGGGTGGGACAGAGTCAAAGGTAAGGTCAAAACTGAAGGCAGTTGAGGAGGGGGAAGTCAGCAGAAGGGGGCGATAAATCAGATGGATGGGCAAGGTGTGGGGGGGCAGGTGCAGTAGATTAGACTGGGAGCTGCACACTCGAGCAGACTCGATAGACCCTATCTCCTGTATCTGCTGGCATTTTCGTATGTTCATTTTATGACTGTTAGTGAGACTGGAAGTCAAGTAGCTGCTTGGCCCCTCAGGGCCCCTGTGGGCTCCCACCCTCACCATCACCAGCACTGATATTAAACAAACCATTGTGAGACATATTAACAACTACACTAAAATCAAGATAAAATTGGGGGATTAGTGATCCCCAAGGGAAAGATTACTATATGTTAGAGGAGAATAAGGGGTGCAAACTTTCAAATAACTGCTGACATGAACTACTCAGGCAAACAGGTAACTGTTGAGGCCCAAAAAGGACCTCCTGGAAACTGGGCTTCCACGGTAAGGGCCACAATTGGGCCCTGGGACAGGTATTCCTGCCAGGAAGGAGTACCTCGCTAGGAGGGGCCCCCAGCTGGAGTCAGCTTAGGGAAGGGTTAGACTAGTCTGGTCTAATCTAGTCAGGTCTAGTCGGTAGACTTATGCCATGACCCCTGATGGGGATGCTCTCAGCAGGTACTAGGATGAGCAGCCCAGTAATAATAATATTAAGCACAGGGGTTAATTGCCTTTGTAGTGGGGGGAAACTAGGTGTGGATCACCAGACAGAAGGAAGAGCTGAAAGGGAGGCACATTGGGGAGGTCCAGAGATTCCAATTACAGCATTGGTGTCAGCAGGCATACTCAGTGTACTCTGCTGAGTACAGTAAAATCTGCAAAATTCAGGGGCAACATGAGCTGCAGGCCAGGGCAACAAACACAAACAGAGCCTGATGTACATGAAGAACTGTTTTTCCCCTCCTTGGATGCATTAGTGTGAGTTTGTGAATGACCTTTGGAAGATGTGTGTCTGCTAAATGTAGAGGCCATGATTGTATGAGTGACCCGATTGAGTGTGTATGCATGAGTGCTGGTGTGAATGGACTTCTGTAAGGCTGGTTACCTTGATGTGGTACAGAAGCGTATCACAATGTATCCTAAACATTGTAACTAAAAGCTAGCTAACTTCTGTCTGGTGGTGCGTGCGTTAAATAAATTGTTGTGAATCTATTAGGATCCTTGATTTACTACATATTGTTGAATGAAACGAGGGTGGGGCAATATTTTGTGGAAGGGCAGCACATCTTTTGGTTTGTGCTTATGGGGCGGGGCAGCAGTTCCATCAGTTCTTGAGTACAAGTTTAAAAATCCTGGCTACACCCCTGAATTACAGTACAGGGTCTGAACACTGCACAAAGAACATTTTAAAAGTACAAGCAATAACATGATCCCAGTACTTTGTACTAGTTCACCTCATGCATGTTTAGGCTACAGTAGCCTTACAGCTGACCCCATCCAGTCTGATAGGTCAGTAGTACAATACATTTAGATTGGTGTCACTGGCTCCAGAACAGTGAGCAAAGCTTTTAGAGTATCCAGAATGCCCACTATCAGCTGGTATTACCCAAATGATGCATGCTTCTATAGTTCAGTATTGTTTAGCGGTAACTTTCCTGCAGATCAGTAGTGAGCACTTTGCTGGAATGCCCCTCATTCCTACCACGGTATTACTGGGGCAGGCCCAGGTATGCACCATAATCCCTACTAAGAGGATTCCACCTCCCCAAGCCCCCAGCAGATGCCCCAGTATGTCACCTGTGAGCCAGGGTTGCACAGGTTTCGACTGCATGCAGTCTTCCTCCAGGTCCTCAGAGAACTGACACTCAATCAGACCAGTTGCTAGTTTGATAAGTCAGTGATCTCATGTACTGCCTCACCAGTTCTTCTGAACAATGGCACTAACCCAGTGTGGCGCACGTGCAGTTTTATGCTTGCCACTCTGCACATGAGCTGAGGGAGTGGAGGCTGGTACGAGATATGGGGACACCTCACTGGCATATACTTGGCTGATTTGCTAGGTAGACATCACTGACTTGCAAACGTATTCCCCATGTGGGGCCCTTTTACATTGCTGGGAAATAGGCAGAGGACCATTGCAGGCAATCGCAGAAGTAATCAGGATCCTGAGAGAAGACCCACATAGCAGCTAGCTAAGGTACTTTTTTATAATTTGGTACAGACCCACAAGGTTTAATAAGGAAGGGCAGCTGTGCAGAATCTGACTAGGAGGTGGGGAAATGTAAGAGCTGGTACCCAAGGGAGCGGGGAAGGATGGTAATCATGAGTGCCCCCTATATACTTGTTAGGCTATAGCATGTTCATTTCCCAGAGTCAGTGGCAGAAGAGAGTGTTAATAACTGCTGTCTTGCCTTTTAGGTACTGATGATATCTTTAATTGTGTCTACAGATTGTTGGCATCTCAATGACATTTGTGCTTGCTTGCCAGATTTGTGCCAGACACGCTTGACTAGCACTAGGATTTGCACTGTCGTTTGTGGGTCAAGGTTGACTATGATGCCCTTTTTGGTCAAATCTGCTGCTACGGCCTCAGCTGAATGATGTGTCCGAGTTCCTTCCTGCATGAACACCACCAGCTTAGCAAGGTAAGGGTCCAAAACCTTATGTCTTTCTCCTGTAGTGCTCTCATGATCGGTGTATACATTCTGCGATTTGCCACCACAGTGAGAGAATAGTCATTGTCAGTGCACTGGCGGGTGCCTTGATACTGTACACTTTTCTGTTGCCATGCCAAGTGGAGCATTTTCTCTTTTTCTGGATATCTAAGGAATCACAAGATAATGAGCAGGGCCTGGCCTCGGGGACAGAAGGTTTCGGCCTAGGGTTCTGGAGGCCCACTCAAATTCAAGAGGGAGCGAGAGTGCAGATCTAAGCACAGTGGGTAGGAAAGTTATAATGTCCATCTTTTCTGCACCTTCAGGCAAGTTGTAAATCTGCAAGTTGTTGCACCTGGCCCAACACCCCACATCATCTACTTGATTTTTAAATGCTTGGAGTGACTCATGCATCTGGAGGATGGCCCACTCTGCCACATCCACAGAGCCATCATGCTATGGTGGTTGGTCATTGACGCCTAATAGATGTTTCTGTAGTTTCTTGATATTGGTCCTCAAGGCTCAAGTGATGTATTTCATCTCCTGCTGGAATCCCCTGAGTTCTGGTAGCATCGCATCCATCTAGCGTTGGAACACAAGCGAGCCCAGCGCTGTTTAATCTTTGTGGTTCTGGCACGTGGCTCTGGCTGGCTGGAAGTTGTCACTGTCTGTGCTGCCCTGCTGAATCGATCCCCATCCAAAGACTTGGCGAGTGAGGGGCTCTACTGTACTATCACATTCTCTGAGTACTTCCAGTGAGTATTTTAAAGCAAAGATTTAAATGTTTTTGCAGTTTGGAGGTTTTTAATTGGCAATCCCTGTCAGAGCTCCACTGATGTGTTGCTTACAGAGACATGATGTCACCAGAAGTCCACTAATGGGATGCTTAAAATTTAGACCTGTAATAATATGTGTGCAAAAAGTACAATTACATAAGAACGTACCGTAGCAGTAGATCTTCGAGAAGAGCTCCTGCAGCAGGCTACACCTTAAGGACTATGCTGCCAGGCACTAGAACTCCACAGAAAACTTCTAACCAGCAGTACCCAGCTGGGGCTCACCCCTTAAGTCAGTCTGACTACCGACTTCACCCTCTGTATAAAGGGGGTGGTCCCCAGCCCCACCTCAGTTCACCCGCCAGAGACCCGGAGGTTATTCACCAGGAGAAGTCTGAGGCAGGTGCTGAAAATTCCCAGAAGGAGAAATATAATAAGGGGATGGAGAGAGGGATAATAGCGCCTGCTGCAGGAGCTCTTCTCAAAGATCTACTGTTACAGAAAGTTCTTACTCAACTGTACTATTTTACTTCGAGTAAGAGCTCCTGCAGCAGGCTACACCTTAAGGACTGAGTCCCAAGCTGTGTCCCAAAAAGAAAATACAGGGTGGAAAGTGATCCCCTATTAAAAGATTAGGAAATTAGACCTTGGAGCACAGCTAGACCGAACCCTGCTCTTTTTCTGGAAACGATGTCCAGATTGTAGTGCTTAACAAAAGTGTATACTGAATTACATGTTGCGGCAGCACAGATGTCTGGCGTCGAAAAGATTTTCAAATCTGCAAAAGATGCAGCCACCCCCTTGTGGAATATGCCTTGACTGGTCCCGGCAAGGGCTTTTCATACTTGTCATAAATGAAGACAATGCAATTTCTTAACCAATTTGAAATGGTCTGTTTTGTCACAGGTTTCCCCAGAGTCCTGTGAGCAAAGGTTCAGATAGAAACGAAGGATCTTATGAACGTCTAGAGTGTGAAGAAGGGCCTCCCCCTGATTTGAATACTCAGGATAGTAAACTGGAAGGCATACGTCTTGATTCAGTGTCAGCTCAGACACTACCTTCAGGAGGAACTTAGGATTTGTTCGGAGAGACACCTGGTCTCTGTGAAAAATTAAGTAAGGTTCTTTACACATCAATGCTTGCAGCTCTGAAATCCTTTGACCGGAAGTAATGGCAACTAAAAATAATGCTTTTCAAGAGAGAAAGCGAAGGTCGCAGCCCGCTGCTGGTTTGAAGGGAGGCAAGGTCAATTTCTCTAGAACGAATAAAAGTTCCCATGGGGGGACAGGATCCCTGACTGGGGGCTTTATATGAAGCATGCCCCATAGGAATGTGTGGATAAGGTCCAACTGGGTGATATTCCTACCCTCCACTGGTGCTTGATAGGCTGAAATAGTACAGAGATGCACCTTAATGGAAGAGCATTGCAGTCCCGCGTCCAAAAGTGATAGGAGATATTCCAACACTGATTTCACCAAGCACATTAAAGGGTCCAGGGAATGTGCAGTTTCCCATATGCAGAAGCATTTCCACTTCTTGGAATATGTAGCTCTTGTAGATGACTTTCTTGCCTCTACTAGGACTTTGGCCACCCTCTGTGAAACTCCATGCCTGCAGGAGCCATGCATGAAGGTGTAGGGACCGAAGATCTGGGAGGACTAACGTGCCCCAGGATAGCAAGCTGGATGACAGAGGAAGTTAAAAAGGTGGCTCCACAGCCAACCACTGCAAAAGAGGGAACCATATTTGTTGCAGGCAAAGCGGAGCCACTAGGATCATCATTGTTCCCTCCGCCTGAAGCTTGAGCAACACCCTCTGTAACAGGGTAAAGGGAGGGAATGCGTTGAGAAATCTCCCTGTCCAGCAGAGGGACAACGTGTCTTGCCAGAAAACACTAGGCCCAGAATCTAGTGAGCAGAAATTGGGTAGTTTTGCATTGCATGGGGATGCTAAGAGGTCCAGCTCTGGATGCCCTCATCTTTCGAAGAGGTCACCCAGCACTTCTTGAAGCAGCTCCCACTCGTGATTCCTGGACCAGAAGCAGCTGAACTCATCTGCCAGGATGTTTTGGATGCCTGGGACATGAACTGCTGTCAGTGTGATTCTGTGTTCCAGGGCCCAGTACTACACTCTCATGGCTTCTCTGCACAGAGGGTAGGAGTGCATTGCCCCCCTGCTTGTTGATATAAAAGACCACCGACATGTTGTCGGTCTGTAGCAGCAGGGGACCCTGGAATAGGTGAGTCTGGAAGGCCTGCATGACATACAGAATCTCCCTCATCTACAAAATGTTGATATGCAGGGACACTTCTATGTCTGACCATGTTCCCTGAGTACAGTAATTCTGAAAATGAGCTCCCAATCCTAGACCTGATATGTCCATGGTTAGGATTTGGCTCGGTGAATCTGATTGGAACGGGACTCCCGCTTCCAAATTAGGAGAAGTCAGCCACCATGATAACGTCTGATGAACAGCCCTCAATACACTTATGGGATGTTCAAGGTCTTCGGACCTCTGGTCCCATTGAACCTGTAGATTCCATTGTGGAACTCTCATATGCAAGCATGCCAGTGGTACTGTGGGTGTGGCTGCCGCCATATTCTCTAGTAGCTGCAACACAGTCCTCACCGTGACTCGATTGGATGCAGCTATCTCATAGGCCCGGTCTCTCAGCCAACTGGCTCTGTCGGGTGGAAGAAAAGCTCTTCCTTACTGTATGTCCAGAATGGTCCCTATGTACTGCAGACACTGGCAGGGCCAAGGACAGGACTTTGGGAGGTAGATGATTATCCCCAGCTGCTAGAACATCAGAAATGTATCCAAGAGGGTGCAAAGTAGCTGTGACCTGGACGGGGCAGTTAGGAGCCAGTCGTCCAGGTAAGGATAGACGAAATGACCCTGTCTCCTTAAAGTGGCTGCCACAACCGCGAGACACTTGGTGAATACCCTCGACGCTGAGGACAAACTGAAAGGTAGAGCCCAGAGGGACTTCTGGTTGGGCTTCCAGGCAGCATGGCAGTGTAAAAGCAGAGCTCCGCTATACCCCTCGCTAATCTCCCCGATTTGACGCCTTTAACAACAAACAACTTCAAAAAAAAAAAAACAAGATCTAGATATCGGGGACATACGTAAGAAGTCTTGTAAAGAAGAAAATTAAAAAAAATTGAACAACTATGGGCAGCAGTAAGCAGAATAAAATGGAGCAGCAATATCGGCCCAGGAGCCCTCCAACTCGGAAAACTCTCAAGCGCCAGCAGAATGGCAGGACCAGATGACCATATCAAATAATAAAGCAAGAAACAAACACATAAAGTTAGATACTATATACAAGGAGCTATTATCATTTCATGCAGAAATTAAAGATCTTTACAGAGAGCTTCACAGAGACGTAGTGAGCCTGGAGCAACGAGCTGATGCATCGGAGAGACAGATAACAGCAGTGGAGAACAGAGTAGATGACTTGGAGAATACAATTCAACTCTTACAAGATCAATGTATACAATTGCAAGAAAAACAAGAAGATATGGAAAATAGAGCACGCAGAAAGGACCTAAGATTATACTGCATTCCTGAAGGCTCAGAAGGTCAGGACATTACTAAGTTTACTATTGCTTTGCTCAAAACAGCTCTTGAATTGCCCTCAGATATTTAATTATCATTAGAGAGAGTTCACCATGCACTGGGCCCATGGCCTACAGATCCGAATGCCAGGCCTCGATCTATTATTATGCGCTTTCTTAGCTATGCAGTCAAGGAGACAGTATTAACAGCAGCATGGCGAAAGGGCAAAGTCTTTTATGGACAAACTCACTTCTATGTTGATAATGATTATGCTCCACAAACTATGCGTAATCGCAGAGCAAATGCAGACATCTTACCAGCTTTGAAAGATGCAGCCATTAGATTCACAACACCGAACCCAGCCAGACTTGTGGTGCAACTTCCATCGGGAAGGAAGCAATTTCATACTGTGGAGGAGGCCAGAGAAGAGCTCCTTAAAGTGGGAATTCAAATAAAAACAAAATCCACGTTAGGATTACACAAAACTGACCCACCATGCTGGCATTCGGTGAATTTGGGCAGAACACGGAATGGTGGAGAAGTAACAAAGAGGGGAACATTTCTAATCATCTGGCAGCTTTACGCCAATTGGCAAGGGGAAGAACCTGACTGATAGAAGCTGAAGCTTGGCTTGTGATTCCTCAATGGTCCTCTGGTTAGAGGTCTTTAAAAGCCTATGTCTGATGAGAGGGACTGGGAATTCAGTTGTCTGAACTAGGATCTTTATTAGACGACAGCTCTCTCACAGGAGGTTGGACAGAGAAAAGAAACGCTTAATAAGTGTACCTGCAGAGAACTTTGCCATAACAAAGAAACAAGTAAAACATTTGATCTGGCTGTTTGAACTGGCCCTGATGATCACTTTGAAGGAGGCAAGGAATATAACTTTAAAGAGCAGATTATTGTGCTCTGCTTGATTTGTTTTCAGGGTTAACCTGACATAAGGGCCTGAGAAAAGTTGCCCTAGTTGAATAATACAGAATTTAGTTAATCATAAAATAAACAATTTACTTTGCGGGGGGGGTGGGATGCATCTCCAGACGTTATAGTGAAGCCCATTTCAAATCAAAGACAGACAGGCAGAATATTTTGAGTTAATATTTGGATTTTTATTTAGCTTGTCTGCATATTTCTTTTTATTTATTAGGGGAGCAGTATATCCCCAGGAGGCCTGGGCATTTGGTGTTACCAGATATCCTCCGGTGACCCCAGACTATAAGGAGGCACACTTAGGGTGTAGGTTTTTAAATTCCCCTACCTTGGAAGTCAATTTTATTTGGAATACAGTGTATGTACATAGTTATCAAGACAAAGGTCAGACGTATACTGACAATTTGCTTCAGATTTCAAAAGGTTTGATAAGATCGCAGCAGGAGATGTTTAAGAATAATCTAGACGGGAAAGGCATAAAATGTTTCAAAAAAAGTGACGTTTAGAAAGATGGCTCTGGGGGGGAACATCAGTATGGTGATCCCTCAGGAATGGGATTATTAAGACTGGGACAACAGGAAAGAATATGTTTCCATAAGGGAATAAGATGGCTACTCAGATAATAAAAGCACTCTTGCTTAATATAAATGGGCTTAACAACCCCATTAAAAGGGCCAGACTGTTCCAATATATCAAGAAACACCCCAGTGATTTTTATTATCTCCAGGAAACACATTTAACAGACACCGAACGTGCAGAATTGAATTGGGGGGCAGGTTTTGGGTATATGCGTCATCCTTTCCTAAAGGGAAACAACGAGGAGTAGTCATTTTAATCCTTTTCATTTGGAAACACTGTGCGTAGACCCAGAGGGAAGGTATGTAATCTTAAAAGGTACCCTTTATGGGACAAAGGTCACATTAGTGAACGTGTATTTTCCCCGTCTTACATCTGTTTGTCTTTTTAAAAGATTTATTTGCAAAGCTCCTAGACATTATGCAGGGCTGCCTATAGGGGGAGATATCAATTTAACTTTGACACCTCGGTTGGACTCCTCTGCACCTTCCAAATATAGGCTAACATCAGCTCAAAGATTATTTATTTCTCAACTTAGGGCATTGGGTCTAATCGACGTATGGAGACATTTTTATCCTCTTTCGGGGGGTTATACATTTTTCTTCCCTAGACACAATTCCTACTCAAGATTGGATTACTTTTTCATTTAAAAAGAACATTTGGACTGTTTGCAAGATTTAACTATAGGACCTAGATTTCTTTCTGATCATTCTCCCCTATTTTTGAGGCTAGATTTTAAAATACCAAACAAATCCACTGGGTGGCACTTGAATACATCTTTTTTAAAGGATAAAGCTTTTAGGGACAGCTTTAACTCAAAAATAGCTCAGGTTATTGCAGAACATTCATCCCAGGAGACATCCAATATAATAGTTTGGGATACTGTGAAGGTTGTGATCAGGGGGAGATAATTGTGTATTCAGCATACAAGAAGAGATATTGGGAAACAAGATATAATGAATTACACGAGAAATTAAGGGAAATACAAACAAAGTTTACCCCTATTACCACGGAGGCCCAAGCCCAGACTGATCAGACAAAGGCTGAGCTCCAGAAACTTTTAGACGAAAAGCACAACAGGCACTATTTTACTTAAAAACATATAGGTATGAGGGAGGGCCAAAAGGGGTGAGAAATTTAGCCGGGAGGCTTAGGGAATATAGGACAGCCACAATCGTAACACATTTAGTGGATCGGGAGAGAAAAACAAGAGCTCTTAACTCACAGCAGATACTGTAACTGTTCCAGAAATATTATAGGCAGCTATATGAGAAATCACAAGGTCCAGAATTTAACAAAATCGAGGAATTTTTCCCCCCTTACATTAAGAAAGCTATCTAAGGAAATGGAAATCAGATTAAAAGCCCCTATCAGATCAGAGGAAGTCAGACGTGCCATAAAAGAAAGTAAATCATTAAAACCCCCTGGCCCAGATGGATTTCCATCCGAGTGGTACAAGACTTTCAGTAAACAACTGACTCCTTTACTACTAAATGCCTTTTTAGAAATTCAACAGGAGGTTCCCCCTCCTCCATCATGGGATTACACTAATATTTCACCTATCTTAAAAGTAGGCAAACCAGCAGAATTAACTACTTCATATAGGCCAATATCCATATTAAACATGGACTACAAGTTATTTATGTCCATATGGGCTCATAGATTAGAGGAACTGTTACCTTATTTTATTAATTCAGATCAATTTGGGTTCATTCGAGCCAGAGAAACTACAGATAATATACGTAGAATGATCCATTTGTTGGACCACTTAAATCAGAGACAGATACAGGCAGTGTTGCTCAGCCTCGACGCAGACAAAGCTTTTGATCGCGTCAGTTGGCCTTTTTTATGGGAAACTTTGCACAAGTTTGGATTTCCTGGGGAATTCTCTAGCATGATACAGAGAATTTATACCTCTCCGAAGGCATATGTTAAAGTGAATGGACAGTTATCTTCAATGATACAGCTGGGAAGGGGAACTAGGCAGGGCTGCCCACTTTCCCTCTTACTGTTTGCCATATACATTAAGCCATTGGCTGAAGCCATAAGGCAACATCCTAATATTCAGTGGGTCCCTTTAGGAGGGGAGGGGTTTTACTATATCATTATATGCAGATGACATATTATTAACACTCCTAGAACCTGAAAAGTCCATTCCTGCTACTTTACAAGTGATAGATAAGTTTTCAGAAATAGCTGGATACAAAATAAATATACAAAAACAGAGTTACTATCTTTAAATTTCACCCCGTCTCAGTCTCTGAAGAACCAGATCCCTCTGAAATGAAGAAACAATAAGATTAAATATTTGGGTGTAAATATTCCCCAGAAACTGGAACATTTGGAACTGTTTAATTTAGAGCCTCTGTCAATAGAGAATTTAGCTGGGAACTGGACACATCAGGTATTATCTTTTTCAGCTCGAATACAAGCTATTCTGATGACCTTATTTTCTAAGATATTATATTATTTCCAGACTTTACTGATTATTTCATCACAATTCTACTTTATTTATTTATTTTATTTAGATTTTGTTGACGGGTAAGTGCACTAGACAAATCCTGCCTATTTTCAGGCATGACACGGGGAAGGGGGATACAGATGAATGCCAACTGACCTTGAACCAGATTAAGCTGTTGGTGGTATTTTTAGTGAATGAGGGAAATTTGACCAGGACACCGGGGAAATTCCCCTACTCTGCCTGCGGAGGGATTGCTGCTCTTCTGGAGTAGTGGTCATTTGCGGGATGGAGGGTGAGGAGGTCGGACGTCTGATGCAGTCGGAGGTTCTATTCCAGACCTCGACTGGTACAAACTCAAGGGATTCGATTCCACATGTGGAGAGTTTTGATGATTCTATGGAGGTGCAGTCTGCTAGGAGGCAGACAGATGCTGTGATTTCTCCGTCTAATACGGAGGGTTTTCTGGAGCAAGAACCGCTTGATTAGGGCGTTTCTGTGATGAAGGCGGTATCTACCGCGCTAGTTGTTTGTCCGGTGCTGGAGTCGAGTAGTGCTGCCGATGGAACAATGCTTTCTCAGCCTCGCTGTGTGGAACCGGCTTTGCCAGTAGCTGTCAAGCCTGGTGGAGCTGCGCAGCTGGCTGGAAAAAAGACAGACTCAATGCCGACGTCAGAGAGAATACGGAAGTGTTTTGCGGTTACGGAGCTGGTCGAGGAGACGGGTGTCAAGGACTGGTCGAAGGAGGATGCACTTACTAATGCTGGCTGGATTCAAACCCTCAAGGAGCCTGGGTGCCGTTGATTCTACCTGGTTTCTTTTTCTTCAGGGATTCACGACAAGGTACTGTACCATTGTGCAAGGGAAGGGAGCAGCCTGTGCTTATTCCAAATGAGGACTGGGAATTGTGGTGGATGAACTGAATGAACTGAGTACCCTTTTCTTACGACTGCAAGAACTGACATTTTAGGGCATCAAGATCAATCCTCCCCCCTTCCCACATCGAGAGGGCTTAGTTCTGGGCCCGATATTCAGATTTTTTCAAAACTAATAGAGTGGAACAAGCTCCTCACGTAATGCTGTTCTGCTGCGATATAGAGAGGGTCTTCCGGAACATCCTGATAGACTTTTATGTGGCTCAACATCTTTTGAAGCAATCTATGGGTTTTCATGCTGTTGATATTTTGCCCTTATAAATGCTCAGAGAGGACACCTTTGATATTAGCTTTAGAACGTTTCTGGCTGGATTCCTTTTGGAAAAAATATGATATGTTTAAAGCAATGCCTTTATGGTCTCCTTTTGGGCTATCCCTTACTAAACCTCTGTATAAATCAGTGGTAGTCATGTTTCGAATGAGGGGTAAATGTGAGTGATATTTATTATTGGATGGAACAGAAATGTCAGGTTATGGGGCCTCCTGAGGCCATCATTGATAGTGAAGGATTTGGAATGGAAGCTGGAGGTTTAAAGTTGTTACACCTGATGGGCAATGATGTGCAGCATATTCCCAATAGCTTTTGGGGAAAAGATAGAGGGTAGTTTTTACCCAGGACAACAAAAGCCTGCTATAAATGTGGTAGTCCCAGACATCTTAGTAGTACTTGTGATAGGGTGATTTGTGCCTCTGTGGTGAATATGATCATCCAGTTCAGTATGTAGGAATGTGTTTTAAATGCAACCTTTGCAGTGAGATAGGCCATGCCTATCATCAGTGTCCTTAGGCGAGGCCAGAATCGTATTGGAGGGCTTCATCAGGAAAATTTGGTCTCTGAAGCTCAAAAAGTATAGTCCTCCCAGATCGGGAATCTGGGCCTGAGAAGGCCTCAGGGTCTTCTTCTTCAGATCCCACTCAGGCACCTACTACCTCGCTGGGTCGGCTACTTTGAACCTCCTGGTTTCCCTAGGTCCCATTGAATCTGTTGTAGTTTCTATTCTAGAACAGGATTTAGGGCAGATGCCCCCTCCCCAGATGGATGCTGACTTTCTCCCTCAAAAACGGGTGACTAGATCCTCCCTGAAACCCAAGGTCTTAGCGAGCCCCATTTTAACACAAAATTCCTTTCAGGTACTCCAAGAACAGGAAGGGGATGCTGAATCTGATGTTTTATCCTTATCAGGTATGGTTTCTGAAATGGAAGGTGATGAGGATACTCCTCGGAGGGTTCCAACTCTAAAGAAGAAGGTAGGGAGAAAAAGGAAAAAGGATAAGGAGGAAGGTTGAATAGGGCTCATAAGAAAGGGTTATCTCTTTTGGGGTTTTTTTTCTTTTTTTCTACATCTATACATGGCTTCTTTTTGTCTACTTTCCCTTAATGTTTGTAGCATTAAGTCCTTTCGTAAACAAATGGCCTTATTGGAATTTTTTAGACACCGCCCCTTTGATATTTTACTTATTCAGGAAACTAGATTTTCCTCATTACAGGACGTTGTTCAGGTTAAAAAACATTGGCCTTGGGGGCCTTCATTTTGGTCTTCCGGGGAAGATATAGCTGATGGTCTTGGGATTCTTTTTCAGTCACCCCGAGTTCAGGTTCAGAAAGTGGTTGATATTTTGCCAGGTAGGGCTTTGCTATTGGATTGTATCTATGATGGTTTTTCCTTACGAATTATTAATACTTATGCTCCTCAAAGTAAAAAAGCCAGAATTGAATTATTTTCCCTTATTAAACCTTTTTTATTTTCCTCTAGGTTGTTATTTTGGGGAGGACATGAACTGCAGTTTGGATATAAAATTACGGATAAGGTTCAGCAGAAAACATATTGTGATTCTCATGCTTTAAGTAATATATCCATACTGCAAATTTGATGGCGTACAGAACTTTGTATACAGATGGGGATTTACCTACCGATGGAGTGCATATCATACCGTATTGATTATATTTTTCTTCCAGACAGTTAACAGTTCAGGATTTTGGGTTCCAGTTTGTGAATTTTCAGATCATTGTATTCTAAGGTGTAATGTTCAGTTTCTCAAGTTCTCCCTCCTTTCCAGGGATGCCTCGCGTTGGAAATTGAATTCAGTTTTGTTGGAGGATCAGGGATTAAATCAAGATTGAATTATTATTTAAGTTTGGGTTCGGTAGCAGTTCTATATGACTCCTGGTTGTCTTGGTGGTGGGATACTAAAATGGATGTTAAAACTTTGTGTCTGGACTCAGGGAAATTCAAGGGTAATCAGGATTATTTGGGGTATTTGGTTTTAAGAGACCAATTTTATCACCTTTTGTCTCTCCCTACTGTAGCAGATGGTAGAATTAAAGCTCAGATAGATATTGTTAAGCAGAAAATGAGGGATTATCATTATAAGTGTGCAGCATTGGTGCATGCTACCTTTAAATTTGGTACTACCAAAATGCCATTTTTAGACCCTTTTGAGGCATGTAAAACAAAATTAGCAAATAAACATATGACTGGTCTTTTAGATCGTTTTGGTAAAATACGGACGTCACATGTAGAGATGCTAGACATCATGGTAGACACCATTCAGAATTCATTGGGACAGGAGTTTGTGCCTACTATAGCTTGGGATTCTTTAATAAATTGTCCTTTGCCAGTTCTGTCTCCTAAAATTCGGGATAATATTGATGGTCCAGTTACTTTGGCTGAGGTATTGGAGGTTATTGCTCATTTACGTTCAGGTGTGTCTCCCAGGGAAGATGGACTAACAAATGAGTTCTTTAAAACTTTTAAAGAAATAGTAGCTCCATTGTTAGTGGAAGTTTTTAATGAATTTTTGATGGCTGAGGAGGTTCCAGGGTTCTCCTCAGCAATGGTGGTTTATATCCATAAAACTGGTGATAGGCTAGATTTGGATAATTGGGCCGATTAGCCTTTTGAACACTTATTATAAAATTCTGTCACAAATTTTGTCATCACATAAAAGGCAGCTGTTGAGTTGATTCACCCGTCCAAACATGTTCCGTCCCTGGTAGGAATATTCACAGAACCTTCAGTTATTAAGGGATGTGTGTGAATTTGGGAGGCAAAAAGATACGGGGTTTTAATTACTCTAGACCAGAGAAAGCTTTTGACAATGTGTCTCATTCCTATTTATTTAAAGTTTTACAGGTTTATGGTATTCCTCCTCTATGATTATGGATTCATTTTTTATACCAGCAAGCAGTGGCCATTCCGTAGTGGGGGTCTTTTGGGGTCTTCGGTTTTGATTCAAAGGGGGGTTAGGCAGGGTTGTCCCCTTCTTTACACTTTTTGTTTAGATCCTATGCTCCGAGTTATTTTGAATGACCCTTTGATTATAGGGTTATCCCCTACTTCAGGAATCCTTTCTCAAAAAATTATGGCGTATGCAGATGACATTTGTCTCTTGCTTGCTTCTGTTCAGACTGGAATATATGCTTTACAAGTGTTGGATTCCTTTACAGGGATTACTGGGGCAGGTTTTAACCATAATAAAAGTAAGGCTTTGCAACTTGGGGATGGGGACCCGGTGCTTTCAGTAAATCGATACAGGTTTCTCCACATTTCATTTCAATTTTAGGGCTAAAGTTTGGTGAACAAGATATGGCTAGTTTGAATTGGGAGGATGGGTTACAAATTAGTGAGGCAGAGTTTCTCGGTGGAAGTCATGGGAATGGGAAGAAAAAAGGGTTAGGATTGTTAAGCAGTTTCTTATCCCAGTTTTCTTATATGCTGTATATTTTTCCTTTACCTACTAACCTTTGAGACTGGACTGTTTAGCTGTTTTTTCAGCTGGTATGGGTAGTAGATTAAACCCTGAAATGGATTTTACTTATCTTAAAATTTCACTAGGGGACTGGGTATGTTAAATCGGTGGTGTTTTTCAATCTTTTGTATCTTTTCTTCTTTTCTAGGTCTATGAATTTTCACTCAGTGGGCTGAATGGACAATGTGTTTATTTCAAGTATTTTTCAATAAATGGGATGTTATTTTTCCAAGGTTTACTGAATCCTTACAGGTTCCTATTTTGCTCTTCCCATGTTGAAAAGAATTAAACAGTGGAATCTTAGTAAAGCTGAGATTACTTCCATGCAGCGAAAATCTATTTATAGCTGGTAATGGAGAAACATCATGCTGTGAGGGTTGATTTTCCACGATGCCTTCCTACTAGACTACAGTCTGCTTTAAACATTCTTAAAGATGGGAGGATCCTGATTACATTTGGGATGTTCAGTGGCTGTGCTGTCATGGGAAATTAGGAGTTAAAGGTAATTGGAAACATAAACCTGTGACTGATAGGTTATGTTTAAGATTTTCATGTGTTGGCATGGAAGAATCACAGGAACATTTTTTTATTTTGTGCCCTTACATTAAACAATTTTGGCATGATTTGGCCTTAAATTGGAAATTTTCTCCCCTAACACACATTCCGTATGAAGTTTTGATACTGGGAGATTATTCTGGTATTTATTCTAGATATCACCCGAGTACACTAAATGTTCTTTTCGCATTTATTAAATATTATCTTTGGCAGGCACGTTGTCAATTCTATTTACAACATATGACTATTCCTAATGAAGTTTTGATTAAACAGATTACGGAAGCCTTGAAGCAACTTAAGATGAGGGAGTCCAGGGTTTTTGACAGAGGGAAGTTTCAGTTTTTTTGGCAACATGTTTTTTGGGTATAATATTTTGTTGTTTTTTTTATTATTTGTATTTAATTTTTGTGCTTTTTTTTGAATTCTATATGTGACATTGTATGATGTTTTTCTTTTTTTTGTAAATCTGATGTTATGTTTTCTGCAATAAAAAATTCCCCTACTCTGTTTCCTGGAAGCAGAGGGGTCCTATTTTCATGTGGGACCAAGATGGCTGCTGCTGTCTTTGCGATGGAGGAGGAAGGAGGTCTAGTTGGGACTGAGGTAGCCCAGAGTATGTCAATAGTTACTGTACCTGCTTTTGAAGAACCAGTGGTGTTGGTGGCTGGGGTGCACCCATGGGGTGGCCAGCAAAATGCTGATTCAAGTGGGCCTTTGAATTTTTTGGAAACGTCCTGTTTGAGTCTTGTGGAAAAACAACTTTGCCTCGAGGAGGAACTTTACGCGTTAGTGACTTGTGCAGAGGCAACGCCAGACGCGATTTCAGAGGAGGACCGGAAATAAAGCGATCGGCTACTGGCAGTGCTGCTGAGTCTGAGGGCCAAGCAAGCTTCTTCCACTGGTGGAGACCTATCAGGAATTGGACAAACCTTCCAAGGATTGGGGAACTTTGGTGGAGGAGTTCTGGTCAGGCGGCGTTGCAAAGGCTGGATGGATTCCAATTTCTGGAGGCACATGGAGACCAGAGCAAGCTGTTCCTGCTCATGCAGTGGATGAACAGATAAGTCCTTGTGATATATCTGACTCTATAGGGGCTGTCTTGAGTACTGAGGCTATTGTTTCCCCTACCCCCGTCTACAGATATTGCTGCTGATTTAACTATGGGATCTCGGGGAGGGGGGGCTGGAGATGTGAATGCTTCCCCTGGCCTTCCTGAGTCAGTTGTTCATCCTATCTCTAAACCTTCTTATGCTAGCCATTTCAGACAGCCACTGGAATTGGCAAAGCGATGTAATGCTGTTGAATTACGTTATGTGGGTCCTAGGGATACTCCCCAGATAGGTTTTTGTTGGGAAGACATTATTGAAGCATGGCATGGGTTTTCCTCAGAGATATGCATTAATACATGTTCGGAAATCACCTTTGACGTCAGCTTTCACCCCTACCTTGATGGAGTTGTTTTGGAGTCGATATCTGAATTTGAAAACCTCCACTATGGTCTGACTTTATTGTATTACCTTTGTCTCAGCAGGCCTATAGGATCATCGCAATCATGTTTCGGAATGAAGGGGTGAATATTGTTGATATTGTTAAATGGCTGTCTAAATCTTGTGATATTCAGGAATCAGTTCCTATTCTGGATGAAGGGGTTTTGGAATGGGGTTGGAAATTTAGGTGAAACTTCATTCCACAGTTCAGCTTAATTCATCTGCCTAATTGCTTCTTTCTGGGGAGATAAGGGTTTCTTTATTCTGGGCAGCCTAGGGTTTTGCTTTAAGTGTGGGTCTCGAACCCACATTAGTACCTCCTGCACAGTCCTTAAATGTTCTTACTGTGGGGAGACGGGTCATCCAAGTGCCCATTGTTTTCAAACCTCAAAATGCAATCTTTGCGATGAGGTGGGTCACACATTTGAAACCTGTCCCTTAGCTGCCAAAA
Organism: Neoceratodus forsteri; assembly: GCA_016271365.2. Classification (NCBI taxonomy): domain Eukaryota; kingdom Metazoa; phylum Chordata; order Ceratodontiformes; family Ceratodontidae; genus Neoceratodus; species Neoceratodus forsteri. The sequence goes on along the minus strand of CM028136.1, from coordinate 824,446,986 downwards.
ATACTGCAGATGCTGATTATGGGGTACAAGATCATTACATCCGGGGGACAGTTAGACCCGGTATTCCTACTAAGGGAGGGAGGGGCCCTGATATTGACGGGTTGTTCCCCTTGGCTGACTCTGGTTTGTTAGAATCAGCCTGATTCCCAGTTGACTACCATGGTTCCGCCTGATGTGGAAGCTGTAGTGGATCTCTAGGGTGGATCAGGGGAAGTTGGGAGCATCGTCCCTGTGTTGCCAGATTTAGAGACTCCAGATGCTGGGTTTGTGGTGGCTAGCGAGGAAAAGGAAATCTGCCAAGGGAGGGAAACTAGGAAGAAACTAGCTGCACCTGCTCCTGTTGTTTCTATGGCTGACCCAAATATGTTTTCTGTTTTGGAAGAGTGTCCAGTGGATGATCCTAACGGGTCTGGGCCTCCTCTACCTTTACCTGGGTTAGAATCTACTGAACCTGTGGTTTACCAGGTGGGCCCTAGACCACCTGACGGTAAGATTGGTAGGATCACAAGAGCATCTAGTAAAGTGAAGTGAATGTTCCCTTGCTGGGCTCCTTGTTCCCTTCCACCTTCGGGTGGCATCCTTAAATGTGAACAGTATTAAGACTCCAGAAAAACGACACAGAACTTATTCACATTTTCTGTCTGAAAATCTAGATTGCGTTTTTCTGCAGGATGTTCGCTTACATTCCCTTGAAGAGGTGGAGGTTGCCTCTGCAGGTTGGATTGGGGGACTGTTTTTGGTCTTTGGGTGCTGACTTATGTAGGGGTTGGAATATGTTTTTCATTATCATGTCACTGTGCTACATCAGATAGAAGTTCTGGCTGGCAGGGCCTTGGTTCTCGATGTTAAATGGGTTCCTTATACTTGAGGTTAATTTCTGTGTATGCTCCACAATCTAAGTTTGACCGGGTGGCTTTGTTTAATTCAATTTATCCCTTTTTATGCTCTCCTTATTACATTATTTTGGGGAGGGGAATTTTAACTGTTCTTGTCTTCAAAAGTGGCTTCAGGGACAATGAAAAAGGTGTATTGTGATGAGACTGGTTTGTTGAAACTCATCTCAGACGCTGGTTTGGTAGATGCTTTTGGACCCTCTACTGGAGGGTCTGGGGACATTTATTTCTGTGGACCAAGGGCTTCCAGGATTGATTTCTTTTTCTCACTTCTGTGGTTACTGTTCAATCTAGATCTTTGCAGGATGTTGCTTCCTCTGATCTGAGATTACTGAGACTGACCTTGGCTGATGTTCCTGCAGCTCGGAGAGGGCCGGTATCTGGAAATTGAATTCTGAATTGTTGCATATCCCTTTGTGTAATGGGTGGGTAAGCTCTCTTTGCTGGCTAGGAAGTCGGTTTCCTTTTTGTATGATGATTTAAATGTTTGGTGGGAGGACACTAAATGGGAAGTTCAGGTTTATTTTAAGGCTGTGAGTCGTTTAAATGGACAATTATCACATACTGAGTTATGGTATCTTAGGGAATGGCTTCATTTTTATCCACTAATAGACAGTTCTTGGCCTCAACTGTCAGCAACAGATTGCAAGTTTGAAAATGGAATTGGCTAAGGCTCAGTCTCAGGTTTTACGTGATATGAAATGAAACACAAATTTAGACTTTGTGGCAGAAAAAGATACTTTGCCTTTGAGTACTTGACATCACTCAGACATTTAAGAAGTATGATGTATCTGAACACCCAGGGGTGGGCGAGTTCTACCAATGATGATATTTTGGAGGAAATTCATGCCTATGTTTCTACGTCATTTCAGAGCAGGACGCTTTCCAAAGCCGCTATCTGTGATTGGTTCACGAGTAGATCGGTTCGCTTGTCCTTAGCTGACCGGCTTGAATTGGTGCGACCTATCACAGTGGAGGAACTGAGGTCAACAATTTGGTCTTCTGATTGGGAGTTACAACTGGGTATGATGGGTTGCCTCATGAGGTTTATAAACTCTTTATGGGAGGTTTTGGAGTTGATTTCTGTTAGGGTCCTGAATACTGGGCTGCAGTCTGGGGTACTCCTCATAGCACGATGCAAGGTGTGCTACTCCTTCTGTATAAAGAAAAGGGTGATTGTGGGGATTTGGGTAATTGGAGACCTTTGTCATTACTGAACTCAGATTATAAGATTCTGATGAAGATTTTATGTCTGAGGTTAAGGAAGGTTATGGGTACCCTTTTGCATCTGACGCAGTTTAGTGGGGCTCCTCTCAGAAGGGTTCAGGATGCACTGATCTTACTTAGAGAATTGGTCTCTAAAGGTAAGGCTGGAGAATTATTTGGACATTTGGTTTGCCTGGATCAGTCCAAAGCTTTTGATCAAGTAGAATATATCTATCTCTGGAGTGTCTGTCAGTCTGGATTTCCTACCCAATTCATAGGATGGCTACAAACGTGCTATAGGGGCATTACTTTGATCCCCTGTGTGAATGGCTGGGTGGGTAGGGAAATTGAGGTCCATAGGGGGGTTCGGCAGGGGTGTCCATTGAGTCCCTTGCTTTATGTGCTTTCTTTAGATCCCCTCTTACATGCTTTACACAGTACTGATGACATTGTTGGATTATCGATTGGCTGTAGTGATCCTCAGATAGTTACTTTAGCATATGCTGATGATCTGATTTTAGTTTTAGCGGATAAGGCTTCTGCTATGTTGGCAAGGGAGTTGTTGAGTGTCTTTTCTGATTTGACTGGGTCCTCAATTAATTGGCTCAAAAGTGGGATTCTACCCTTGGGGTATGATGCGGCTGATGTGTCCTTGGTTTGGGGTTTGCCTATTGTATCTGACTATAGGAAAATTCTGGGTATTTACTTTGGAGGTCTAGATGACCACAGGTATAATTGGGATCAACAATTGTTAGCAGCTCGCAGTAGGGTTCAGCTATGGAATAAGGGCTGTATGTCCAAGGCTAAGCGTATTTATTTGATTAAGTCTTTTTTGTTGCCATACTTTTTATTTATTGCCGCGGTTTTTCCCCCTCCCATCTCTATGGAGGCTTCTCTTTATGGAGTTTTTTTCTGTGTTTATGGGGTAGTAGGCTAAATCCCCTAAAAAGCGGTGTTATGTATTTACCTCTTAGTGAAGGAGTGTTAGGGATGGTTAATCCTGTAGTGTTTTTTCAGAGTATTTTTCTTTTTTACAACTTAGTGCCCTTACTTAAAGGGCAGACTATGATTTGGTCTCCATGGGTGGCAGATGGTGTTGCCTTTATCTTGTCACAGTGGGGAATGGACTCCATTCTTGCTCGTCAGGTTAGGATGGGTGCCTTGTCAAGTCATTTTTGCGAGATGTTTCATAAATTGAAGACGTGGCGTGTTGTTCACCGCTTGCTTCTTTCTCAGACATGTCAACAATTTTATTTTTCCGTATTACATGATTTCTTTTTCTCTGACCCCTGGTTTCATGTTAGGCCTCCTGCTGAACAATGTGCTAAATTACAGTTCTTAGTGAGTAAGAGGGTGCCTAGCAATATGTGGGATTTTTTATGGCTCTGTTTACATAGGAAATTAGGAGTGAAAGGAAATAGGAAACATAAAGAATTGACTGAACAATATTGCCCTAGGGAGGAGACCTGTTTGGGAGTTGTTGAAACGATGGAGCATTTTTTTGTAGAGTGTCCTTTTACTGTTTCATTTTGGTCTTATTTTCACGATACATGGCCTTTGAATCCCTTTTGGGTTCTCTCACCTAGCGTGTGGGTGGATGGGGTTCTACCGAGCTCCTGGATTGTGTATGATGCAATTATATTGCGTCTTGTGATGGGCCATATCAGTTTTCAGTTATGGCAAGCTAGATGCTCTCTTACTCTTCGACAGAAGTTACTTTCTGAATCTCAGATAGTTCACAACATACGCACAGCTGTGTTTACTTGGAGAGGGCAGGAGCAGGGAAAGGTGCATACTGAATTGTTCAAATTATGGTGGAGGAAGATGACCTGGTTAGATACAGGGTGAGGACCTTGTGTCTGCCCAAGCCCTGTATTGGGTTATGATGGTTTCCCTTGTGCTGTGAGGAAGCCCTTCTCTGCAGATCCTGGTATGCTCTTCACTGTTTTTCTGTATAAATCTATGTCCTATGATATCTCACATAGACAGTCTTGGATTTTTATTTTTGCTTCTGTATATCTTGATTGCTTCTTTGCCTTTTATTATGATTTGTACTTTGCTTTTCATGTGGTAATACCATTTTTTCTTGTTAAAATGTGGTGTTGTGAATGAAAAATTCCCCAACTCTTTTAGTGGGGAGGGTATGTTTATTCCTGTTTCCTTTCCCATTTCTAGGATGATGTATGATTGTTATACTTCTTTGAGTTTGTTTCCTATATGATTTGTTTATTATTTTGTGTGACTTATCAATGTTTGTATTCCTTTTTGTTTTGTTGTTGTGAAAATAACAAATTCCCCTACTCTTTTAGTGGGGGGGGGGTCGGTGATGTTTGAGGTGATTGTATTGATGTAATACTTTCTTTTGATTTTCTTGTTGATTCTTTTCTTTTGTGTTTTGTGATGTATGCTGTAATACCTTTTTGTTTTATTTGTATCAATAAAAAATTCCCCTACTCTTTTCGATAAGTGCCATGGGATCTTTAACATCCACCTGAACTACCACCAATCCAGGCAGATGGGACCTTGGTTTAACGTCTTATCCAAAAGACGGCACCTCAGAAGTGCAGCACCCCTCTCATGCTGCACTACAGTGTCAGTATTGGGATATTAAGCCAAGTGCCAGATGTGGGAACTGAGCCCACAGCCCTCTGATCTCCTGGCCTCAGAGGCGAGTGTGCGACCTACTGAGCCACTGACACTGACATTTGGCTTTGCATCCTGGGCTAGAATTTTTTCGAGAATTGTATGGGCTGGGCAACAGCCAAGGATCAGATGGTCTATGTTGTAGTTACCAGTGGCAAAGGAGGTTGTAATCTTCCAAACCTTAGAGATTACCATAAGGCAGTAACATGTAAAACAGTGATGACATGGCTGAATCCTCAGGTAAAGAAACCATGGAAATGTATTGAATTTATACTAAATGATCTAGCAAACATGATCCCTATTATATTTTCCCCCCAAAATTCTTATCCACAGTTACAAATCTTTACATTTGGAACCCGTTATACGTTAAAGGCTTGGTATGAGATAAGGACGTCTACTACATTAACTGAAGTTTTTGGTTATTTTAAACTAATAGGTACAGAAAGTGTATCTTTGGAGATGGGTGCTGTTCGGGTCCATCAAGAATGGCAGAAAAAAGGTCTGCTTTTGTTATATCAATACCTGGATGTGAATGGAGTACTGTCTTTTGCCACACTACAGGCAAAATATCAACTCCCCCATACACATCATTATAGATATTTACAGATTCGGACATTTATACAGAAAGAATTAGCATTAAATACTCTGCCCACTCTCATACTGTACCTATGTTGATGTCCCTTTTTAGGGACGCTATAGAAGGCAGGGAACAAATACATTTAATTGGACAAATATATAAAACAATAAGAGATTTTTTGAAGGAATCCACTGAGGAAATCTTAGGGAGATGGAATAGAGAAATAGGGACTCAGATAACTTATGAGAAATGGTTGGAACCTATCCCTCACTCGATGAGAGTATCACAGTCATCATACTGGTCAGAATATATATGGAAATGTTGTAGTAGATATTTTTATACCCCTGACAAAATTGCTAAACTTGTATTTCAGGGGCATTGCCTTTGTTGGAGAGAATGTGGAGAAAAAAATGGCAAATATAACACACATATTTTGTGCTTGTCCAAAAGTTACCCAATACTGGCTAGATATAGAAAACAGCATACAAAATATTGTGGGACCAGAAATTAAATTATCCAATCAGATGATTCTGCTTTATATTGGGGAAGATGGAAAAGTTCCACCAAGTAGAAATAAGTTATACCTGTACCTGGCAGCAGCTAAAAAGGTCATAACTCACCTATGGTGAACGGCTAAAGCACCCACCCTCTCTGATTGGCATTCATTGATAACTGAGATATACTATCTAGAGAGAATAGTAGCTTCTAGAGCTGGAAGGAGGTCACAATTTGAGCTCCAATGGAGGCCATGGGTTTTCTATAGCTCTCCTCTGGATGAAACATTTGTTCTCTGATAGAGCTATTTGAAAGTGACCAATTTTGTAGGCTATGAATTTTGATTTAGTGTCATTTGTTATATAACAGAATGATGTTGTAGAAACATGAATTGCCAACCTGAAGAACATTCTATGTATTGTAAGACAAAAGAGCAATACTGTATAGATGTACTCTTGCTGTCATATATATATATATATATAAATATATAAAAAACAATAAAAAAAAAGAATATTAAAAAAAAAAAAAAGGTAGAGCCCAGAATTGGTAGTGGTTCCCCTGAAAGGCGAACCGCAGGTACCTCCGGTGAGCTGGAAACACCAGTATGTGAAGGTATGCGTCTTGCATATCCAGGGAGCATAACCAATTCCCCTGACTTAGCATGAGGATCAGACCAGGCAAGTTCACTATCCTGAACCTCTTGTATTCGTGTGCTGGTTCAGCTGGCTTAAGTCCAGAATGGACCTTAGGTCTCCTGTCTTCTTGGGGACTACGAAGAAGTGGGAGTAATACCCGGTTCCCTGTTGGGATGGAGAAACAGGCTCAATGGCTCATTTTTAGAGCAAGGCCTGGATCTCTTCCTTGATGAGGGCTGTGTGGGTCGGGCAGTATCGAGAGGGGGTTGGAGGATTGCCTGAAGGAAGCTCAACGAACTCCAGCATGTAGCCCTTTTCTATGATGTCCCGAACCCAAACAACTGTTGTAATGTTGATCCACCCATCTGGGTAAAGGGAGAACTGACACCAAACTGCCTTCCCCGTTGCCTCCACTGGAGGAAGGGAGGCTGGTAGTGAGTCATGCATGGTGTCAGGGGTGGAAAGCGAGGGCTGGGAGGATTTGGTATTCCTAGGCCCGCTGATCCCAAATGACTGTGAGGGAGCCTTGCACTTGAAGGGACGTCAGGGCTGTTGGCCTCTCTGTCTGTTGGCACCTGGGCACCGAAATGGCTTGCGCTTGGGCTGCTGAGGATCCAACCAGTACATCTGGTGGACAGACTGCACCGCCTTCCCAGAGTCTTGCAGATCCATAATGATTTTTTGTACCTCCTCTCTGAAGAGGACGGACCCATAGAAAGGAGCATCCAGGATGGAATCCTGGAGGTCCTGTCTAAACCCAGATACCCTCAGCCAGGAGTGATGATGGAGGCAGATCCCAGTGGCCACAGTTTGAGCAACTGTGTCCTCCAAATCATAGGATGCCCTCAGCATGTGCTTTCCTACATCCAGTCTGGACTGAAGGACATCCAAAAGATCCATATGGGACAGGCCTTCAGGCTGCTTTTGGGCTAGCTCTAGGGCTTTCTTCCAAAGAGATTTTTGGTAGAGCACCATGTGTGCTAGTAAATGTAGGGACTGCATGGAACAGGTGGAAGAAGTGTAGACTCTCCACCCGAACTGGTCCAATTTTTTTGACTCTTTGTCAGGGTGTGGTGAGCTCATATGTTTCGGTTGCTTGGTCCTACCATGTGCTGCAGTTAGGACCATGGAATCTGCCCTTGGATTTTCCCTCAGAAAAGGCTCAGCCTTAGGGGGTTTATAGAGTCTGCCCACCTTCTTGGGAACAGCTGAGAAAGAGGAAGGGTGCTCCCAAACCAATTTGGTTAAATCCTGGAAGGGGGAAACCAAAGGGGAAATGACCAGAGGTTTTGGGTCACACATGCCCAAAAAGGTGTGGAGCCCTTTCCTCTCTTGATCCAATTCCTCTGCATCCCATTGATTCAGGAATTGAATGTGGCACATAACATTCGTGAAGGTTGGGTCATCTGGGGGAGACCCGGGTGAATTGCTGGGACCTTCTGGCTCTGGGGAATAGCCCCTGGAAGAGGAATCCTAGGAGTAAGGGCAGCCTCTGGAGGAAGAAGAGGAGGCTAACCTTGAACGCTTGCACCTGTGCTGGTGTCTGCTCCTGTCATCCGAGGAAGAAGACCTGGATGAGGAGTGGTGACATTTGTCCCTGCACCTGTGATGCTCCAGATAGGAACCTGGAGGAGATGGGCTCCTGGGTAAGAGTGGAGATGATGGCCGAGGGTCCAGAATGGGTGTCTTGTCTGGGACTGGGGTGGGAGGTTGAGGCGGTGGAGGAGGTGGGGGGCATCTTCCTTGAGCAAATCCCCCATAACTGTGTTCCACCAGGATGTGAACAGCTGTCCTATGTTCACCAGGGGAACCATGGGCACATGTGGAGGTGGTGTATCCTTAGGTTCCATGGGGGCCTTTGGTGGGTTGGTGGACCCTGGTGTCTCTTGCACGTGTTTGTTAGGGTTCTTTGGGGCGTTAGGGTATGTCATCCAGTCACCTGTTGGCTGGTCCCCTGATGCCTGGTTGTCTGGTACCGGAATAATAATAATAATCATCTTTATTTTTAATGCGCCTTTCAAAAATCATGGCGCAGAACAAGTTATGGAGGGTGTATGGCCTGTCGCTGTATCAGCAGGCACCCGATCATCAGGCTGACGGTCCATTGGAGACAGTAGCCCTGTTGTCAGGTTCTGAGGTGGTAGACTCTGGGGCGTCTGGGCTGGAGTAGCTGCCCTGGACATCTGGTCGCTTGGCACCTTATCTTGTGGCATCTGCCTCTGGTCCTTCTGCCTGTTGGAAGGCCAGTCATCCGAGACCTGTGTCAGGGTATTTGCTTTCACAGCTGAGATGTCTTGGGGAAAGCGTTCCCTTGAGTGGGAATGCTCCAGGCATCTATGCCTATCATCAGCCGATGACATGCAACTGGAGCAGGAGGAAGACGCCGCAACCTTATCAGCTGAAGTCCCAGCCTTAGGCCCCAGTAGTTGCTGAAAGGACCTAAGGCTTAGGGAGGAACCCAAAAGCCCTTGCCCTGAAGAGCTGCTGACCACTGAAAGGGTAAGGGGGGGAGCCTTTATCAACAGCAGGCCAGAGGATGTAAGGCCTGACGGGGGGCAGAGTCCACTCTTTTGTCAGAGTGCGAACCGGAAGGTTTGTCCTTAGTATGAAGAGATTTTGAGCGGCACTCTGACCTACTGTGCTCCCTGTGGTGGTGCTTCCTTCCTGAGTGTTTCTCCTCATGGGAAGTCGGTGACCTGGAGACTGAGGAGCCGATCTTCAATGGACTCTGAAGGGTGGCAAGCTGTTGCTCCATGATGTAGGCCTCGAGTGTCTTGCGGCAACAGGTGAGGGTCCGCTGATTAAATTTTCCACAGTCTGAGCAAGCGTCCACGTTGTGGCCAGGCCCCAGGCAGAAGAGGCACTGCGAATGATCGTCTTTCACCGGAATCTGCTGCCCACACAGACACATAGATTTCTATCGCTCAGTAGAGGAAGACAGAGATGACATAAACTGATTTAAATTGATGATTTGAAGAAAAAAATGGGTACGTATGACTGAAGAACAAAAATGGTGGTTGACAGATGCAACGAGGCATCCAAGGAGCTAAAGCACATGGGTTGACGGCGGGAAAATAACTGAGGTGGGGCTGGGAACCGCCCCCTTTATACAGACGGTGACATCAGTAGGCGGACCGATGTAAGGGACAGGCCCCAGCTGGGTACTGCTGGCTAGAAGTTTTCCGTGGAGTCCTAGTGTCTGGAGGCATAGTCTTTAAGGTGTAGCCTGCTGCAGGAGCTCTTACTCGCAGTAAGATCTGGCAATTACCACAGCGATGGTTACCCCCTGGCAAGTGTCTACCCTGTTTTTTCCCCCCAAGTCACTATTCCAGTTTAGACTATTCACTAACTGGTCCTCTCTTTTGCAAATGACTCTGGGCAAATTTTGTGATATTTCCACTAGTTTCCTTTCAGTCACTAAAATGTGCCAATTACTTTCCAAAACAGGCTTAATCAAATGTGTATGTGGAGAAAAATGAAAGTTTACTCACCCGATAAGAGGTGATTGTGGGAGCATTCTCTATGGCACTCCCACAACCGTTACATGATGGGTTATGTTTCCCCTAATAGGTTGACAATGAGCACGTGCCAAACTTAAAGTCTAACCCCCTAGCCCTTGGTCATCTTCAGTATCTTCAGTTCGATGTCTTTGTAGCTGTAACTAACGTATGTTACTTACATCAGAGGAAACATATAGCTAATTCAATACATCCTGTTTGATACTTTTAGAATAAAGATACCACAGACTGATAGACTGCTTTTATTTCCTAAACAAACATACTAATGAAACATCAAGAAGCAATTGATCAAGAGAATAATTCTTTATAAAAATACTTGAACATTTTATGCAATTCAAATGGATAACATAGTATGCACTTTACATTTTGTATGTACTGTGAGGATTTAATAGTAACTCCTGGTGATTGACATAATTGTATATATAAAGCTGAGCTGCAAAACATAATGTGGGTTTCATCATTCTGTAACTGAAGTAAATTCCTGGCTTAATTTGTTCAAGCCAAGTAACTGTAGTAAGTCAAAGTACGCGTGCTACATTTTAATTGTAGGTACTGAGTTCTGTATACAAATGTGCTGTATGGGGAAGGAAATTAACTCTGATGAAGCAGGGCGCTGTCCTTGCGAAACATTAGTTCCTCTTTTTGTATATTTTGTTCTGCTCTTTTTAAAATAAATGGTTTAAAAAATATAAAACCATTGATTCCATTTGTTTTTGGTGGTTGCTATGAGTGGAACTGGTTTTGTTATCGTGAGAATAATCATTATAATCCCTCTCTACAAGACCTCCCCTGTGTGGTCACTAGGAGTCACTGTTGCATACCTCTTTTCTATCCTCTGCTCCATCCCCCCAGTGGTTCTCTCGCAGCCACCTGGGGTTACAGACCAGGCTTTGAGCATCTCCCCCCCACCCCAGATTTGAACCTGGTGCCTTTAATGCCACAGTCCGTAGCCCTACCACTGTACCATCGGGGCTGACACACTTCTAGAAGACTAACTGTCAGTCTCATGCCTTATCAAAGCCTCCTCATTCTGCATATCATGGGTGCCCTTGCTCACCCATATAGCCTGGCCACACTGATACTGCTGGTGCTTGCCATTACTTGCCTTGACCATCCATCCCCTTTGCAGTGACACTTCCGTGCACCTCATCACCCCGCCCACCCACCTACCCCCACCGGGTCACAACCACCACCCACCCACCCCCTGCCAACACACATCCCCCTACCATCATCCCTCCCAAACCCCCGTGGCCACCTCTCTTCCTCGCTATCCCCACACTTCGGGCCATGCCAATCCCTTGCTCTATTCTTGCTAGGTCTACTTCTTCGCACACTAAAACTGATACTAGACACTATCTTACCCTGTTAAGAGTAATGTCTTTACTCCTCATACTGTCTGGGAATATTCACCCTAACCCGGGCCCCATGTCTCCAAGCCAGTCCCGGTTACCACCTGTATCTGACTTACACGTTGCTTCAATGAAGATCTGCAGCTTACTGAAAAAATCTGCAGCCCTCCAGTGCTGGATCATACAGCACCAACCCGATGTCCTAGCTCTAGTGGAAACCTGGCCCTCAAAATCAACTCCAGACTCCTTCATCACCTTTACCGGCTACACTCTTTTCAAGGAGATTCGAGTGGGCAAGCGTGGGGCAGGTGTGCCTTCTATATGCAGGACACCCTGTTGGGCCATGCCCTCCAAGCGCCCAAGCTGGACCATAGAGCCCAAGCCATCTCCCTAAAAATCACCCCAGACCCTACTAGGGCCCCTCTGATCATCACTGTTGCCTATGTTCCCCCACGGAACCAAACCACAGCCATTCACTCTCACTCTCTGGCTACCTCGCCAACCTACCACATAAGTTTGAGCAGATCCTTCTAGGGGATCTCAACACAAACTGGCTTGCCAGTTCAGCATCCCAAATCAAAGACACCTTTGCTTCCCTCGATATGACTCAGCTCGTCTCACAGCCTAACAGGTGCAACCCCTCCAATGGAACTCTCACCTTACTGGACATTGTCCTCACCAACTGCCCCCATAAAATTGTGGATATTAATGTCCTCCCAAACTCGCTCAGTGACCACTCCTGGTTCTATTCACATGGTCTGCTCTCATTCACAAACCAGTGCCCAGGACAATCCTCTGCTGGCGCCTTCACCCCGGCAACCTGAATAAACTCAGATTGTACCTTATCCAATGGGAGTGGACCCCCATAAACCTTGCCCCAAATATTGACCTGGGACTTGACTACTTCACTTGCTCTTTTAACAAGGCCTGTGACATTTTCGCATCCCTTACCAAGACCCAAACCAAGAAACAAAATGCTCCATGGGTTACCCCATCTCTCATTCCGCAACTGAGACTGAGGGACAATCTGTGGCATAGAGCTGCTGAATCTGGTAAACCTGCAGATAGACAAGCAAACACCGAGCACAACAAGTGTATCTGGGCCGTCCACAAGGCTAAGGCTGAACATTACAGAGCTGCCCTTGCCTCCTCCTGGGGGACTTCCCGGAGGTTCTGGGACAATATAAAGAACTGAATGGGAAGTCGCGCCCCCCCATCCCAACTCACCATCAATGGTTCCATCACCACGGACCCCCAAAGCATTGCTGACTGCCTCAACACTGCCTTCTCCAACCTCAGCTCAGTCCTCCCCAGCAACTTCTTTGACCCAGTCCCCCCCTCACAGCCACCCATCCTCCACCATTCACCATCTACCTCCACACCATATCCCCACAAGAAGCCAGGCCGTATCTAACCAATGCCCTCAATAGCAGTAGTCCAAGCAACAACCCACTGGGCATCAGGCTACTTCACCACGTACTGGAAGCAGTACTTGCCCCACTCTCTGACCTGCTCAATCGCTCGCTGTGTCTCAGTCATCACACCAGTACTCAAAGGTGGAGACAGCTCCTCTCCCAGTAACTACCGGCCAATCTCCACCCCCCCCCCACTCTCCAAACCATTAGAACAATAGTGGCAGACCAGATCTCAGAATACCTGGCCAAACACAATATTATGTGCAGGGAGCAGCATGGCTTTTGCTTGGGCCACAGTAACACCACAGCTCTCCTGGAGTTCTCCAATTTCCTGCACACTGTCTTGTACTCTGGCCACCTGGCTGAAGCAGTCTTTATCAACCTCTCCAAGGCCTTTGACATGGTCTGCCATCCCCTCTTGCTTGACTCCCTGCACCAACTCAGTCTCTCCCAAGGGCCTCTCTCCTGGTTCAACAGCTACCTGTCCTCCAGGTCCCAGTCCGTTAAAATCCACAGCACCTTGACCAACACCTGGCCTGTCCGCTCTGGTGTTCCCCAGGGCACCATACTGGGTCCTCTTATCTTTAGTCTCTACTTCAACGCACTACCCAGCTCCTGTGCTGGTAGGGTCCTTCTCTATGCAGACAATGCAGTCCTTTTCGCCTTGCACCCAAACCCTGCCTCCCTACAGGTCTCTCTCCAGCACTCCTTCGACCAGACAGAGCAATGGTTCACAGACCACAGGTGGGTCATCAATCTGAAAAAAACAAAAGCCATGCTTTTCGCCCACCACCAAAACAAGGCCAGAAACACCCCCTCCAGATACTTCCCAGCACTCAACACCCCCTTGAAAAAGTGTCCACATATAAATACCTGGGTATTACTTTCGATCCTACCCTCACCTTCCACTCCCACATTACCATCCTCTCCTCCGCCACGAGTGCAAGGATTGGCCTTTTATACTGACACAGGGACTGCCTGCCCCTAGAGGCACTCCAGCTAGCTGTCTCCTCCTCAGTTCTGTCCCTGGTAGACTATGGCCTCCAAATCTATGTAGCCACAGACAACACTGCCCTTAATAAGGTGCAAATGTCCATCATTAAGTCCTCCAGGCTCCTGACTGGTGCTGACAGATGCACACACACCTGCTCACTATACTCCTTTGCCAACGTGCTCAACTTTGAGGAGAGGCTCCTCTATCAGTCTTGCTTGATGACCAAAAAAATACTTCTAGGTTTCTCCCCAGGGCGTGACCTCCTCCCTCCACAGTGTCACCTTCACCATCTCTACCTGCAGTGCCTGCAAATCCACTCTCCTGTTACCTAGGGTCAGGACCTCACTTGTTCAGTGGTCTTTCTGTTACAGGGCCCCGTCCTGGTTCAGCTTCCTCCCTTCTGCTATCACCAACCTCCCTAAAATCGGTCCCTTCAAAATTGCTCTCAGGAACCACCTGTTTGCCACCCACTGCTGTAGGTGTGCATAACAACCCAGGGTTCCTAAGCCTGACAGGCCCTCCTACCTACAGGCACAATTGCTAGTCCACAGCCGTCTATGACAATGTCCCCGGGACAGCTAATTTACGCACCACTCCAGTGCACCACCTACATTTCTCACTCTAATTGCCTAGCTACCACCTCGTATAGGCCAATTACATTATCTTATGTAAATTGTACACTGCCATTACAACCTGTCTGTTCATACTTACTGTACTATTGTGTTTGGTGATGTAACGGTGCAATGATATATCTATGTAACTATGTAACCCTGTGATTATCTATGGAACCTTGTAACCCTGTGATTGTCTCTGTACACTTGACGAGGAGCCTTTGGAATTAAGTCTATGACTCAAAAGATTGTAATTCTGATATGTATAAATAAATAATCATAAACATCATGTCTCATCTTGGCTCTGGAATAGGTAGTATCATCAGGGCCATACAGAATGCACCCACAGTCAACTTCCCAGGTGAGTAAACTTCCATTGTGGATCGCATTCTCTAGGGCACACCCCTGTAATTACATGGGTGGGAGAGACTGACCAGTTATGGAGTCATGAGGTCTTTGCAGTTTGAAGTACTGCATAGCCAAATCCCATCTGGGAGGTAGCCCTAGTATCCAGTCTGTAATATCTGACAAAAGTGTGTGTAACCCCCAGGGGGCGCTATCCTAAGGGCTACTACCCCAGCCTGCTCTAACTGTAGCAGGGTGAGGAGCCTAGATCCGTTGGCGGGTGCCTCCACCCAGAGGTTGGGGTTAAAACAGTCGAGTGTGACCTGGTCACAGCCCTCTGGGTTGCTGCAACCCCACTTTCTTCCCACTAGTGGCCCACACAATTCAATTACAGTGTCCTTACCATATACACTTACCCCCCAGCTCGAACCAATCAGCTTGCTCCGGGAACCCCCTGAAAAGTAAGTTGCAGTTACACAATATTCACTGTGCAGTAATTCACCATTAACACACAAACTAGTCAGTGTACCTTTGCAAAACAAGCGATCTGATTTATTTAAGGGGAAATAACAAGGACCGGGGGGAATCAGGTTAATTAGCTTACCACTACAGTATATGAATATCTACCTAGGGCTCTGTGCACAGGCCTAACCTATAAGTTACTGTCTATGGGTATCCAAGCCCTAAAGGCTAGTTCATTGATGCAGCTGGGTGGGGCCCTGACACAAATGAGCATTTAATTCCTACGAAGATTAAATAGAGCTAGCAGGTTCAGTTAGTGTAGCCAGCAAAGCAACCAGAAGGTCTTGCCCTTACTAGGAACATTTGACAGGGAGCTACCCTGATCTAGTACTCACGACTCCAGAAAGAAGAACGCTCTCACACCACTTGCAGGACCAAGCCTGTACTTTGAGCACTTCTCCACACATTTATATGCAAGACAGAGAGGTACCATACCAGGCAGCTGCTGTCCTTCTCGATACCTGCCCGCCATACACTGGGCCCAAACTGACGCAGCTTCACTATTCCTGACAGACCGAGTGCGATTCAAGCAGATTCCCCAGCGGATTTAGTCCGAAATTGCTGGCGTTTAACAAGTGCCCGACACTGGCCTTACACTCGCTTCCCACGCAACTGCTCAAACGGCACAGGAGCCCCCGAGCTCCTCACTTGCTCACAGCCACAGCGCCTCTGCCCCCTGGACAGTATGGGGCAAGCCTCTCAGTTCGGGTGCCACCCACTCCCATTGGTAGGCTGCTGAAGCCAGCCACTAAGTTCGCCCCTCATTGGTGCAAAAAAGGCACCATGGTCCAGAACTTCACTTCCCAGAACCCCCAGCTGTATCCCCATTGGTCAGCAGGCTCCATTGAGAGTCCCGATCCTGGTTGGTCGCCAGTTACTCCATTTTAGATACCCCCTGACTCTATTGGACCCTTCAGACAGTCCTGGTCCAAAATGGAGAACACAGCACACAAAGTCCAGCTGCAAGAAAAGCAGGTTAAACAGCTTACATTCCCACAAACACATCTAAAGGCATGGAGCAAACAATTACACTCTCGGGGAAGTGCTCACTCTGCCCCTTCGGCGACAGCCGAAACCGAAGCAATTAGTCAGCGGCTCGAGTGGGACTCGAGCAGGAGAACACACAGCTCTCCTCATAAGCCATGAGTATGTCTGCAAGCAGACAGCTCTTAAAGAGACAGTACGGGGAGGCTCCAAAAGCACTCATAGAGCCATCTAAATGGCCTTAAGCGCCGAACGCCAACCACCAGGAGGACACTTAGACAGCTCCTATATGGCTGTGAGAAACCCCCATCTATAGGGGGGGTTACATGTGTGTAGAGGACCAAGTAGCACATGTGCAAATGTCTTCCACTGAAGCTAGGTTTACCTCAGCCCATGAGGTTGCAATTGCCCTAGTGGAGTAGGCTTTGGAGTCTGTGTGTTTTGGTCAGTTCTTGACTTTTTATGCCTTAGTGATTGCTCTCTTGATCCATCCCACTATGGTGGATTTGGATACTGCCATTCCCGTTTTGTGACCTCTGGTGATTATAGAGTCTCTCTGATTATCTTATTTCTTTAGCCCTTTGTTGGTAAAATTTTATTATTCTTGTCATGTCCAAGGTCGTTAAATTTGATTCCTCTATTGAGTGCAATCCTGGGTCGACTGACGGTAGTTCAATGCGTTGATTTTGGTAAAAATGTGGGGGCACTTTGGGGATAAAAGATGGTACAGTTCTGAGTAAGACTCTGTCATGGAAGAATATTAGAAATGGATGCTTGTGTGATAAAGCGTTATACTCGCTGATCCTTCTGGCCGAACAGATAGCTACTAGGAACACTCTTTAGTGGGATCCACCACAGTTATGTTTCAGTCACTGGCTCGAATGGTGCTTTCGTCAGTGTGTTCAGCACTAGGTCGCAGTCCCAGTGTGGTGTAATTTGTCTGGCCTTTATTCTAATATTGTTTGCTTCTTTTAAGAATTGAATCACATCCGGGTATGCCAGAGATAGGGTAATATTATTCGGACCTCTAGCTGCCCGGCTGTACCATGCCGGTTCAACATCCTTTATGTCAACCAGCATCTCGCCAGCAAGAATCATGTAGTCTGCAAGTTGCGGTCTACATGATTCATGTGTGTCTCCTGGTCCTGTTTTTTTATTGTGGGTCTCTGCCCCCCACCCCCCCTTTAGGATTCTCAACTCCAATCAGAGTTGATTCGGGGCAGGGGTGCAGGACCGGGAGACAGCATGCCAATGTCTCGGGCACACCAACCCAGTGACCTGTCAGCAAAGTGTCGATGTTGCCAACAGGTGTGTATTTCACTGTGTTGGTGTCACCATAAGGGTGGCATACCCAGCTGCCCTAGTCATGGACAGCTGGACTCTTAGCAAAGATGGCAAGAGGCCTTTGTTGAGTCCATGTTGGAGAAACAGTAGTATTTGTGGGACGGATGCTTGCTCTGGAATTATGTTCTTAGTTGCGTACACCTTAGTGAAGACCCCCCCCCCAATATTTTTTATAGATCTCTGTTGTAGATGATTTTCTTGACTGCAGTATTGTGTCAATGACTGAGTGGTGGGATCCCTTACTCAGCAGTCTCTCCCTTTCAGGAGCTAGGCCATCAGTTTGAGGTTGCACGGATTCAGGTGGCATACTGGACCCTGTATCTGTATATCAAGATGGTGTAGTAGTATTCAGTGTTCCATGGACATCGAGATCACCATAGCAAACCAGGAGCACCTCAGCCAGTAGGGGGTTATTAGTATGACTGTGGACTTTTCTGCCTAATCCTTTGTAAGACCTGGGGCATCAGTGGTAGAGGTGGGAAAGTGTACACCCTGTGGAAAGTCCACAGGAGAGATACAGAATCTGTCCCGCTGGAGTTCTTGTCCTTGAGTCGTGAGCAAAATAGTGGTACTTGATTGTTTAGAGTGGAGGCCATTAGATCTACCTCGACTGGGCCCCACCTCGTGTCCAGACTGCAGAATATCTGAGAAAGTAGAAGCCACTCCCATGGGTGGATTGATGGCGGCTGAGCCAGTCCGCCATAGGGTTCAGTTCCCCTCTGGGTGTATTGCTGATACATGCTGGAGGTTCTTTTGGGCCCAATTGATCACTTTTAAGGCCTCAAGATGTAGTCTCTTGCTCCTCGTGCCCCCTTGCTTAGTGATATATGATACAGTGGACATGTCTGACTGGATGAGGACTGATTTTGCCATTATCAGAGTTTGCAATTGCATCAGTGCATTGCAAATGGCCCCAATTTCTAGGACACTGATGGAGAACTTGCTTTCCAGTGCAGTCCATTTCCCCAGTGCTGTCCTGTTTCCCATCGATGCTCCCCAGCCTAACAGGCTGGCATCTGTATCTATTATGATGTCAAATTCCTGCTCCAAGGGTATACCTATTGACAGATTGTGCTGGAGGGTCCACCATTGTAGGGATCGCCTGACTGCCAGAGGGATCTGTACTGATGCTGCTAGATTGTTCTCGGTTCCTATCACTTGCTGTATGGATAGATGCTGAAGAGATCTCATCCTCCATCTGGCCTATGGGACTAGGTCTGTACATTAGGTCACTGTTCCCAGTAGTTGAAGGATCTGGACAAGAGTGGATTTGCTGGACTGTGATAGTTGCCATGCTTGGAAGATTACGTTTTTTGATTCTTTTTGTGGAGGGTTTGACTATGCTATGTGCTTTGACTATGCCACGTGCTGTGTCTGAGTGCCCCAGTGTGTTCTATTTGCTGGGTTTGCATGAGTGAGTTTTTGGATAGGGTAATCACCAATCCGTGTTGCTGCAGAGTTCGTATGCCTACCTATGTCTCCCTTTTCACTTCCTGAATTGATCTTGTTCTTATGAGTCAGTCATCCAGATCGGGGACCCTAATCAATAGCTCTTTCTCTTAGCTGAGCTGCTAGTACCACTGAGTCTTTGGTGAAGACTCTTGGGGTTAGGTCAGGCTGAATAATAATGCCTGGTATTGGAAATATTGGCCAATATGGCGAATGAAGTATTACGAGATACGAACATACGAAATTTGTCAGCAGATAAAGGCCTAGAGGTCTATCAAGTCTGCTTGAATGTGCAGCTAGCACCCCTTATTCTGCAGCTTCCCCTCTCTCCCACCCTTCCCCTCCATTGACCCTCTCCCTTGCCCTGTCCCAGCCCCTTTTGAAGCAGTCTGCTGTTCTACTGGACACCACTTCTGCCAGTAACATATTCCACCCAGCTACCACCCTCTCTGTAAAAAAGTGTCTCCTCATTTCCCTCCTGAACCTTCCTCCCTCCAGTCTCTTATCATGGCCCCAGGTGTCCCTCCCCCCCTACTTTCAACAGCCCCTCTGTACCAGTCTTGTTTATTCCTTTCATGTACTTAAAGGTTTCAGTCATGTCACCCATCCCTCCTCTCTTCCAGAGTACATGTTCAGCTCCCTCAGTCTCCTCTCTCATATGGTGAAGTCCCCCAGCCCCGCCAGTTATCTTTGTCACTCTGCGCGTTACCCCCTCCAGTAACTTAATGTCCCTCTTCAGATACGGGCCCCAGTACTGCATGCAGTACTCCTGGTGTGGTCTAACTAATGACCTATACAGTGGCAGAATCACCTCTCCCCCTCCTCGAGGATATACCCCTTGCAATGCAATCCAGCATTTTGTTGGCCTTTGCAGCTGCCTTCCTACATTTTGCTGAGTTGTTCATTGACCCTGTAATGAGCACCCCCAGATCCTTCTCCTCCTCTGTCTTGGCTAGCTGCACTCCCCCCAGCTGGTAACTCCTCCTTGGGTTCTTCACTCCAGAATGCGGCACCTTGCACTTTTTGGCATTAAACTCCAGTTGCCAGGTGTCTGACCAGATTTCCAGCTTTTCCAGATCATCCTGCAACCTCTGCCATCCCCCTAGGTCATCCACCACTGCTCCCATCTTGGTATCATCAGCAAACAGACTGATCTTGCTCTTGATGTCCAATGATATGTCTGCAATGAATATCTCAAACAACACTGGTCCCAACACCGAGCCCTGTGGAACACCGCTCGTCACTACCCTTTGGGATGAGAATGCCCCACCCACCACCACCACCACCCTCTGTTGCCTTCCCTGAAGCCAGTTCCCTACCCATCTCACCAGCTTTGCACCCATCCCTGTGCCTTCTAACTTACTTCCCAGCCTCTCATGTGGCACCGAGTCAAATGCCTTACTGAAGTCCAGATACAGGACATCCACTACAAGGCCTCTGTCCAATTGCCTAGTTACCCAGTCATAGAACTCCACTAGGCAGGTTTGGCAGGATTTGCCACGTATGAAGCCATGCTGTCTGCTGTCCTGTAGCCCTTTGGCCTCCAGGAGGGCCAACAGCCTCTCCTTCAGGACAGTCTCAATCAGCTTACCCACGATGGATGTGAGGCTCACCGGTCTGTAGTTACCCGGTTCATTCTTGGGGCCACTGTTGTGGAGGGGCACCACATAAGCCATCCTCCAATCCTGAGGTACTGGAAGTGTGCTGGATGCATTGGGATGTGTAGGTATGCATCTTTCATGTCTATTGATGTCAGGTAGTTACATCGTTGGATTGCTTTTATTGATGTCCTGTTTTTGTAAAAGTACCTTGGAATCTGTGTTGGCTTTCCAGAGTTTAAACCATAGTGTTCAGAGTGCTCTGTTAGCGACTGCTGCTGTTCTGGCATTGATTTTGAGGGCATCTATTGCCATGTCCGTCAAGTATTTGACTGCAATAATTAATTGCCCAACTCTGTTTTGGTCGACTTAATTCTAGGGACTTAGTCAGATCCTCTAACCATATCATCTGGGCCCTGGTGGCATAAATTGCAGTGGTGGCTGCCCTGGTAACCAATCCTGCCAGTTCAAAGACCTTCTTTAACATATTGTCTATTTTGCAGTCTGTAAGTTCTTTTAGAGGTGCTGAACCTTCAGTGGGCACTACCGTCTTCTTGCTTAAAGATGTTATTTGGGGATCTATAGTTGGGGTGATGCACCAAAATATTAATTTATCATTTTGTATGGGGTAACTCTTGTCCCAAAACTTTTGTTCCAGAATTCTGGCAAGGAGGTCTGCAGTCTCCCACCTCTTAGTGATTACCTCATCTATTGCCTCACATATAGGAAAGTGGTCACTGGACATTGGTGTTGGTTGGATTATAGGGATCAGCTTGCTTTCATTAGGGAGTGGAGGAAGTTCAAAACCAACCGTGGTCTTGATGACTCTAACCTGTGGTGGGACTGCATCATATGAAGATAGTTTAGCAGTCCTGGACTGAGGGTCTACCTCCACAGCATGCTTATGCATAGACTCTTCACTCTCTGACTCCTGATTGGCCTCATCTGGGTTGTCAGGATTTAAAGGATTTGGAGGGGGGGTGAGGCTAAATTCGAAGGAGGTGTAGGGTTGGTTGGTGTGGTCGGTGTGGTGTCTGGGACTGGTATTGCCTTAGCCATAGCCTCCATGCACTGCATCATCTGTAGCATGAACTCCTGCTGATCCTTCATAGTCTGGGTCAGTAATATTGTCATGTCATTATCCGGCTTGTTTTGGGTCACCTACATATATTCTTCCTCAATGATTGTTTCCAACAAGGATGGGGATGCGCCATCTGTGTCACATACTAGGCATAGGGGTCCCTGTTGGCCTTGCAAGAGGGACATGCTGCAGGTTCTGCATTTCCTACCCTTGGCCATTGTGATCTGTGGAAACAATTAGAGAGAGGGTGTGTGGCCATTTACTGAGATGCCTGCGTGTATAAAGAAAATGTTTAGATGTCTCATAAGTCATGCTTTGTTATTTATAACTTATTAACATAATGTACTCCCTTGACCCATACATAGAAACATAGACAATGACAGCAGAAAAAGACCAGAGGTCCATCCAGTCTGCCCAAGTTCCCTAGAATCTTTGGAACCTACTGTTCCTCCATGCACCATAAGTGTCAGCAATAGTAGATGACCTTCTAAAAAATAGCTGCTATAACATACCACAATATGACCGCCTAGTCGACCCAACAATGCTGGTGTGCAACATGTAATCATCATGGCAGCAAACAACCTATAAAAACATGGGAGCAGATAGGAGGAGTGACCTATAATCATGGGATGGCCAATATAATAGAACTACTCCAGGCAAAATATTGGGTGTGCAGAGTATTGAGGTAGCATGATCCCCACACGCCATTTGCCATTTCCAAGATGGCGACCACAAGTGGCATGCCGCATCACTTCCAGTCAGACAAGTGTAGAGAAAGTGATTGGCTGCATGGTCCTGAATGTGCGAGTATGCCATGATGTGATGTCAGACATCATGGCCACATGTGCACAGACGCTGACAAGGATGGAAAGAAGGATGTGCACAGGGAGGTTTCATAATGGTGGCCGAAATGCCACCACTCATCCAATACGGTGGATGGGGAGGGAGGCAGAAAAGCACCATACAGCGGGTGACTGGTAGAATGGTGAGGAGTTGGGAGAAGAGTATGGTGAATTTGCAGTGCCACACATGATGGGGACAGCCAGAGGAAGCAGAAGGGGAGATCCCTGCAGTGCTACCAGAACATGGCACCAAGTGTCGAGCTAGTAAGTGGTTAAGCCAGTTCAGTGGCAGCCTGATAAAGGCATCAATACTCTTACACAGTATGCATTTGAATGTATTATGCTCTTGCCCTAGAGCTGCTGCAATAGGGGCTATAGGAGGATGCAAGTGAAGACCAGTTTGAGGGCAGCTCACTATGACAGGCAGCGGCCATGTGCATTTTTGTTTGAATTACTCTTGTTCTGAACTGGACTCCTTGTGCAGCACCACCACCACTACAGTACGAATGACAGGCATGCTCATGCCACACGCTGGCTCCATTACAGGAGTGGAGCTAATGTGGGGAGGCTAAAGGTATGTCAGTATGGATATTTAAAATTTAAATGGCCATATGCTGCAAGTGCAAGTATGGAAACTGCTTTAACCGTAATTGAGATCTCAGGAAGCAGAAGCACAACAACCATCTCGGCGGCTCTGAGGTGCAGAGGGAAATGGATAGCCTCAGAATAGAGGAATAATAGGCACGCAGATAAGGCACAAAAAAGGTCAATCAATTTAGATGTATTGAGAATAAGTATTTTAGTAAAATCAGCTTACCTAAGATAACGTTTGAGGATGATGAACAAATAAAAAATGCTAAACAAAGTAGGAGCCAGAGTGAGTGCTGCCAGCCCACTCGATGCACAAAGAGAATTGACAACACCTGAGATGATTAAGGGCTAAGGGGTTGGACTTCAAGTTTTGTCACATGTGCATCCTCATCCTACCAGGCAAACATAACCAACGATGTCATGGCTGTAGGAGTGAAGTGGAATGCTTTTCTGTGTTCTGTCTCATGGGGCTTACAATACTTCTCTACTGAGCCCATCCACTCTCTCCCAAGCTTTCCGCACAGTTGATCTGTCATAGCCTCTTTCGATGAAACAGTCCTGTAGATCTGTTGCATGCTCATGATATTTTTCATCCTCACTATGGTTGCATTTTAAACTCATAAACTGGCCCATGGTGTGACATGCATATGTGACAACTTGTAAATGTAAAATACAAAAGCAAATTTGCATTCATTTCTTTCTGGAATAAATCTGTAACCAATAGGCCATTCCATGCTTTGCTAATAGTTAGATCCATAAAATTCATTGAGTTCAGATTGCATGTACGGTAACTGTGAACTTAAGGTTCTCATTTCTAACTTTAAGATAATATACAAATGAATGACGCTTCTGAACAGACCCCTTCCATATTAATGAACAAATCATCTATAAATCTTTTGTAAAGATCTATTTTGTCCAGAAATGCATTATGCTCATTAGAGAGAACAAAATGTTTCTCCCTCGGAGACAGATATTTGCATAATTTGGTGCCATGGCTGCCCACACAGACGTTCTTTTTTTCTGCAGGTATATGCATCCAAACATAAAAAAACAATTCCATTCAAGCACTTTCTCCATGATGGAAATCAGGAATTCAATGAAAGGAGCAGAGTAGTTCAGTATCCCATAAAACTGTTCCCTTAATGCCTGCGGCCCACCAACATGGGGGATATTAGTGTACGACAACTGGACACCCAGGACAACTAGATACCAATCAGGCTGTACACTAACCTCCCCTAGGATGATCAGGATATGTGTGGCATCTCTAAGGTATGAGTGGGTATTTTTGGCTAATGCTTTAATGAACCCATCATAAATTGAGCCAAAGAAGCCATTAAAGAACCAGTACTACTGGTTACTATTGGTTAGGCCGGTGGGTCCCCCAAGTTTTTGTGGATATTACATAGGCCATATATGGTCACTGGTATGGCATGCTCCACCTCAAATAAATCATAAGTATCCTTCGAGATCACTTGGACAAGAATAAGCACATCATATAATAAGAACTACAAAAGACAGGAATCCCAGAACAAATGCATAGAAACATAGAAACAAAGACTTTGACAGCAGATTAGGAGCGGTGGGCCCACATAGCCTGCCCATTTCCCCATCTATCGGATAAGTTGTAGATCCTAGTTAACCAACAGTCTACTTCCTCCTACCCACCACTATAATTGGGCACTAGGTCAGAATAGCACCGACAAGAATGCTGTCAGCAAGAAGGGCATAGAAAAATAATGCTGATTTTTCTTTTGTGGGTTGGCTGTGCCCCCTCCCCCAGTAAGGATTCTCACTCTAAGGGGAGTGGATCATGGGGCAAGAGAAAGATGTGGGGCTGTGGAATACTGTTTCCATGGCCCCTTGCACTAGTGATAAGGTCCCAATCGGCAAAACTTGTTGGAGACCAGGATTAGAACCTTGATCTGCAATGTAGCCTGGCTGAGTAGCATTATGCCCCAGTCCTCCATGCCGCAGGAGCAGCTCAACTAAGCTCCTGGATTCTGCTTCCCTTGTCCATATAACAGTACCATAGACAGCAACCAGTGGAGCGCATATGGCTAGCGCTGTAAATCCCTGCTTGCAGTCCCTGCTAGCTATATATGGACTAGCATTCTCTTGACTGGCGCTATAAATGTAGCGCTCATCTAACCGGGTACGCTGTAGGTCTGTCCCATGCATTCATGAATTCTCCCACTGCTTTTGACCCCACAACCTTCTCAGGAAGGCCCTTCCATGTGTTCACCACTCTCTCCATGAAAAAAATACTTCTTCACGTTGCCCCTGAGCCGTCTCCCCCTCTTTCTTCAAATTGTGCCCCCTTGTTCTTGCACTTCTCTTTTTCTGAAAGATGTTACCCTCTTGGATTTTGTTGATTCCATTGGGGTACTTGAAAGTTTCTATCATGCCCCCCCCCCATTTCCTCATGGGTATACATATTAAGCTCTTTTAGTCTCCTTTGTATGGCTTCTGGTGCAGACCCTGCACCATTTAAGTTGCCCTTCTCTGGACTGCCTCCATCCTGTCTATGTTCTTGTGGAGATGGGGTCTCCAGAATTGTACGCAGTACTCCAGATGGGGTCTCACCAACTGTCTGTACAGAGGGATAACAACTTCTTGTTTTCTAGTGGTGATGTTTCTCCCTATGCATCCCAGTATCCCCCAGCCCTCCTTACTGCCTTCTCACATTGCTTGCCTACCTTAAGGTCATCTGATATGACTACCCCAGGTCTGTTTCCATTTTTGTTGTCATTAGTACCTCCCCCCATTGTGTACTCTTCCTGTGGGCTTTTATTTCCCAGGTGCATTACTTTGCACTTCTTTGCAGTGAATCTAAGCTGTCATACTTTTGACCAATCCTCCAATCTTGCTAAGTCCCTTCTCATCCTTTCCACCCCTCCTTGTATATCAACTCTGTTGCAGATCTTTGTGTCGTCTGCAAAGAGGCATACTTTTCCTTCCAGCCCCTCCGTAATGTCACCTATAAAGACATTAAAGAGGACCAGTCCCAGTACTGAACCCTGCAGTACCCCACTAGTAACACCCCTTTCTTCAAAGTGTACTCTGTTTACTATTACCCTCTGCATCCTGTTGTCCAGCTAATTTGTTACCTAGGCTGTCACCCTGGGACCTACTCCCAGGCTAACTAACTTGTTTATTAATCTTTTGTGTGGGACTGTCAAATGCCTTGCTAAAGTCTAAGTAGGCCATATCCATAGCCCCTCCCTGGTGTACTATTTTGGTTGCCCAGTCAAGGAAATCTATTAGATTTGTCTTACATTACCTTCCCACTGTGAATCCATGCTGCCTTGGGTCCTGTGCCCCGCTGGCCTCTAGGTACTCAACAGTTCTTTCCTTCAGAAGTGATTCTACCATTTTCCCTACCACTGAGGTCAAACTAACAGGTCTGCAGTTTCCTGCCTCTGCCTTGCTCCCACTTTTGTGAAGGGGAATCACATCCATCCTCCTCCAGTCCTCAGTTACCACACCATCCTCCCATGATTTGTTAAAAAGGGTTGTCAGTGGTATCACTAGATCTCTCCTTAGTTCTTTTAGAGTTCTGGGGTGAATCCCGTCAGGCCCCATTGCTTTGTCCACCTTGAGTTTTAGGAGTTCTTTCAGGACCCTTTCTTCGTGAATGGACTGATATCGACCCCCCCCCCCTTTCCAGAGTGCTTCTATTGTTTGGTTTAGGTACCTTCCCCCTTCTTCTTTTGTGAAAACTGAGTAAAATTATTCGTTAAGTATCTCTGCCTTTTCACTGTCACCCTCTGCCAACCTTCCCTCCCATTTATTAAGCCTCACTATCCTTCCCTTGTTCTTTCTTCACTCCCTAATATATCTATAAAAGGTTGTATCCCCTTCTTAACTGAGTTGGCTATCTTTCCTCGGTTTGGGCCTTCGCTATTCTGACTGCCTTCCCCGCTTCCCTCAGCTTTAACTGATACCATTCTCTGACCTGCTCCTTCTGTGATTCCTTATATTTCCTGAATGCTATCTGTTTCTCCTTAGCCTTCCCTGCCACCTCTTTTGAGAACCATAGTGTTTTTTTTTATTTCATTTTGTTTTATTTGCTTCACACAAAGGCTTGTTCCCTCTGTGATGGCAGTTTTGATTTTTCTCTATTGTTCTTCCACCCCTCCTTCATTCCCATTTGCTAGTGCATTCCTTAGGCACTCACCCATTTTGCCAAAGTCAGCCCTCCTGAAGTTCAGTACCCTCGCTTTTGTAAGACTTGACTCTACGGCTGTGTTTATCGTGAACCACACTGTTTGGTGGTCGCTTGTTCCCAGATGGCTACCCACTTCTAAATCTGTGATTCTCTCTCCATCCCCATTTGAGAGTACCAGGTCTAAGATTGCTCCTTCCCGAGTGGGTTCTAATACTTGCTGTCTGAGGCATGCCCCCTGTAGGGCATCGAGAATGATCCTGCTCTTTGATGTTGCTGCAGCAAATGTGCTCCAGTTAACATCTGGCATATTCAGGCCCCCATCAACAATATCTCCCCTTTTTCTGCCATTCTAAGGATGCCTTCTATCATTTCCTTTTCCATTTCCTCCCCCTGAAAGGGGGGTCTCTCTACAACCCCCATGTGGACTGTGGTGCCATTTCCTATCTCCAAGGTGACCCACAGTGCCTCTTCTCCTCCCTATTTACCTTTTAGTTCCATTGCTTTGATCCCTTCCCTTATGTAAAGAGCTACTCCTCCTCCTCCTCCTCTTTTACCCTACCTGTCCCCCGATATGTTGACATCCCAGTCATGGTTCTCTGTGTACCATGTTTCTGTGACTGCCACGATTTCCAGGTGTCCCTCTTCCATCAAGGCTACTAGTTCAGTAAACTTGTTACCTAGACTACGGCCATTGGTACTCATCACCCTCAATTTTTGATGGCCTTACCCCTTTTAGTCCCATCCCTGCCCTTACTGCCTTTGCCTTTTTTTTCATTTACCCCTGTCCTGCTCCCTATCGCCCTCTCTACCTTGGTGTTTACCTTGCTAACTACCCTGTTTTCTGAGGGGAGACTGGGAATTCCCTGCTTCTTATCAGTGCTTCCCCCCTTGGCTAGTTTAAAAGCTTACCAATGAAGCATTTAAACCTATCACCTGAGAGCCTGGTTCCCCTCCAGGACAGATGCAGACCATTGCGCCAGTATAGGTCTGTATCCTTCCAAGTGGATCCCCAGTCCCCAATGAAGCCAAAACCCTGTGTTCTTCACCAGTATTTCAACCATTTATTGAATCACATAGTGCTGAGTACCCTAGCCTCACCAATGCCATAGACAGGCAGCACCTCCAAGAAGGTTACTGTGCGTGCTACTTGTCTAAGGCCCTTCCCCAACTCCACAAACTCTTTCTGCACTGCTCTGATCCAATGCCCAGCTAGGTCATTTGTCCCTAGGTGGACAATGACATACAGCTCCCTCTGCCATGTAGCTGCTCCTGTGATCCTGAGGATTCACCTCCTGTCCCTCCAAGCCATGGCACTGGGCAGGCACCTTACCTCCCTCACCCCTCCCTCCCCCAGTTCTACCCCTCTAACAACTGAGTCCCCCACCAGGAGCTGCTTCCTTCCCCTGTGGTGTCCCATGCCATCCTCCTGTGGGTCTCCCTTGTAGAGGTTCCCAGCATCCTCCATGGTCTCCACTGCAGGTGCTTCCATAGAAGAACCACACTCCACCAGAATGGCGTATGAACTGTGGAAAGGTACAACAGGAGGAATGCACCTCTGTTCTACCATCTTCACATTTCCTAAGCCCACCGTGGTCCAACTGCTCCTCTTTCTTGGCAACCTCTGAGGCAGCAGTGGCAGCCCTGGTGTTCCCTGGGTGGGGGAGGTTTCCCTACTCCTTACCAGGTTGGCCTGGAGACAGGCAACCTCCTCCCTCAGAGCACAGAGTTGCCTGCAAATAGGGCAGCATTGCAGCCTCCAGAATTTTCTCCCAGAAGACTTCGGCCCCACAGCCAGTGCATTGCACCACTCCCCACATGTCTCTCTCCCCCTTCTTGTTTAATGTTTAATGTTTTCTTTTTGTTAGTGTGTGCATGCATTTACCCTCTATGCAGTGTGCTTGGCTGTTAAGGATATGACAGTTGTATACCCCTTGCCCTCTTGGGGAAGTGATGTCAGAACCCCTGGTATAAAGGAAATGACACCCTTGGGACGGGTGGGGTGAGGAGCACGGTGGGTGGGACCAAGCCCGTGCCCTCCAGAAACAATCAGCTACAGCTCTGATCCACCACCTCAGTGAGTGTTGACCTTTCTTTCAGCAAGACAACCTGCACAACAATTTAACAGAGAATATAACCTACAAAAAACAATTTCAGTCAGAGAAAAATAAAGTAGTTGAGCCCAATACCTATGATGTAAGCCTCCCCTGACCCAGCCTTATACAACCTAGTGTTCTGTGCTCTGAAGACAATCAGAGGAAACCAGTTTCCATCACCTGAGACACTGTCTGGGTCAAATACACAAACCTCCACTAACCTGCACTAAACTGCAGACCTTACAATGACAAATCCTCAGCCACCAGTAAATAGTTCACTGTACCAAAAATAGTTTGATGCAAACTGTCACCAGAATACTAGTAGATAAAAATCCAGCTGTCCACAAGGGAAACCAATTACGGAGTATTTCAATCCCTCTGAAGTTAAACTCCCAATCTACAAGTACATAAGCAGTATTGCAAACCTATTCTTGATTCAAAAAAACAAACACAAAGCAATACTAAGTGTAAAATTTAAAGTAAAGTAAGGTAAACTTCCCTCAGATTTGAGCAAGAGTGAGCTTTCCTGCAGATTGCCAGTTCAATAGTGTGTCTTCTTCACAGCTCCCAGTTGTTTCAAAGCAGCTTGCTTCCACCTTCAATAAAATGCTCAGAGGCAAGGGTTACCCTGGAAGGGAATTTGGCCATACAGCCAAATTTCAAACAGAAGCATAATTGCACATACCCCAATAATGCAAAACATCATGGGAAGCATATGCAAATCCCACAAAGGAATTATCACATTTGGTTCCAGTTCATTCATGGGGATTTGCATATGCTTCCCATGATGCTTTACATTACTGGGGTATGTGCAATTGTGCATCAAATAATAGGACATCAATTTCTTTTTCAAATGCACTAGTAGGATCATTAGAAAGTGACCGGTAAAAGTTAGACTCCGGTAGTTGTTTTAACATTTTTGCCTCATACTTGTCCCTTCCTCAGACAACAATACACCTTTCCTTGTCTGCAGGTTTTATAATGATTTTGTTTTTATTTCTAAGTCCCTCAATAGCCAGTCTTTCTTCTCTGGTGCAGTTGGAATATGGAATGTGTGGCCTGTTTGATGTTACTTAACAGTTCCTCCAAATTGTTAATTCATGCCTTTTTAAAGACAAACACTGTGGTATTCGGGTGGGGAATAAATATAGACTTGGGCTTGAAAAAATTCCCCTAAGGATCCATATGTTTTAGGTCTCAGGTAGCCATTGAAATCATGGCTTCTGATTGGTCACTGGTCACTGGTCACATCCACTACAGTTTCATTGGTGCTAGAGCGCCCCATGTTGTAAGAATGAAAAAAAAAGCTCTTATTTGTAAATTTATGTAAATCTACAATACTTTCAAGGGATTAAGCTTGTTGGTAAGAATGAAAGTGAGGTCTTTTTGCAAAACCTGATATTCAGAGGCAGTCATGGCATGATCATTGATGTTAATAACAAAGTTAACTCTCAATATCTGTTGTTTCTTCTGGTTGCTGTAGTTGCAGTAGCACATCCCTCGTTTTTTGTAATACCTCCTGCTGTTTTGTCTGTCTCCCTATTCCCTTCCCCCTTGTTTCTCACCTCATTCTCCCTCGTGAAACTGGGCTATTCTTTGTGAATGGCTCAGTGGGTAGCACACTCGCCTCTGAGGCCGGGAGATCAGAGGGATGTGGGTTCAGTTCCCACATCTGGCACTTGGGTTAATATCCCAATACTGACACTACAGTGCAGCATGAGGGGATGCTGGGGTTCTGCACTTCTGAGGTGCCATCTTTCAGATGAAACATTAAACTGAGGTCCCATCTGCCTGGATTGGTGGTAGTCAGGTGGATGCTAAAGATTCCATGGCACTTATTGGAAAAGAATAGGGGAATTTCCCCTGGTGTCCTGGTAAAATTTCTCCCATTCACTAAAAATACCACCAACAGCTTAATCTGGGTCCATTTCAGTTGCTTACCATCTGTATCCCTGGTCGCCCCTGAAAAAGGAACTTCTAGGCGCAGTGGGCTTACCAGGTCAACAAAATTCAATAAATACATTCTTGGACTGAACCTCAGGCTGCACTGGGGTAATATAATGGGCTGGAGATTGTGTGGTGAGGCCAACAGCATTTGCTGATTTGGAGGGATACCCTCTTGGCTCAAGTCTAAAAAAATGTGTCTGGCTGTTATATTCAGAGTCTGAACCATTAGTATACATGACCAGAAGGGGTGCCAGATGTGTGGTGTTTTGGTTATTTGGTCTGCCACTAAAAGGACCCCTTACCTTCTCTGTGGTCTGCCAGACCCGTCGGTTGCTGCTGGTGAGGACCCATCTGGACCGTGCGAATAACTAGATGTTCACATAAAGTAAAGAATACAGGTTTATTCTCTGTACAGCAGATGTTCTCTTCATAAGGACAAGCCACAGACTGGCAAATTCTCTTTCTGATTGACAGGCATACATGGCACTGCCAGGCAGTGCAACAATTAGATACATGCAAGTTCTAAGTGATCTTAAAGGGGCAGCAGCTTACCATTAAGCCCAATGCTTAATGTATGCTTCACAGTTGGAAGAGTTTGTTTCTTTGAGGATAGATTTACCCAGTTTGTCTTGTTTCTTCAAATCAAAAAAATCCATCCTTCACAATGGTCCAATCTGTCCCTTTCAAATGTCCTCTCCTCAATATGCGTTATTCTGGTATCATAATTCTTAATGGTGGTATCAAGTTGTTGTCTAAATGTACCATACTCAGTGTGACTCTCAAAGGTTTTAACCTATGCTGCCTTTTCCAACAGCTGTTTTGATAGTACTTTCAGCTTCTTCAGCATCTTTCAGTATGTAGCAAATTAAGCCTGCTGAAGATTCTAGTAAAGACACCTGCCACCCGGCCAAAAATTCATCACATTCAGTTCCAAATTAGGTTTGCACAGTCAGCATCAGGCCCTCTGGGACCCTGTTCACACTTAAATATACAAACAAAGTAACTCGTTGCCAATAGAATCGACCTTGAGCATCATTCGCTCAAGGTGGCTCCCTGAGGAAGAGTTTGGTTACACTTCAAAGCGTTGTGGCCAACTGTTCAGGCAGTCCATTTGTTTTAGTGTGCCAGAATAAAGTCCTCACCTGCATTATTGGATTGGGTGTACTTTCTGAGCACCTTTTCTACTTCTGCTGTGGTGAGTTTAATTTTATTTTTTTGAGAGTGGCTTCTTGTTTTCTTGTCACGCTGGACCTCTGCATAGTGATGTGCTCATTATATGGAAGGGGTCTGTTCAGGAGCTTCATTCATTTGTATATTACCTGGAAGCTACAAATGAGAACCTTAGGTCCACAGTTACATGCAGTCTGAACCCAGTGAATTTTCTCAATCTAACTATTAGCAAAGCATGGAATGAGGAACTAGTTATAGATTCATTCCAGAAAGAAACAGATAAAAATTTGCTTTTGCATTTTGTAAGTTTTCACCCGGGTCATGTCACCTATAGTATTCCAGTGGGTCAGTTTATGCATTTAAAAAGCATCTGTAGTGAGGATGAGACATACTGTATCATGAGCATGCAATGGCTCTACAGGACCGTTACGTCAAAAGAGGCTATGATAGATCAACTGTGCATAGCTCAGAAAAGAATGGATGGGCTCAGTAGAGTATCATTCTTAGCCCCACGAAATAGAACACAGAACAGCTTTGTCCAAACTGATACCATTACTTTTGTCACTATTTTGGCACTTGCCAAAGTAACAAACGACTGGTACAACAAACTAGACAGCAGAAACTTTTTTTTGAAATTGAGTATGCTTTATTCAACTTTCACATATACACACAGTACATTACATGATAAAAGAGATAAAACATGTGATGAGCGTATACAATTTAGAGGATGTAATCAACTAAGTCTGCCCCCCACCCTATCCTCCCCTCAAAACAAATCCCCCCAAAACTCCCTTCCCCACAAAACTCACCCACCATCCTGGAGCCAAATCCATAGAGTTGTGCTAGCAATAAATTAAGAAAATTACAAAAAAGAAGTGTTATTCGGGTAATACTTCTAAGGTTTATAGGGCCATGCTTTAACCCTAAATAAGGTGAGGGATCTTAGCCACCTAGTTTAGTGTGTGTGAGTAACTGACCATAAAGTATGGAATTTCTCCCACTTTGTGTTGTATCGGGAAATAACATTTCTGAAACTGGCAATAGTTTTCTCAATCCTTAAGTTATAAAGCAGATCATTGACCCATTACTGGTAGATAACAACATGCAGGTCTTTCCAGTGCCTTAATACTAGGTTTTTCACCATGAGTGATATTAAATAGAGAATAAAGGATGGGAAAGGGGGTGCTATGAGAATTTAATGCACACCCGAGTTGTGGGATGCTACATAAACCCCGAGGGTGAAGTCCGAGGGGTTTATCAAAGCATCCCACAATGAGGGTGCGCATTAAATTCTCATAACACCCCCTTCCCCAATCTTTTATTTTGTATAATACACTGGGCAGCAATTTTTTTCAGGCAGGATCAACGGGACTTAAAAAAAAAAACATGCTGAAAACTCATGTTGTGGCGGCTCCCTGGTAAGTGAGAGACGGAGCTGCCATGTTTTTTAAACTATTACGTCCACCCACAAGCAAGACAAGAGCTAATGAGTGAGTGGCATACTTTGACTGAAATGGCTCATGAATGCTGTAACAACCAGCCGGTTGTTACAGGAAATATCAACTGGTCCAGCACATAGGAAAAATTGCTGACCAGTTATTATGTTAATATAATAACACCTTTCTTTCACATCCACTGCTGAGTAGTCCTCAACAATGCATATTTGCGGGGTGAATAGGTTTTGTATCCCTAATAAGGGATCCGCCTTAGATTTAATAAGGGACCATAGGGGAGCGACCATGGGACAGTCCCAGAATATTGGAGGCAGTATAGCGCAGTGGTCTAAGGCTCTGAGCTGCAAATTTGGTGACATCCAGCAGACCAGACCTGGGTTTGAATCCCACAGCTTCCACTTGCATACTGTGTGACCCTGAGCAAGTCACTTAACCTCCTTGTGCTCCCAGGTCGCTCCTGTAAAAAAGCTTTCAGCTTAGTGTGCTATACTTGGTTAAACAACTAAATAAAAAAATATGTAGCAGGAATCCTTACATCTGTCCACGCCTGAAACATGTATCTCCTGGAAGCTTACCCATTCTATATAACTTTGCAGGAGTTAAGTGCATGACATGTAATATGTAGTATTGTGTTAATCGAAACTTGTTATTGGCACTATAAATGTAGATTCCTCGCCATAGGTATTCCCAATTAAAGCAGGTATTGGGGAATGTCTCTATCCAATATTGGGATTGTTCCACTCGATCAGGGTGAAATTTAGAGTATAAGACTATGACTAGGCAGGAAACAGCGTGTGGCTGCCAAACAAGGGCCTGGAGTTCAGAGAAGGTTTCCGTGTGGTTAACTTCCCACAGACCCAACCCAAACCATGTAGTTAGCATATGTCTAACTTGATAAACAAAGAAGGGGTACTTCAGCGATAAGTGGAATCTCTCCAATATATCTGGGACCGAGCTCACCTTCCCATGGGATACTAGATCATTAACAGCAGTTTGTGAAGGTATATTCAGTTTATGCGGGAGCAGGAGATTCTTCCCTACTTTAAAGCTGGGATTACCAAACAGTGGTTGTGAGATGTTTTTAGCATGTGTGACCCCAAGAGACCTGCATAATTGATTATGAACCTTAACTGAAGTGTATATAGCCGTGGACCGCATAGAGACA
Organism: Neoceratodus forsteri; assembly: GCA_016271365.2. Classification (NCBI taxonomy): domain Eukaryota; kingdom Metazoa; phylum Chordata; order Ceratodontiformes; family Ceratodontidae; genus Neoceratodus; species Neoceratodus forsteri. The sequence continues at coordinate 824,411,897 of CM028136.1, read as the reverse complement.
GGCAGCTTTAGAGAGAGTACATACCAAAGGCTAGAGGGTGTTAGCTTTGAGTCCTTAATAATATTTCTTTTAATCTGTAACCATAAAGGGATATACTGGGGTTTAATGTGGTCCAAAGGGGGGTGCTACCCAACGCAGGTATTTGGCCATATGACCAGCCAAGTAGTAATGGTAAAAATTTGGGAGCTTTAGTCCCCTTTTGGATTTCGGGGCTCAGAGACGAATATAAGAGCTCCGTGGGGGTTTGCTGTGCCATAAGAATTTAGTAATCATACCCTGGGCTTTTCGGAACCAAGTTAAAGGGAAGTAAATATTCAGCATATTGAGGGGGTAAAATAGTCTGGGCAAGACATTCATTTTAATAACATTGATTCTTCCTTGGAGGGAGAGATAAAGGGGAGACATCTAATTAAGTCTTCCTGAATAGCTAAAAGGAGGTTGTCTAGATTGAGCTTCCTCAAGAGAAAACTTGAGGGCGCCAGAATAATTCCAAGGTATTTGAGTCTGGTGGACCATGTCATGTTGAGGACTACTATCTCCATTTTATGTACGTGGGAATTTAGAGGCATAACCTCAGTCTTACTTACATTCAACTTATAATTAGAGAACCGGCTAAACTTGGCAATTATCTCCAAAGCTGTTGGGATGGAATTGGCCGGATCAGTGACATGCAATAGAATGTCATCTGCATAAGCCGATAATTTTAGTTCTAACGGGCCAATTGAAATACCAGTTAAATATGGAGATAACTGTAATCTACGGAGCAAAGGTTCCAAATATAAGTTGAACAACAGGGGTGACATTGGACACACCTGCCTCGTTCCAGAATGTAGTGGGAAAGTCCGGGAAAAGATCCCATTACAATAAATTTTTGCACTAGGGTTGGAGTATAAGTATCTGATCCAGGAAATGAATTCAAGGGGGAAACCAAATTGGGCCAGAGTTTCAAAGAGGAAAGGCCAACTGACTCTATCAAAAGCTTTCTCCGCATCCAGGGAGATAAGGGCCATCAGTAGGTCCACCTCCCTGGATACGGAGAAAATGTGGGCCAGTTTACGAAAGTTAGCAGAGGGGTTCCTGCCACTGATGAACCCAGTTTGCTCAGGGCTGATTAATTCTTCCCAGACATTGGCAATCCGGGAAGCCAGAATTTTAGCTAACAACTTGATATCGTAATTCATCAAGGAAACTGATCTGTAGTTTGATACTTTATCTTTGGATTTACCAGGTTTTGGCAGGACAATAATAGTTGCTTCTAGTAATGTGGAGTCTGTAATACCTTGGGCACAGATATAGTTATATAAATGTTGGAGAATAGGAGTAAGCTCTTTTTCAAAGGTTCTATAAAAATTTGATGGATTACCATCCGACCGAGGAGCTTTGTTTAGTGGGAGAGAGCAAATAGTGGTAGTAACTTCTAGTGCTGATATAGGGGTGATTAACTGGGCTTACTGGTCAGGGCTAAGAGTTAGAAGGGGAATTTTAGAGAGGTATTCCTGTATTTCAATCTGTGTAGGGCTATTATCAGGGAGGCTATAGAGCTATCAATAAAATAATTCAAATTCTTTCACAATATCCTTAGGGGTTGCTAATGGTCCTCCACCCTCTAAGGGTGAAATAAAGGTAACCAATCTAGACTCTTCTTGCTTTCGTAGCTTGAGAGCCAAGAGGTGGCCAGTCTTATCTCCTTGGTCTAAGTACAGAACGTGTGTCTTAAAAAGAGCATACTCAGCCCTTTCCCTGAGGGTGTCTGCATATTGGTCCTTAAGGATCATAAGACAATTTAAATCCCCTTCAGAGGGACAGATAGCAACCGATAGTTCAAGCTGTCGGATGGATTCTCGTAAAGACTGCGCAGTGGCCTCCCTCTTTTGCTTCCGGGTTGCAGCTATTCTAATAAATTCCCCCCTCAAAAAACATTTCAGGGAACTCCAGATTTGGTCATATGCTGGGATAGTGCCAATATTTTGTTCCATGAACTGGGTGATCAATGTTTTAATCCTACCCACCGTCTCTTCTTGAGATAGTAAATGTACGTTTAGTTTCCATAGGGTAACCTTCGGTGTCCCTTGGGGTACAGCACCCTCAAACCAAATCAAAGAATGATCTGATATTACTCTAGGGGAAATACCACAGCCTATTGGGCCTGTCAACATGACCTGGTTCACCAAGAAGAAGTCAATACGGGAATGGGATTTGTGGTAAGTAGAATAGAAGGTGAATTCCTTCACATTAGGGTAGAGAAGGTGCCAGGGGTCACATAGCCCCAGCACGTCCATCATATCATGTAAAGATCGTTGTGCAGGGGACAGACTATGACCTCTCTGGGTAGATCTGTCCATAGTGGTATCGTAAGTGAGATTCCAATCCCCGGCTAAAATTATAGGTAATTGTTTGAACGGTGCTAACATAAGGGCTAGTTTTGGGAAAAATTCAGGGGAAGAATGATTAGGGCCATATACGGTGCCCAGAATTATTTCTCTGTGGTCGAGAAGGCCTCTTAGGAAAAGGAACCTACCTTGTGGATCCCCTCTTTCTTGTAATGTCTGCAATTGGGTCCCTCTGGTAATTAAAAGCACAATCCCTCTTTGCGCAGTGGAATTGCTGGCTGCATAGACACACTCAACTTGCTCTCAACGAAAGAGGGTATTCTCATTAGCCATCAGGTGTGTCTCTTGCAGCAGTGCAACTCCTGTATGCACTAGGGCCAGATGCTTAAGAATTTGGTGGCGTTTCATTCAGGCACAGGCACTTTTAATATTCCATGAAACAATTTTCATAGTAAGGCTGATAGCGCATGTTAGTAGGTCTAGGTTCACTTGGGCTGAATATACCCCTCCATCTAACAAACGGGCGAAGTAACCAAGTGACTGGCTCAATATCTTCCCATCCCTACATCCCAAAATAAACTCAAAATATCTAGGTAAAATCTGAAGTATATTGCCCCCCATCACTAAACCCCAATAGGGCATATAGAAACATAACATGAGTATGCCCCAGTAGGTGACCAAGAGATGTAATACCCCCAGTCCTAACGACTGAACCACACTAATCTCAGTCGGTACGATGAATATCATGCTACCCTGAGTTTCCTCCCCACCCCCACCTTCCCCATCTCTGCACCAGACTTTAGTATTATCTGAACAAACCTTTTAGAACCATAGAAACACATTTAACCATAAAGTTCTAATTATTTACTATATAATAACAACGTCTTAGGGGTAGGATCCCTGCATAAGTAAGGAGTTTAATACCTCCTACAAAACCAAAGTGGAAGAGATTTCTATACATCATTAGGTCTATATAACAAGAAAAAAAACAGAAGAAGAAACATCCAAAAATAACAAGACTATACTGTTACCCCATGACCAGGTATCGCCTATAATAGACCTTAACAAGATCTATAGCAGAACTGGTTATTAATACAATGCAGATTCAATGGAAAAATAGGAAAAGTCCCGAAAACTGAGTGTAACATCATATTGTTCTGTAATACAAGGATGCATCGCTCTAATAACAACAGAGCAAGCCCTCTAAAGCATCCATAACAATCCATAATTAGGTCCATTCGAATATTACTGCCTAAGGGTGAGCCTCAAGGAAAACCAAATCGCCAAATAGTGAGTAAGCACTGGTAATGGTAGCTTGCAATACCAGAAACAACCACTGGATGTCACTCTCTTTCAAAAATTGGAGCTGGAGAGACCTCATTTAATTAGCTCTGGATACCACTTTTTACAGGCTTTTTTATGTATTTATTTATTTATTTCAATCTAGGATTTTTATTTATTTTTTGATAAATATCGGATAACACCTGTGAGTCAAAGACTCTTTTTCGAAGGTTCCACGTCATACATAAGAAGAGACAACAGTGTACAGAGTAACAAGTAACACAGTAGTTAAACACAGTGGTTACAGAATGGTTGCAGATGATTACAGAAAATACAAAGAATACAAAAAATAGCAGCTGGGAATAAAGGTCGCAGGTATATGCATTGCATTGCATTTCAGGGCGATGGCACTAGCCATGCCCACATGTTATTCGTTGGCCAAGGCTGGACAGAGATGTCCATTGTCATTGTATAGACACGCTCAGGGGCGGCAGACTGGAGTTAGGTCCATAGACATGGGAGATGGGAGGTGGTAGAAAAATGGAGGGTCAGGTTTAGGGGCAATCACTTACTGATCCTTGGGTAATAAGGTCCCTTAGTTGGTACTTGAACCGACCAAGTTTGGGTTCAGTGAGAAGGGAGTTTGGCAGTGAGTTGAACCAGGTTGGGGCCAGATATTGAAACGTTCTTTGGCCAGAGGTAGTTTTTCGGCAAGGTACCCTAAAGTGGGTAGTTGCTGACTGCCGTGAGAGGCGACTGGACAGTGGGGCCTGAAGTAGTGGGGTGAGGGCTGGAGGGAGTAATCCTGAGGTGATTTTCTTTGCGAAGAGGCAGGCCTGGTACTTTAGCCTCCCATTGAAGTTGAGCCAGTTTGCTGAGGCATATGAGGGTGCATGTATAAGTGAGTCTAGGACAGCCTGTAGCAAGTCTGCAGGCCTTATTGAGGGTCAGTCTAATCTTGTGTAGATGGGTGGTGTCGGCCGCACCATAGACGATGATACCATAGTTAATTAGGGATACAATAGATGTAGAGATGGCTAGGTGAAGAGATTCAGGAGGCAGGCAGTGCTTATAGCAGTGTAGGAGACCTATGTACGTTGACGGCGGTGCTTAATAATCGGATATGGTCATGGAAAGTGAGACTTGTGTCTAGGGTGATGCCAAGGTATTTGAAAGTGTTAACCTGTTCAAGGGGGTCATTTAGTGAGTTCAGAATGTGCAAGGGTTGTCCTAGGTTCTTATTCTGGTGGTGTGCAAACATCATGGATTTAGTTTTTTTGTAATTTAGTTCTAACCTATGCTGAAAGAACCAGGATTCAGCTTCAGAGAAGGATTTCTGGAGTGCCGAGCGGAGGGCTATGGGATCAGTGTGAGAGTTGTAGAGGACTGCATCATCTGCATACAACAGCATTTTCCCAGAGCAGGCATTGGGCATGGTGTTGAGGTATAGGGAGAAGAGAAGTGGGCCAAGGATAGAGCCTTGAGGGACCCCAGACCTGACTTGGTGGGGGGATGACATGGAGTAGGCAATCCGGACTGTCTGGGTTCTCTCAGACAGATAGCTGGCAAACCCGTCAATGGTCTCATGGGAGAGGCCTAACTGACTGAGGGAGTCCAGGAGAAGTGAGTGGTGCACGGTATCAAAAGCCTTTGAGAGGTCTATAAAGACAGCGCCAGTAGTGTTACCAGTGTCCAGGGATGTATGGAGGGCGTTTGTAAATTCCAAGAGGGCAGTGGTGGTGCTATGGTTCTGGCAGAAGCCGTGTTGTTCAGGACACAGAGTACTATATTTGGTGAGGTAGTCTGTTAGTTGTATGGCCACGATTTTTTCCAGGGTTTTAGAGAGGGGAGGCAGGATTCATATTGGGCAGTAGTTCGCAGGTAGGGTGAGGTCACCACTATTAAGGATAGGAGTGATGAGGGTAGATTTCCATTTGGATAGGAACTGGCCCAGAGAAAGGGAGTGGTTCAAAAGCATGGTAAGGGGGAGGAGAACTTGCATGTGAGTCTAAGAAGTTTTAGGTCCAGCGAGTCACTGCTAAAACGGGATTTGCTGAGGGCTTTGAGTAGGAGAGGGGCAGCTTCACGCTGGGAAACTGCTTTAAAGTAGAATGGGAGGCTGGTGAGGGGGCAGTGTGGTGTGGGGTGGGTGGGGGAGAAAAAATTGGGGGGAGGACACCAGAGAGGTCAGAGAAGGTGTCATTTAATGTGTCAGCGATAAGGGCTGGGTCTGAGGTGATAGATCCATTGGCCCAGATATGGGTAGTACCTTTGAACCAAGGCTCTTTTACAAAGGTTCCACATCAGCATGTGCAACAGTCATCATTTTTAGTTACAAACATATAGTCATTGACGTACAGACATGTAAAAACCAGTACAAAGACATGAGCTATGAGCAAGACAAGGGAAGAAGGGGGTGGGTGGGGAAGTGAGGGTAGGAGATCGAGGGGGATGGAGGTGCAGGGGTTAGGGGAGTGCATGGAGGTGGTTGGGGCAGGGGTAGGAGTGGAGATATGGGGGGGAGGTGGGCGAGGGCGGGAGACAGTGCAGCCAGGGGGCCTTGTCGAGGGAATATGACAGGTAAGGTGCTAGGGTTGCAAAGACTGATTGTAAGTGCTGAGTGCTGGGGCATTTGCTGCTGGAACCATGGAAATGTTAAGACAGGCAATCACAGGATACAAGCAGAGAGAGGCGCAGCTTGGACTTGAAGAGGCCGAGTGTTGGAGCGGTCACTGTGTCGCTGCCAAGAGAGTTGAGCCAGTTGGATGCCCGATAGGCAAATGATCTTTGTCCTTGGGTTGTGCAACATCGTGGGATATGTAGTAGATGGGAATTGGATCTCCTTGTAGTGACGTTCCTATGTCTAGGCTTAAGGAGGGCACAGACACCAGGTGGGGCAAGCCCCATTATAATTTTCTTGGCCATGATGCAGGTTTGGTATTTTATGTGTTTGTCCAGTTGAAGCCATCCAGATGGGAATCAAGGTCACATGTGTGGGTACAGCGATGTGAGCCAGTGATGAGACGACAGGCCTTATTCAGGGAGGTCGCGCTACATTTAAGAGCAGTGGTAGCTGCAGACCCATATAGGATAAGACCATAGTCTATGAAGCTGACGATGGAGCTTTGGTCGGCCACTGACAGTGCTTCTGGGGTTAGGTGTTTCCTGTGCCGGAATAATATGCCTAACCTCGCATTGGCAGACTTTGCAACATTGCTGATATGGACAGCATATGAGAGGTGGGGATCAAGGGTGATGTCGAGGTACTTGAACAATTGTGTTTGCTCTAGGATGGCTCCTTGTTCGGTTGCAATTGAGAGGTGGAGTTGTTTGTTTTTGTTGTGGGGGCTGCAGAAGACCATAGACTTGGTTTTTTTTGATTGAGAAGCAGTTTATGATTTTGGAACCAGGATTCGATGGAGGAGAAGGCCCGCTGAAGTTTATTTTGTAATTGGATTGGATCAGGGTCCAAGGTGAGGATCATAGCATTGTCAGCGTAGAGAATTATTTGTTCTGGGCAGCTGCCCAGTAGTGAGTTTAAGAATAGGCTGAAGAGAAGGGGTCCCAGAATGGAGCCCTGGGGGACTCCCGAGCAGACCAGTCTAGGGTCCAAGAGTGTATCAGTGATTCTTACTGTTTGGGACCGTTCTTCAAGGTAGCTCTTAAACCAGCCAATGGAGTCGGTTGACAGCCCAGTGTTCTAAAGCTGGACAAGCAGGAGGCGGTGATTGACGGTGTCGAAGGCTTTAGTTAAGTCAATGTAGATTGAGCCTAGTAGTTCACCGGAGTCAAGTGCATTGTGGATTGTGCCAGTGAATTCAAGTAGGGCTGTGGAGGTGCTGTGACCTTCTGCGGAACCCGTGTTGTTGCTTGCACAGGATGTTATGCGTATCCAGGTATTCTGTGAGCTGGTCCAAGACAATGCATTCTAGTGCCTGGAGAGTGGGAGTAGAGAGATAGGTCTGTAGTTATCGTGGGCAGTTTTGTCACCACTTTTTATGGATTGGGGTGACAGTGGCAGATTTCCATCTGTCGGGAACTGGCTAAGGCTGAGAGAGAGTTTGAAAATTCTGGTCAGAGGACTAAACACTTCATCAAGTGTGAGAGACAGGATTTTGAGATCAAGGGAGTCTTTACTGAATCTTGATTTACCAAGGGCTTTGATAACATATTTGCATACTTGGTGAGCCTTGACTGCTGTGAAGTAGAAGCAGGGGGAGCTAGTGGGAGTAGTGTTCATTGCGGACAGAGGGGCTTCACCATCTTTGAAGTAGTCCTGGGGTAGGACTGCGCTAAGGTCGGTAAAGGCTTTGTTAAAGGTATCCACAATGGTTTTTGGGTTGAGGGTTGTGGTTCCATTGATGTTGAGTATTGATGGGGGGGTTTTGGGTGGATTCCCAGTGAGTTCCTTTATGTTCTTCCAGAATTCCCAACCATTGTCCCAGAAGTTTGTGAGGGCATGCTCATAGTAGGCGGACTTCATTTGCCGGATGGTTTTGGTGCAGTCATTGCGGGCACGTTTGCAGTTTTGGATGTCATTTTGCCTTCCAGAGTTTCTGCCCAGCTCCCATAGGTGGTCTCTTGTTTTTAGCATCCTGAGGAGGTCACCTGTGAGCCAAGGGTTACTGAGTGATTTGGCTTTGCGTTTCTTAATAGGAGCATACGTGTCACAGGCCACGGTGAAGATGTTTATGAAGTGGTCAAGGGCAGTGTTTACGTTGGTTGAAGATAGGGGACCAGTCTTGATGGAGGAGGTGGTATTTGAGTCAAGGAAGTTGACCACTGGGTAGGACCCTGCTGGCTTCTCTGGCAGATTCCAGTGATTCTAATGAGTTCCACTACCCATCCCTATTTATCTGTAGGGTAGCAGGGTAGCGAGCTCTGTATTTAATACCAGCAGACACTAATTTAGAGACCAGGGGATGGAGAGCCGATCGCTTCTGACAGACAGAGAATGGTAAGTCCTGCACTGCGCAAAGTTTCTTGCCTGCCCATTGTATTTCAGCCACCTCCTTCAATCAGGTTAAAATGTGTTGTTTATCCAGAAAGTTCAGCATTCAGAAGATGAAGGGGCGAGGAGGCGATCCAGAAGGAGGCATGTGGTGAAGAGATCTGTGCGCCCGCTCAATAATGTAAGTGGGGCCATTAGGTGAAGGCCCCACTAGTTTTTCACATGACTTTTGGGCAAATGCTACAGCCTGAGGTCCCTCTTCCCCTTCAGGGAGACCTAGCACCACCAAATTGTTGCACCTCGATCACCCCTCGAGATCCTCAAGGCGATCTTCCGTTTTTTTGAGCCTGTGGCACAACGTGACCAGATCTGGGTCCAGTCTTCCTCTCCAGTCATCCAGGGAGGATATACAGGCCTCGTTGTCTTTAGTATGGACACTGAGCTGGTCTAATGACATCTTCATGCCTTTAAATTCTGAGGCAAGTGCTAGCAGGGTATCCTTCATCGGTGTCAACATCTTGAGAAACCTGTCCTCCGTAAGAGCTACATGCTGTTTAGTTGCTGGGGAGGTTTCAGGACCACTCACTTTGGATCTTTTTGCAGCCTTATCTTTGGCAGGAGTCGGCGGGGGTGTGTGCCTGAGCAGCGTCGTCGTCATCTCCGCATCCAGTTCTGTGGACAATTCACAGGTAGTTAATATTGAAACTCTTTCCAGGTGATCAGGGAACCGTTATGTGCGATTATGCCAATGCAGAAGTAAAGTTTTATTTTTTATTTAGTTTTTGTTAACTGGGTAGGTGCACTAGCCATAGCAATGACTATTTTCAGGCACGACCCAGGAGGGTACAGTACAACAATACAGGGTAACATTTCAAAGCAATTACAAACATAGTTGACAGTACTATACAGCGCAGTTTAGCAAATGTAATACAAATGCGGGTAGTTAAAAATAAATACAAATTAAAGAGCAACAGTACACACCAGAAAACTACATTATCATGAGCTTTAAGGAAGAAAAACTTGAAACAGATTGAACATTTAGTGCTAAATAAGGGAAAGAATGTAGTTCAATGGGCAGGATACTAGTAAGTTATAGAGTTAGGAACAAGAAGAGAGGGCTGAGAGTGAAAAAAAGGGAGGGAGGTGGGTCAGATAGGGAGGAGAAGTGCATAACGTATAGAGGATCATATTATAAATGCTATGGAAGAGAAGACTGGGAGTAAAAGAAGCTATGGAGGTTTGAAACAGGAGCACTTGTGTTCACTGAAAAATACCACCAACAGCATAAGCTGGTTCAAGGTCAGTTGGCATTCATCTCCCCCTCCCCCAGGTCGTGCCTGAAAATAGGCAGGATTTGTCTAGTGCAATTACCCGGTCAACAAAAAATAAAATAAAATAAAGAATCAAGATAGTTTTGCAACCTTTTTTTTTAAGTTGTATGAGATGATGATTGGCATAAAGCTAGTGGAAGGGAGTTCCAGTATTTGGGGGCATGGCAGGAGAAAGCGCTGGCGCCTTTAGTGGTTTTGTGTCTGGGGATAAGGACGGGGGCCTGGTCAACAGACCTCACTCCAGCGCAAGGCGTCAGATTTTGGAAAAGTCCTGCAAGGGATGTAGGTATTTGTAGGCAGACAATGTTATCAATGACAGATCCATATGCATGAAGCCTTAATTCATTAGGAGGAAGCCAGCCCAAGTCAAAATAGAGGAGACAGTGGTGTTTCAGATGGTGTGAGGAGGGCGCATAGCGACATATATTGTTATATGTGATATCCCATTTCCGAAGGATAGATTTGCATGCCGAGGCATAAGTTGCAGCACCATAGGTAAGTGATGGAAGGAGTATGCCATGGGCTATGGCAAGCCTTGCTGAGGGGGTAAGCACATAGCTGGTTTGGTAGGTTATTCCAAGTTTGGAGTTGACCAGTTTACAGGTCTGGTTGATGTGTAGGTCAAAATTTAGAGACGGATCAAGGGTGAGGCCCAGATATTTAAAAGAGTTTACCACCCCAACTACCAAATCATTTAATGAGGTGACTTTAAAATTAGGATGAGCATGTTTGAGTTTAGTATTTGTCCCAAAGAGCATAGCTTGGGTTTTGGACTCATTTAAAACAAGTTTGTGGGTATATAGCCACTCCTGAATTAACTGAAAGTCAAGACAGAGAAGACTGTTTATGTCCTCAATCCTTTTCGCGCTGGCATACAGAACAATATCATCTGCATAAAGCAAGGAAGTTGTCCTGCAGAGGTCAGTGGAGATGCTATTTATGAAAAGAGAAAAAAGTAAGGACCCAAGTATGGAGCCTTGCGGAACCCCAACATTTATAATGGTCTTGTCGAGACAGTAGAGTTGTATTTCACAAATTGAGTCCTATCAGATAGGTTGTTCCCAAACCACCTTACGACGTTATTTGAGAAGCCTAGTGATCCACAGTGGTAAGAAGGATGGAGAGATCAACAAGGTTAAAAGCCTTGGTCATATGTATGAAAATAGCCCCAGTGAGTAGCCTGGAGTCCATAGCCACAAGTGTATCCGATGTGAATTTGAGAAGGGCAGTAGTGGTGCTATGGCCCTTTCGGAAACCGTGCTGGGCTGGGGAAAGTAGATCATGTTTCTGAAGGAAATCAATTGTCTGGGTGGCTACAATCTTCTCGAGAATTTTATTTAGGACAGACAGTATGGCAATGGGCCTATAGTTAGAGGGATGTTTGCCGTCTCCTTTTTTGAAAACGGGTAATCCTAGCTGGCTTCCATATCTCAGGGATATAGCACTGGCAAAGGGAGAGCGTGAAAATCCTGGCTAGGGGGTCAGCAATGAAGGGTGCTGCAGGAGCTTTGTTTCAAGATTGTCAGAGCCAGCTGCAGTGCATTCCTGGATATTTGTTTAGCGGTCAAAACACTTCACACTTAGTGACACTTAGTGACTGATTTGAAGAAGAAATGGGGACCATTTGCATTTTGTCGGTTGGGTACAACTGGTTGGACAGGGAAGGAGGAGGTGTAGTTAGTTAAGTCCGAGAATTTGTTGTTGAAGAAGTTGGCGATGGTTCTAGGATTATTACAGTGCACTCCATCAAGTGACATGTCATTAGGGGTGGATGCTACATTTGAACCAAGGAAAGATTTAATATGTGACCAAACTTTTTGGGGTCTCCATAGGAGTTGGTTAGTATGTCTTTACAGTAGGAGCTTTTGGCTTTTTTGATGTCCTTTTTGCAGGCATTTTGCAGGGTCCTGTAGGTGTTGAGGTCAGAGGTTAGCCCAGAGTTCTTATAGTGGAACCAGCCTGTATCCTTTAACTTGAGTTTAGCTAGCAGGTCTGATTTCAGCCAGTGGGTTTGCTTGTTCCTTACTCGACGGGTCACAAGTTTACAGTGCTTATCCTGGAGCACTAGGAAGTGTTTCAAGAACAGATTAAGGGCAATCTGAGCATCATTGGGCATAAGAATGGAAGACCAATCAGTGGCAGTAATGTAGCTCAAGAAAGACTGAGGGTTAAAGTTAGCATAGTTGCGGAAGTTAATGAAAAGAGGTCTGGTCAGTGAAGGTCTATTTTTGCCACAGATGCAGTATATTGGGGAGTGATCAGTGATGGCATCTGGTAGTACTCCAGAGGTAATTACATTTTCAGGGTGATTGGTTATGATCCAGTCTAGTAGCGTGTTCGTGTTTGAGTGAAGGGCGTGTCTGGTGGGTTCGCCTATCAGTTGGTGCAGGTTATAATTCTGCAATTTGGCCATTACTGTGGATTGGTTACTGCCCAGCCAATTTATGTTTAGGTCCCCAAGTATGAGGACCTCATTTCTTCCAACTAGGCATGAGGTTTGGTCTACTAGTTCATCCAGTCCTGTTTGCCCGTTGCTTGGGGAATTGTAGGCACATACAATGTGTAATTTTTGGACCAAGAGTGAGCAGGACATGAAGTGCCTCACAGTGGTGTAAGGTAGATGATTTTAGGGCAGAGACATCAAAGATAATCTTTATAGTGACAGCTGTCCCGCCCCTCTTTTGGGAATCAGCTCTGTCAAGTCTTAATTGATTATATTGAGGAAAAGCATAGAGAAGCAGGTATGGACAGTTTCAGCCAACTTTCCGTTATGCATAGAATGTCAGGTTTGTATAGGGAGGTCCAGCATTCAAGCTCAGCCAGGTTATGTGCAAGGCTCCTAATATTGCGGTGTGCTATAATAAGGCCTTTAGCATTGCTAAAAGAGTCGGGCAGATCATTAGCCGGTCCAGGATTTAGTTGAACATCATCTGAGAGTAGTACAGCAAGTAGGAGAAAATACCATAGCTTGCGCCCAAGAAGTGACCATGGGTATGGAGGTGCCAGTGGCATTTCTTTTGGACATGGGCAACCATGTGGATCAATATTCTGTTTAGTAGCATGGGGGTTGGGTCACAGCAAGGGGAAGGTAGTATCAGAAGATTCGAGTAGTAAAAGTCTTGTGGCAAAAAGCCAGGGAGGGTCGCTTCAGTTTGAGGTGTTATGGGCATGGACAAGTGGAGAACGGGTAGCGTTATCTCAAGAAAATACAATATCATCTGAAAGGTCATTTTTGTACCCTTATCAACAAGCAGAGAGGATAGGTGCCACCAGCAACAAGCCAGAGAACAGACGTGCACTGTTTATGAGAGATAGGACTGTCTCAGGAAGGTACTTTGTAATGGGTCAAACAAGGTCCTCAAAAATACAAGCCTGAAAGGGTAGATAGGAAATACGTAGGGTACTTAAGCAGGTGGAGATTACACACATCCCACTTGGAGTGGGGGTCAAAAACCTGTGAGCTTAGAGAGGTGATGGCCGCCTCACTGGGATAGTAGAAATTATAATGTGGGACAGAAGAAACTGTGACAGGAAACTGATAGGTCAGTTAATCTAGGTAAGAAGCTGTGATCTAAGAGCATGTAAAGGAAAAACAAGAGGGGAATACAAATTATGCAGTTTAGGTGACAGCTAGATCAGGGTTGGAGATAAGTCAATGATACAGGGGCGGGGATCGGAGGGAGGAGCTACTGAGTATTTAATGGAGGCCTAAGAGGGGGTGGGGGGTGAGAGAAAATTCAAGCTAGAAGAGCTAGGATTCAGTAGATTACAAAAAGGCGCTGAAAGCACTGCAGTTTGATTAAAAAAGGCACTGAATCTCTGTAGTCTCAGTCAGTAAAAGGCGCTCCAATGAGCTCTGAAGTCCAGCACCGGCGGTCCAATCAGCGATAAGCACTCAGGGAGCCGCACGAATCAGAATGCCCCACTGGAGAACGAGCGCAGAAATCAGAAAGCGGCAAGTACCTGCTTGAGAATCCGACCTCGGGGACCAGGCGAATGGCTGAGTTTGGTGGCTTCCAGATGTGCAGTGGCCGGCGTGACGGCCGTCCTGCACCGCCTCCGGAGAAGGGACACCGCTCAGGTGGGGAGAGCCTGCAGGGAGGAAATAGAAAAAAAAGCAGTAAGGAGCTGTAATTAAAAGACCTAGGATCGGGGGGCGGGGGCTGGCAGCTGACCATCAGCAGGGGTTGGAGGTGTACATGATCAGAGATAGACAAAACAGGTGAAAACAGGGTTAGACAAAGAGCAGGAGTTAAGGATAGCCAGGGGAAGGGTTGTAGAAATCAAAGGAGAAAGGAACAGAAGCGATGCAGCAGGGAGGCGGAGGGGGGTCTAGAAATACAGTCCAAGTTTGCAGAAAAAGGGTTCACAGACAGGACTGTTTGTAAGTTAGAGATGCAGGGTCAGGTAGTTAGGTAAAAAAGTGGTTTGATAGGATTTAGGAGAAGGAAGTCAGAGAGAAACAATTTGAATTAGCTAGTACATTCAAGCAATTACAGACTTTTGCATGATAGTTTACAGCTGGCAAAAGCAGGTTAGCAAACTACAAATACTTTGGCTTTGCATATGTAGATAAATTAAGCAAAATTCAAGCTAGAAGAGCTAGGACTCAATAGATTACCAAAAGGCACTATAAAGCGCTGTAGTTTGATTAAACAAGCATTTGTCAATGCCGAATGTTTGCTTACTGGCATTGGCAGTGGTAGTGTAGAAGTTACAGAGCTGCGTAATAGGAATGGCAGTGAAGTATTGAACTGAAGCCAACCCCACCACCACCCTGCAGAGAATGACAGGCATCGGGGTGTGCATCTGGGTCATCAGGCATAACGGCCACGCCATTTCACCACACCCCACTCTGCAGAGACTGACAAGTGTAGCGTGTTCCTTAGGGTCTTTGGCCCTTATCGCACCCATTTCATTAGGAAATATGGTGAGATGGGTACGATATAGGAGAATGGGGTGAAGTTTGGGCCGAAGAGTCCAAGGCATACTTGATGCCTCTCAGTGACTGCAGGGTGTGGAATGGTATGAGCATCACAGGCAAGAATCCCAAGTCACACCCTGATTCCTGTCATTCTGTAAAGGGTTGGGCGATTTAGTTGAAAAGCCTAATACCTCAGGCATTCGTTGAGTATTTTAACTCCAAATTTTCAACATGTTTGTTTTGTGACCCACCTCATGAACAGGGGAATATCAGTTTGGTAACCCGAGCTGCTTATGCACAGTGACTACGGGATTTAGCACCACAGGTGCAAAAATATTCGAACAGGCTGTAAAAATGACAGCTGTACTCTTTCATGGGGAGGTGTAAAATGGCTATGTTGCAAATGTGTAGTAAAAATATTTTAAAAATGGTAGCGTCACGGCGTACATAGAAACTGTACACGCACACCGTTATATAAGTAGGTTGAGGATATTTTATAGCAGATTGTCAACTCAGGCATTTTGGTGCCTCCGATCATGAACAGTGTCACTGTGATTTTCTTTATCTGTGCCGAACAATGATTTCCCACAGCACCGCATCTCTGCACTGAAAGTGTGAAACACACTTAGCCATGTTGTGAAAAATGGCAGCTGTACTGTTCATAAGGAAGTGTTGAAAATGCCACTAGTGAAAATCTGGACTGAAAATATTACTAAGTCATGAACTAACGAGGATGCGTGGAAACTGCACAATGCTCACTCGTAACACAGTCATTTTAGGGACTTTTGTCACCAAATTTTCAACATAGCCATTGTAAGACCTCTGCTCATGAACAGTGTAACTGTGATTTTCTTAATCTGTCCTAAACATTGCTTTGCACACCAACAGCACCATTGTACTTTACATGTGCGATAACACATTTGGGTGACATATGAAAAATTGCAGCTGGACTGTTCATAAGGAAGTTTAATAAAATGGACATGTTGAAAATCTAAGTGAAAATATTAAATTTGCAAACTTACGAGCATGCATAGGAACGCTAAGCATACGCTCGTAAAAGTCATTCTGGGCATTTTTTCACCAAGTTTTCAACATAGCCATTTTAAGACCTCTGCTCATGAACAGTGTCACTGTGGTTTTGTTAATGTGTCCCATACATTGAGTTTGCACACCGACTGCGCCATTGTGCGCTACATGGGCGGAAACACGTTTTGGGCAGGATGTGAAAAATGACAGCTGTACTGCTCTTAAGGAGGTGTGGAAAAATGGCAATGTTGGAAATCTGGAGTGGAAATATTGAAAATTCGCAAAACCTCTGGCGTCGCATGAGGAACTGTCAACGCACACTAGTAAAACAATCATTTTGAAATTCTGTCACCAAATTTTCAACATTGCCATTTAAGATCTCTGCTCATGAACAGTGACACTGTGATTTTCTTAATGTGTCCCATACACTGAAGTTCGCTATGACTGCGCCATTAATAAGCTACATGAGCGGAAACACGTTTTGGGTGAGATGTGAAAATGACAGCTGTACTACTCATAAGAAGGTGTGGAAAATGGCAATGTTGAAAATCTGGAGTGGAAATATTGAAAATTTGCAAACCTATGATGTGGGAACTGTAATGCAGCCTAGATTAAACAGTCATTTTTGGAATTTGGCACAAATGTTCAACATGGGGTTTGGGCCCCTTCTAATAATTAATGATGTCACTGTCATGGCGGTATTTGTCCCGAAGGAGTAGATTTTGCAGTCACTGCGCGAAGTACCTGAGCAACAAGCCACGACAGGATATCATTCATGAAAAAGGGTCCAAAACCCATGTTGAAAATTTATGCAAAATTCAAAAATACCTGAGATATGACAAAGTTGAACCTCCTATCTAGCCCATTATACAGCTTACGGCATTTCCTCAGTTAGCGGTCGGCTTTGAAGAGTGCAGACATGTTCCGCGTCCACGAACTCGTCGCGGTCAGGAGGTAAGTATGGGGTGAGAAGTGTGGGGAAACTGAGTGCGCAGTGGGTGGGTGCGGGTTGTGGGAGGGGTTGGGAGGCACTGAGCTTTTGTTTTACAGGTTAAAACAAAAAAAGGCGTCGTGGGACCGCTTGCCATGCTGGGGTGGGCTCCAGCGTGGCACCAGGACTTTGGGGCGTTCAGCCGACAGGGGTTAGGGCACCCCGTCGGCAAAAAAAAAAAAAAGCGGATTGTTGCCACTTGGGGTGGGCTCCTACGTGGCACAAGGACTTTGTGAGGGGCGTGTTCAGCCGACGGGGATTGGGCACCCTGCCGGCAACATGACAGATTGCCATGCTGGGGTGGGCTCAGCGTGGCATCAACTATTGGGAGGAGAGGAGGAGACAGGCGCAGTTCAGCCGAGGTTGGGCACCCGTCAGCTGCTCGCTTGCGTCTGGTGCGCCTGCGGCTGGGGGAGCTGCACGTGAGCAGCTTCTTGCCAGCTGCTCACTCAGCGTAGCTCCCCTTTCAACTGAGCACTGCATTTTGGAGCGTGGTCATGACAGCTCCAAAATGCATTGGCTTACAGGGGCCACGCCTGCCAGCACAGTGCCTGAATTGGAGGAGGAGGTGACACACCTCCGAAATCTCTGATGAAGGCACTATGTTTCTTGCACATGCGTGCAAGCAAACATAAAAAGGCACTGAATCGCTGTAGTCTCAGTCAGTAAAAGGTGCTCCAATGAGCACTGAAGCCCAGCACAGGTGGTCCAATCAGCGATAAGCACTAGGGGAGCCACACCAATCAGAAGGCCCCACTGGAGTGCAAGTGAGAAATCAGAAAGCGACGGGTACCTGCTTGAGAATCCGTCCTCCGGGACCAGGCAAACGGCTGAGTTTGGTGGCTTCCAGGCAGGCAGCGTCTATATGGTAGCACTTAGAGGAAGGGCAGGGGAGCTGTCTGGAAGAGCGTCTCAACAGGCAGCCATCACACCAGAAGTCCTCTAGACAGCAGAAACTTTGTCTGTGCTATATTTCTAGATCTCAGTAAGGCCTTTGACACCGTAGATCACAGCCTGCTAATCTCCGCCCTGAAGAGTATAGGTCTTGATTCGGCATCCTTGCTCTGATTTACACAGTACCTGGTTGGACGTCAGCAACAAGTCAAAGCTGAGGGGAAGTTATCCCCACTTAAACCTCTTTTGAGGGGAGTGCCTCAAGGATCCATTCTTGGTCCACTACCCTTCACTATCTATGTCAACAATATTGATGTGGGCATCAACAAGGCGAAAATACACCTGTTCGCTGATGACACAGTGGTTTACACAAGTCAACCGACTGCCGAGGCTGCCTGTGCAGACCTACAGGTAGAATTTGACCTGCTCCAAACCCAGCTCCTACACAAAAAAATACTATTAAATGCAAAAAAGACAAAGGCAATGCTGTTCTCACCCTATAGCTGCATGATAAACCCAGTCAGCTCTGGAATACTACCACAGATTTCCACAATACTGGGAGAGAAACTGGAATTTATCCCAAAGTTTAAATACTTAGGAGTGTGGCTAGACCAGAACCTTTCATTTTCTGAGCATGTTGAAGACCTGATTAAGAAGCTTAGACAGAGGCTAGGACTATTCTATAGAATCAGCCAGTTCCTTACTTGCGACGCCAAGCTGTGACTTATCCAAACTACCTTTCTTTCTCTAATTGACAATGTAGACTTCTTATACAGTCATTGTCCAAAAGCTTCACTTCTTAAGTTGGATACGCTTTATCATAGGGCCATCAGGTTTATCACTGGTCTTCCCATTTCCACCCATCACTGCTTATTGTATGAAGCTGTAGGATGGTCCTCGCTAATGTCCAGACATGATAGAAATGCAGTCCTCTGGACTTACAGAGCCATCACAAAAAGGTTGCCAACTTATATAACAGAATGTCTCCCACTGAGTGGGCTGGGTCCATATGGCCTAAGAAGCGCCTCCATTATCTCTCTATACATCCCCAAGGCTTTCACCTGCTATGGCAGAATGGCCATCAGTTTCATGTTGCCATCCTTGTGGAACAAAATGCAAAAACAACTGAAAGTAAGCTACCTCCGAAGCATTAATGCTTTCAAGTCCTTATATGCTCGATGTGTTAGTGAGCCATGCAACTGTTTCCCTGGCTCCTAATCGCTATGTAAGCAATAATACTCATCATGGTGTAGATAGGTTATACTGATCACCCAGGGGCGAATGAGGCCCGACACCGCAGGCGGAGGGCCTTATAGCCCCTGGAAGGTCCGGTATAGCACAATACCTCCCACCCTGGAGGGTATTACTGCGCTTAGAAAATGGGCATTGCAAAAAAAAAAAAGTTTAATAAAAAATGTTAATAAAAAGTTTGTTTAAAATAAGTTTTGTCATAAAATAGTTCCTCCGCCTGCATTAGAATGATTTTTTTTTAAATCTGGGTTCTTTTGTGGTAGTGGAGCCTCTGTACTTCTGCCTTTCATTTGATTGTTAGGGTTAAACCCCCCCCCACCCCCACACACACACAGCGCTTTTAGGAGCAATGGCAAAATTAGTTGAGCGAGACAGAGAAAAAACGCTGTCTTCTTGACTGATACTGTGTGTGAGACACAAACCCTGTCCTGCTTTACATATCTGGAGTTCCTGATCGCCAATCCCGGTAAGTTGTGGAGAGAGATGGTCATGGGGAGCAGTCTCGGTAGTGGGAAGGAAAGAAACATGCTGCAGGTAGGAAGGAAAGAGATGCATTGCTGTCGGGAAGCAGTGGATATGCATATTTGTTTCTGGGACATAGCCAGTGTATTGGAAGCAGCGTGGCAAGCAGCACTTGTGAGTTGCTGTGGAGAGGCACGCGACGCTCATTTGAAAACAGAGCTGTCCATTGGTATGACGGCTACACAGCCACAGACTCACCCGCTCTCTTATCACAAATGTCTACTCAATCCAGCAGACACAGAAGCAGGTTCACTATTCATTCAGCTGGTGCAGTCTTCACTGTGAGCGGTAGTTAGCTGGAGGCGGTAGTCACGAACGGTCAACGCGCCACTGGTTCTTCAAAGTTGCACTGCGGCTGCTGAAAGCACATGTTACTGTCTCTCTGCGGCTCTGCCCATACCACCCATGGTATTTAACAGCACCAGTTTAGAAAAGGAGTAAGTAAAAGCATTACCAGTATGCAGCCTTCCCTCTCCCTCAATAGAAAAATAATAGTGCTGACACAGTGAATGCGAGGCGGGTTAAGCAGTATCGGGGCACCACGTGGCTTGAGAGACTTTATTTTTTACTTGTTTTTAACTGTGAAAACAGTTAATTACGGTGTGATTTCTGGTTGGGCAGCTTGGAAAGTCAAGATTTCAGGTTGAGGTTTTGTTGGGGGGGGGGCCGTGGCCCGGCCATTGGGTTTATTCGCTCGCTTGTTAATGGAGCAGAAAAATGGCTGTTATCAAGTTTCCTAACATTCTAGGGGCACACTAATTTCTGTAAAAGGGCAGGCTGGCACAGGGACTAGTTATTCACTGGTCTCTGTTGCCTGATACCCGCCTGGGTGGAGTGTACTCTCACCCAATCAGACAGCAGGGTTTTGCTGGCCCATTTTCTAACCGCTGTTAGATTACTCCCTTGAGTATAGCCTTAACCTCAGATGACCGTACCCATGAGAATCCTTGTATGTTTTTATTGACCCTAATGTATTTATTACCCCCGGCTTCTGTACCCTCTTCTCAGACATAAACAGGTCTTAAAAGAGGGCAATTGCACCTTAGGCCTAGAAATCCTAACACCAGGCGGTCAGTACCCGCTCAAGCCACCATCTAAAACCAGTTGGACGGATTCTTCCTTAGCAAAGCATTGCTAAACCTGCTAACCAATCAGATCGCGAGCACTGTTTGGCCCTTGTTCCCGATTGGCTCCTTCAGTCTACTCCTGCGTTCCTTCCAAATTCCTGAAAAATCCGATGGTAAATTGCTGAACTTGCCAGAAAAGATGTAATCACTTCTGTACCTGTCCAACAATATCCTTACCTATACTGCACTTACCAGAACACATCTATCAGGAGTCTAAGTGTTTATGCTCTCTTCTGTAGTTGTCTACCTGAGGTTGGCTGCAGGCATCAATATCCATCAATCACATATTTGGACTCACGACTTCCCCAGCAGGCCTAAGGCCTCTTGGACTGTCCTCTGGACACGGTCCATCTCTTCCTATACATAGGCAAGTCATATGAGGGCTATCTGCACTTAGGCGTAGAATTTCTAGCACCCGGATGGACAGCACCCTCACAAGCCACCACCTGAAACTGTCTGGCCGGATTCTTCTTTAGCAAAGCACCGCTAAAGCCGCTAACCAATCAGATTGTGAGTGCTCCTCGGCCCTTGCTCCTGATTGGCTCCCACGGTCGATTCCTGCATTCCTTCCAAACTCTTGCAAAATCCGATGATATTGCTGAACTTTGTCAGAAAAGATGTAATCACTTCTGCACCTGACCAACAATATCCTTATCTGTACTGCGCAGAACACAATTATGGGGAGTCCGAGTGAATATGCTCTCTTCTGAAGTCGTCTTCCCCAGGTTGGCCGCAGGCGCCATTATTCATCAATCCCATAGTCTGCTTTGCGACCTTCCCAGCGGTCCATCGGTCCCTTGGATGGTCCCCTGGACATGGACCACCTCTCCCCTAATGTAGGCATGTCGGGCACTGTCCCAGCCGTTGCCCCAGCACCTAGCCCAGACCTTCCACTAGTCAGTTATGGCATAGCCGCCTACCACTCCGAATGTGAGTGTTCCTTGGGGCTGGCCCTTGATATGGCCTTGTAGCTTGCTTTATTATTCCCTTCAGTCTTAACCACACATGTTTTTATTCCTTTTTGTGAAAGGTGTCAAAAAAAGTTGTTATTGCTTATTATGTCTGACCGTTAGGTTTATGTTTTAGGCCCTAACAGGCTGCTATGTATGTGACTTGTGTATCGACTTACATTTCCTATTATGTTTTATTCACATTGTATTATACCTGTTTGTTCTATAACCTTGGTCATAACCAGGTCCATCTTGTAAATGAGCTTGCTCAACGATGCGTGCCTGGATAAATAAAGATTTGATTGATTGATTGATTGATTGACTACTTTTTCCCCACATGCGCCTTTGATTGAGCCTGTTTTGCAACATAATTGGCATATTTTGGCAACTGAAAGGAAACTAGTGGAAATATCACAAAATGTACCCAGAGTCATTTACAAACGAGGGGACAATTCATTTATTTTACTTATTTAACTACTTTTTTTTATTATTTTACTACTACTAGTTACTTACTTACTTATTTATTTATTTCAAAAATGTCACCAGGAAAGACATGCTGAGCTGCTTGGCAGCTGATTTCCAGATGCATCCTGGGTGTAGGGGATGTGGAAAACCATATACAGTTAGTACAATATATCAAGGAACAAAATCAAAATTAAAGATAAATCAGTATAACAGATACATGTAATAGAAGAAAAAGGAAAAAAAATTGAGATAGTTCAGGTGATTGAAGTTCTACTACTCTTACTTAGCAATAAACAGGTAATGAAGGAAGCAGATTGCCAAGGCAAAACTCAGTGGGAAGGGAGAGAAAGAGAGCCGTGGACAGTTGCAGGAGGGTGAAAAATAGTCATGAAGTAGAGACCTTAAGGAGAAAGCAGAAAAGGCAGCGTGAATTGACAAGGGAATGGAGGGCCAGAGTTTAGGAAAGTGGTATAAGAAAACAGACTGAACAACAGTAGATTTTCAAAAAGAACAGTGAGGGAATGGGAAGTATTACTGCACAGAGTGTAGTGGGAAACTGAGAGAGATGATAAGAGGGATGTAAGGTAGGAGGGAAGGGAACCAAATCAGAATTTAGAAATAAAAGCGGCACAATGGAAAAGGCACCTGGCATCAAGAGAGGGGAGTGAAAGGGTAGAATAGAGTAAGCAATGGTGTATACGAGGGGAACAGTCTAAAGCAAAACGACAAAAAGAATGTTAGAGAGGATCCAGTCTGGCAAGGGAGGATTTGGGAGCTTCACTATAGTCTGTGTCACCATAATAAAAAATAGGGAGAATCATCTTTAAAACCAACTCTCATCAGACAGGAAGCAAGATACTCGCTTTGTTCCTGTACAATGCACCAAGCTTTAAATATTGCTTTTGGTAAATGGCATCAATATGAACCGAGAAATCAAGATGACATCAAGCCAGACCCTGAGGTACTTAAAAGAGGAGACATCCACAATAATAGCACAATCAAGGGTGTGTCTGAAGAGCCTCAAAAGTCATGGAGAATTTTTTTTTTTTTGGTCAGTAAGGGATAGCTGGTTAAACTGGAACCTGCACAGAATATTGTCAAAATATAGCTGAAGCTGTGAGGTAAGATCATGGGAAGATGAGTCAGTTGCAAAAATAACTGTGTGATCAGAGTACATATGAATAGACACAGGGAAACAGACAGAGGGGAGATAATTCACGAATATGGAAAAGAGAGTAGGACCCAGGACCGACCCTTGACAGTTGGGCAGACAGGAAGTAGAGATGGAATGGAGCTACCCATCCAGACAGCTTGAGACTTTTCCTCAAGGTAAGAACAAAACCAGCTGACTGCAGTGTGAGAAAGAATCATTGCTTTAAGCTCTGTCCAGAAGGAGAGGATGTGCCACTGTGTCAAAAACTTTAACAAGATCTACAAAAATGGCAGACATGATCAGACCCTGATCTATACTTGTGAGGATGGAGTCAGTGAGCCGAAGGAATGAAGTGGAAGTGGAGTGAGATTTCCTAAAACCAGAATGGAAGGGGGTAAAGAAGAAGGATGAATCAAGGAAGGAATGGAGTAGTGATAGTACAAGGTCTTCCTGCAACTTAGCCAGGGTAGAAAGGAAAGAGATAGGATGATAGTTACCAGGAGAAGAGAAATCACCACCTTTAGGGATAGGAATGACAGTAGTCTGCTTCCAGGCATCAGGAACAGAAGCAGAGATAAAATAAAGGTTGAGTAGCAGGGTAATAGGCAATGCACTGGCAGGGGTAGAGAGAAGTAGAAGTTTGGGATCAAGGCCATCAGGGCATCAGGGATTGAAAGCAAGCATAGACTGAAGAGTAGCAGAGGTGGTGGTAGAAGAGAAGGAAAAGGAGATTTAAAAAAGATAGTAAAGGGAGAAAAGAAAAGGGGAACAGAAAGGGATGAGAGGGAGGGCACAGGTAGTAAAGTACTGTAGGAGTTAAAGGAAGAGGGAACAATAGAGGGATCAGAGATGAGGGAGTCGTTAATCCTGAAAACAAGAGAGGGAGACTGGGTCAGAGGGGAGAACAGAGAATGGATAACTTTCCGAACATAGAGGGATGATTAATGTTGTTCTGGAGTGTGGATGCAAAATACTCAGACTTTGCAAGTCTTATGGCTTTGGTGCAGGTATGACAAAGGTGATGTTAGTTTGCTAAAGCAACTGGGAAGCCAGTGATCTTAGGATAATGCCAGACAAGGTCTCTAGTATGAAGCCAAGCCATAACCTCAGCTGTAATCCAAGGAAGGTGACCGCCCTGTACTCTGGTATTTCTCGGGAATAAGCCCACCCAACTGCTGCATGGCCCCCATAAGCATAATTTAAGGGACCAGTTAGTGAACAGTTTATATTGGAATAGCAACTTGGAAAAAAATTGGGTAGACACTTGCCAGGGGGTAACCACCGTTGTAGTAATTGCCAGTTTGGGTAATGTTATGAGATCCCGACATGCAAAAGCCCGACCCTGAAGATCCCAGTATCAAAATCCTGATGGACAGAATCCCAATGGTGGACAGACACATTCCCAATGGTACCACGGGGGGCTCTGCCCTTTGCATCCCCCGGTAAATATACAATGGCATCCCCCAGGATGAAACACACTTTTAAAGCACTCTGCAGTATGCTGCAGCAGACCTACTGAATAAAGCAATGTAATTTCAATGGCAATTAGTCCCTTTTGTCATGCAGAAAACCGTGGCATTCACTTCATCCTGGCAGTGTCCCATTTTACTGAATGACAAAAGGGACTAACTGCCATTGAAATTACATTTTTTACTCAGTAGGTCTGCTGTAGCATTCAGCAGAGTGCTGCAAAATGCTGCAGAATTGGGTTTAATCCTGGGGGGGTGCCACTGTATATAAACAACTCCGGGTCACCATACGGTGGGGAATGTGGCTGTCAGAAGGTCCACCATACCATTGGGATTATGTCTGTCGTGATTTCAGCACCAGGATGGTCAGGGTCGGTATACCGTTAGAATGGTGACTGAATTTTGTCACTGCAATAAGGGTGACGATGACAGGATTTTAGATCGCCCCTCAGTCATGCCGCCCTTTGCACCCCCACAATTTCTACCCCCTCCAGGGCAAGACATGACTATTTCCCAGAAAAGGCTTTGGCACTCTCCGTCCCGGGAGTCGCAATGCATGGCGCAGAAATGTCAGGTGGCATATTGCCTGCACCTATATCAGTGTCGACAAAATGACTGTCACACCGATATGGGTAAACTATCAGGGTCAGGCTTTTGCATGTCAGGATCTCGTAATACTACCCCAGTTTTTTACCCATATTATTACAGGCCCAGATTTTCAATATCCAGTCAGGAGGAAATGTTATGTGATTGAGGATTTTGTGACATGCGACATAACCAATGTTATACAAAATCACACATTCCCTCATAATGCAAATCACTACAGAATATCATGCTGGTTCAACTTTAAGCAGAAATGCATGGTACCAAAAGGTCTTTCACACAGTCTGCAAAGGGTGCTAACAGAAGACATGTACACGTGTTTCGTCCTACCAGGACTCATCAGTGTGCCTCATCTGTGTGACACCCCAGTGGAATGAACCAGCTACCCTAAGATGGTCTATCTGGGTTATGTTGTGGTGAACCCAATAAAAACAAAAAACAAGCTAAAAGACAAAGAACCTCAGCACGCAAGCACTGAGGCAATGGTTACCCCAAAGAGCACTGGCCAGGAAGCCAAGTTTCAAAGAAATACAAAATCACACATACCCCCATAATGCAAATCACCACAGAATATTATGCTGGTTCAACTTTAAGCAGAAATGCATGGTACCAAAAGGTTTCTCTCACAGTCTGCAAAGGGTGCTAACAGAAGACACATACACGTGTTTCGTCCTACCAGGACTCATCAGTGTGCCTCATCTGTGTGACACCCCAGTGGAATGAACCAGCTACCCTAAGATCGTCTGTCTGGGTTATGTTGTGGTGAACCCAATAAAACCAAAAAACAAGCTAAAAGACAAAGAACCTCAGTGCACAAGCACTGAGGCATTGGTTACCCTAAAGAGATTCTAGCCGAAGCCAAGTTTCAAAGAAATACAGAATCACACATACTCCCATAATGCAAAGCACCATGGGATGTATATGCAAATCACCACAGAATATTATGCTGGTTTAACTTTAAGCAGAAATGCATGGTACCAAAAGGTCTCTCATACAGTCTGCAATGGGTGCTAACAGAAGACACATACATGTGTTTCGTCCTACCAGGACTCATCAGTGTGCCTCATCTGTGTGACACCTCAGTGGAATGAACCAGCTGCCCTAAGATGGTCTATCTGGGTTATGTTGTGGTGAACCAAAGTTTTTCATCTTGCCACTTGTAATTTTTACCCTGCATTTTATATTGGCAAGACAAAATGCAGGTTTACAGAACGGGTGGGCTAAGGAGCATACAGAAGAGAAATGGCATTAGTAGTTTGGCACAGCATGTTCAGAAAAAGAGGTGAGACCATGCTTTCAGTTTCCAGGACATTGAAAGAGTATATGAAACTGTACGGGGGTGGTGACAGTGACAGGAGGCTGTTAAGAAGTGAATCATTTTGGTAATATAAAATAGAAACATAGATTTTGACAGCAGATAAGGACCACTTGGCCCACCCAGTCTGCCCATTTCCCTACCTATTGGATAAGCTGCAAATCCTAGGTTTACCAACAGCCTACTTCCTCCTACGTCCCACTAGAATTGCCTTATGTCTGTCCCATGCATTCTTAAATTCCTCCACTGTTTTTGACCCCACAACATCCTCAGAAAGGCCATTACATGTGTCCACCACCCTCTCCATGAAAAAATACTTCCTCACGTTGCCCCTGAGTCATCCCCCCCTCTATCTTCAAATTGTGCCCCCTTGTTCTTGCACATCTCTTTTTCCGAAAGATGCTACCCCTTGGACTTTGTTGATTCCTTGAGGTACTTGAAAATTTCTATCATGTCCCCCTTTCCTCAAGGGTATACTTATTAAGATCTTTTAGTCTCCCTTCATATGACTTCTGGTGCAGACACTGTACCATTTTAGTTGCCCTCCTCTGGACTGCCTCCATCCCGTCTATGTTCTTGCAGAGATGGGGTCTCCAGAACTGCATGCAGTACTCCAAATGGGATCTCACCAACTGTCTGTACAGAGGGATAACAACTTCCTGTTTTCTACTGGTGATTCTAATAGTCCACCAGCACTTAGTGATCATTTTCAACTTGCCTTTTTCTTGTGATTTCTGAGTAATGGAATTGAACGTGTGTTTACTTATATATGCATTCTCCTGCTTTGCAACGTGCAAAGAATTATATACATTTTTGGTATAAGATGTATTAGTAGGGATGACCCTGTGCACATTAGAACTGTTTTCAACTGTTTACATAAGCATAGAAAGTGCATTGTTGTGTCATGCAGTGTCAGTGGCTCAGCAGGTAGCACACTCGCCTCTAAGGCAGGGAGATCAGAGGGCTGTCAGAGTGCTGTGGGTTCAATTCCCACACCTGGCACTTGGGTTAATATCCCAATACTGTCACTGTAGTGCAGCATGAGGGGGAGTGCTGCACTTCTGAGGTGCCATCTTTCGGATGAGACATTAAATCAAAGTCCAATCTGCCTGTTCTGGTGGTAGTTCAGGTGGATGTTAAAGATCCCACGGCACTTATCGAAAACAGTAGGGGTGTTTACTAGGGAAACAAAATCATACAATCAATACAATTTGAGACTTACCAACGCTGTAGAACACTGGGAATCATGCGTAGGAGAGTGAGGAGGGTGAGGGGTTGCGAACAGGGGAGGATGGGTGGGGTCACCATATTAGGGTAGTTAGATCCAGAAGGCACCCTGCGGTGAAATGGAACCCAGATCATGGTTTGCCATGACTGGTGCCCATACCCAAGGGCACCACTAAATGCAGTGGGCAAATGGTCCAGCCAGCCTCCAAGGTCGTCCAACTCGGGTGGTGTTGTGCAATGCCAGGTCCATTCAGAACAAGACTGCTATTATTGCTGATCTTGTTGGTTCAGTGGACCTGGCCTGTGTCACCGAGACCTGGCTGAATGATAATCCATGCCCCACATTGGAGGCTATGACTCCAGCTGGGTACTCGGTGATGCACTGCCCGAGATTGGACGGGGGGGGGGGTGTTGCAGTCTGTTTCAAGACAGAACTGGACCTCACAAGGGTAGTAGTTGAGGAGGTTGAGTCCTTTGAGTGTACCGAGGTAGCAGGTGTAGGCATTCAAATTGTTCTCATCTACCATCCGCCCGGGGATGGGAAGCGATTCCTTCAGGAAGTGGCGGACTTCGTCGCCAAAATGGTGTTTGAATCACCCAGATTGATGGTTCTGGGCGATTTTAATGTCTGGGTCGATGATGAACTCTCACAATTTGGTCAGCACTTCCTCCAGTTAATGACTTCTCTGGGTCTTATACAGGTGGTTTCCACTGCTACACATAAACTTGGACACTCTCTGGACTTAATCTTCTTACTAGGGATCGAGACCTCCGACATGGGGGTGGAACCAGTCATTTGGTCTGATCACTACACTGTGAGGTTCAGTTTTTGCACCCACCTTAGAAGTCCTACCCCTGTGGAGATGGTTAAGTACCACCCTTTACGGGATATTAACTCCCAAGTCCTTGCAGCAGTGTTTGACCTCTCGTCCCCCACGCTGGCAAGCAGTGATCCAGAAGCCCTTGTGTCAGCTTATAATTTGGCTGTTATGGTGGCTCTGGATTCTATTGCTCCAGTCCATGTGTGCCTCCTATCCCATCACCCCAAGTCCTCCTGGTTTGGTGGGACATTGAGGGAGATGCGGAGGCAGGGGTGAAGGTTAGAGCATTGCTGGCTATGTCCGCCCTTGATATCAACCACCTTAGATTGATGGACCATTATGCTGTCCATCAATCTGCAATCATCCATAAGAAGGCAGAGTTACTGTCCAGGGAGATTGCGGTTGTGCAGAACCGACCAGCTCAGCTATTTCGAACTGTAGACAGACTGTGCAACCCAGCCTGTCTGCAAGTTCGGAAAGCTTTTTCGCATTTAGAGTGCGAAGAGCTAGCTTGAGTCTTCACAAATAAGGTAGCCGATATCAGGGCAGACTTGCAGCCAGCATCCTCTAGGGGGGGTTGCTGTTGGACAGTGCAAGCTCACTGTACCTCAGTTTTCATGGAGTTCATTCAGTCGACTAGATTTCATGGATGTCATGAGGATTATCCAGAGTGTGCACCCTACATGCTGTAGTTTGGATCCTGGACTGACCTTCCTAACTTGGGTTGTAGTGATATCATCGGTCCAGCCCTCATACAAATAGTCTGGTGCTGCTTGGAGTCCGGTGAGTTCCCTAGCTCCCTGAAAGAGGCTGTGGTGACACCACTCTTGAAGAAAGCTACCTTGGACCCAGACTGTTTCACGAACTACAGACCCATCTCTAACCTTCCCTTTGTTGGGAAGGCGATTGAGAAAGTAGTGGCAGCATAACTGGAGGACCATTTAACCATCCATGACATCTATGAACCCCTCCAGTCTGGTTTTCGTAAAAGACATAGTACCGAGACAACGCTGGTTCGGGTGCTCAATGATCTCCTGAGGGCTAGAGATCAGAAGAGATGTTCCATCTTGGTTTTCCTAGATCTCCCTTCAGCTTTTGACACCGTGGATCACATGGTATTGTTAGCATGCCTGAGGCATATATGTGGAATATCGGGAACCGTTCTTAGATGGTTCACCTCATTCCTCAAGAGGAGATCACAAAGAGTTGTGTCTGGGATTTTTTCCTCGGGCCCAATGGCTTTGTTGTGTGGGGTGCTTCAGAGTTCTGTGCTGTCACCCATGCTATTCGCGGTGTATATGCTACCCCTCAGAGACATTGTAAGAAGGTATGGACTGAGGTTTCACTGTTATGCAGATGATACCCAGCTATACCAGTCTTTTGCACCCAACTGGGATGGAGCTCTCTCGGTCTTTAACAACTGTCTGAAAGACATCCAGGAATGGATGGATTCTAGCTGGCTGAAGTTGAACTCAGAAAAGACAGAGGTATAGGTCATGGACCCGGGTTGACAGATAGAGGGGTCAGGTGTTGGTATGCCTTCAGGAATTTTTCTTGGCGACATCTCTCTACCGACCTCTGAACAGGTGTGTAGCCTGGGGGTGATCTTTGATGACAGACTGACACTGCAATCGCAGGTGTCGGCTGTCATCAAGACCTCCTTTTACCATCTTAAGAACATCGCCAGAGTTAAGCATTTGGTTCCGTCTGACGACCTTCCAACACTGGCCCACGCATCTGTGTCCTCGGGCTTGGACTACTGCCACTCTCTTTACTTGGGGCTTTCAGGGGTTGAAATTTGCCACCTGCAGCTAGTGCAGAACGCAGTGGCCCGGGTTTTGACAGGCTCTAGTAGGTTCTGTTCTACTACCCCAGTGCTGTGCGAACTGCACTGACTGCCTGTATGGTGGCGGATCACCTTTAAAGTCAGTTTACTGACTTTTAAAGCCCTTCATGATCAGGGTCCAGCCTATCTGAAAGATTTTCTGATTCCTTACTCCCATGGCCGATCACTCTGCTCGGCCGATGAGGGGTTGCTAGAGATTCCAGGGGTGAACCTTAAATCCTCAGGCTCTAGAGCTTTTTCTTATGCTGCGCCCACCCTTTGGAATTCTCTACACCGTCAGTTACGGGAGTGCACCTCCATGGAGGAATTTAAGAGAGGACGAAAAACCTTTCTTTGGCAATAGCCTTCCTGGGAACTTGAACTGATTTTTGAATATGATTCTTATCTATATCTAAGATTGTGGATTTTAATGTTTGTTTTAATTGATGTTAAAGCCATAAGGTGCCTTGGAAATGGAAAGGTGCCATACAAATAAAGTTATTATTATTATTATTATCACCAAAAGTACAATTAGGTAAACAACCGATAATCAAAAAACAGAAAAAGAATCATCCCAAAACTCCCAAATGCAATACAAATCAACTGAAAAAATAACAGCATAAATGTAGAAAAAAAAAAGCAACAAAAATCGAACAAAATGTCACTGTTTAACAAATGTACAATAAATACAATCAGTAAGTATGCCCCTTAAAAAAATAAAATGCTACTGAAAACTGCATATCAGAAAACCCATGACGGGAAAAAAGCCACATATTTATCATAAAACTAAAGCAGGCACATTAAATATGTCAAACAAAAACCTTACAGAGGTAGAAATAAGAAAACAAGTAACAGGAACATCAGAGTTTTTGATCCATGGAAGATTTCTCAATTTTGCTCTAATATGTAAATCCCCTTTTCTTTTGAGCTCATTCCAATAAACCCTTCTGAGATCCAAAACAATATTGTTTCCCAGTGCCTGGAAATCCAAATCCTTCTGCCGTAAGGTAAAGTAAACAAGCATCTGGAATTCCAGATATGCCAACAAATAAAAATAAAAATCACCTGCAGAGTATTGACATCCCATGCAGACCATGCAGACCCAAAGGCCCCATAAATTAAAACTTCGTAACTCAAGGTTCTAAAATAAGATGCCTGCCATAAGGCAGCTATAAAGGTCCAAAAATTCAAAATATAGGAACAGGTGAAACAAGCATTTGTCAATGCCGAATGTTGCTTGTTTGTATGTGCTGTTTAGGTATTCGGAAGTGACAGTTTCATGCCTTCCTCCCAAGACATCCACTGTGTCTTTCCGTTCAGTATTCACAGAAGAGTGGGAGGGGCAAGGGCCACAGCAGTACAGCAGTTGCCAAGGGGGTGAAGAGGTGGACAATAGTCCATTCAAAGGCAAAAGAGTCCTGCAGGAGCTCACTAAATTGAAGGTAGACAAAGCGATGGAACCAGATGGCATACGCCCAAGGATATTAACAGAACTGCGAAGGGAGATAGAAGTACCTCTGGCAGCCATGTTCACTGAGTCATTCAACATGAGTGAATTGGAGGAGGGTACATGTGGTCCCTCTACACAAGTCCAGCAGCAGGGAGGAGGCAGGGAACAATAGGCCATTTAGCCTCACCTCAGTAGTGGGGAAGATCATGGAGACATTGCTTAAAGAAAGGATAGTGGGGCATCTAGATGCCATCGGAACCCAGGACCATAGACAAGATAGATTCACAGTGGGGACATCATGTCAGATAAATCTGGTTGATTTATTTGACTGGGTGACAAAGGAAGTGAATCAGGGTGGGGCAGTGGACAACGCTTACCTTGGTTTCAGCAAAGCCTTTGACACCATCCCATATAGGAGGCTGATAAACTAGCTGGGTAGGCTGGACATGGGGGAAAGGGAGGTAAACTGGGTTAGAAACTGGCTAACAGACAGGAGGCAGAGACTGGTGGTAAATGGTATGCAGTCTAGGGAGAGGGGGCGACCAGTGGGGTGCTGCAGGGATCGGTCCTGGGGCCAGTTCTGTTCAATGTCTTCATTAGTAATATTGCAGAACATCTGAAGGGAATTTTTTCACCAAATTTTCAACATAGCCATTTTAAGACCTCTGCTCATGAACAGTGTCACTGTGATTTTCTTAATTTGTCCCGTACAGTGATTTCGCACACCGACTGCGCCATTAGTGCCACATGCATGGAAACACGTTTTGGGTGAGATGTGAAAATGACAGCTGTACTACTCATAAGAAGGTGTGATAAAATGGCAATGTTGTGTAACCCCCTGCAAATGGGGGTTCCCAAAGACTTCCAGGAGCTTGCTTGAATGCTCCAAGCCTGAATGGTGTTTGGTGTTAGGCCATTTATCTGTGAGTGTTTTTAGAGCCTCTGGTACTGTCTCTTTAAGAGCTGTCTGCTTGCAGACATAATTAGTTAGTGGGGGGACTGTGTGCTTCTCTGTTTGAGTACCACTCGAGCTGCTGCCAATTCACTCCATTTTGCAGTCACTAGAGTGCAAAGGAACCTATCTGAAAGATGTAACTGTTTGCCAGAAATCATTTACAGTAATAATGAAATTACAGTTTGTCTAACCTGCTTTCTTGCAGTCAGAACTGTGTCTGCCTAGTTCCCCATTCTGGTTTTGAACTGCTGAACTGGACCAATCAGTGTGAGTAGCTAGCTCTAAAATGGTGCCTTGACGAATCAGAACTTGGACTCATAATCTGAGCCAGCCACAAGAGGATTGTATGGGCAGTGACTCTGGGAGATGTAGTTTAGACTTCGCGCCTTTTGGACCAACAGCAGCAGTCTATTGTGAGTGACAGCCAATCCAGTCAAGAACTGGGAGGAACTAAAAGGAAGTGCCTGGTTTTGTCTGTTGGAGTTTCAGTTTTAGATCTGGCAGTGAAGGGAAAGAAACCCTGTGCTCCTTCAGTCACAGTTTCAGTCAAAAACGTGTGTAAGGCCCCGAGTTCTGGTCTGCAGCTTCTGTAGCTGCTTGTTAGGACTGAACTGGCCCTGTGAAAAGAATCAAAGGATCTCTGAAGAGTAGAAACCAGGCTCACCCTGTAGAAGACTGAAGAAATTGTTGAATTGCACTCGGTCTGTCAGGAACTGAATCTGCTGTGTGTTCTCCGGTATTGTGCAGTAATTGCGATCGGGATAGAGAAGCAGCCTGCCTGGTATAGTACTTTCTTTTTACCATATAAATGTGTGAAGAGTCTCGTGGAGCTCAAAAGTAGCCCTGCTGACGTTGAAGGACCCTATCTTGTTTGGAGGTCGTGAGTACTAATTCAGGGTCGCTCCTGTTGAATTGCCACATTAAATCCAAATGGAATCACTGTACTGCTGACTGTTTAAGCTAATTTTTCTTTCACTGTGAAAGGGCCTCACCAGCTGCCACGGTTTGGACTAGCCACTAGGGCTTGGGTACCCAGGGACAGTAACTGGTAGGGATAGGCCTGTGCACAGAGCCATAGGTAGATAGTAAAGTGATAAGCTAATTAACCTGATTTCCCCGTCCTTGTTATATTCCCCTAAATAAATCCGAGCTGCTTGTTTCAGCAAAGTTATACTGCCTGAGGTATTTGTCTATGTTAAAGTATTGTACTGTGATTGTTGCACTGTATCTTATTTTACAGGAGGTCCCAGTGCCTGAACCACCTGGGAGTAAGTGTATACTGTGAAGGTAATTCGATATATTGTGTGGGCCACTAAGGGGAAGAAAGGGGGCTAAAGTGTCAGAGGGGGCTGTGACCAAGTAAGCTTAACTATTGCAACCCTGACCTCTGGGTGGAGGCACCCGCCATTGGATCCAGGCCCCTCAACCTGTTAGTGGCAAATCAGGCAGGGTAGTAGCCCCTGGGATAGTGCCATCTAGGGGTTACATCTTGAGGCTCACCGCTGGATTGTGTGTCCTCTAGTGGCCATATTTACGAACCACTGTTAAGAAAAAAATGGTACCCGACAGAAGTGGCTGTGCACCGGCTGGTGGAGGGTGTACTGGGGAGGAGATTGACCCCAAAATGCTATGCTTATCCTGGATATCCTCTGGGTATCAATACGGACACTGTACAGGGAGTACTTTCCAAGGTGGAAGGTTTACAAAACCCTGTGGTGGTGGGTCGGCATGCTAATCTTCTCACCCACACTTTCCTGACCCTAGTAGAGTTTAAGGATCCCATAGATAGCTCCAAAATGCCACAGACCATTACCCCAGAGGGAGCCCTCACTGCCTGGAGAGTGATAATCGTACAGTAAAGACCTGGGGAATGAGCCCCCACCACTGTCTGAAACTTTGATCGAGAAATTTGCTAAATGGTTGCTGGGGAAGGAAAAACTGTGGAGGACTTGAAGAAACTATTCTGCCACCTGGGGTGTTCCTCCCCAACACCCTCTCCCACTCCAGTACCCGTGATGGTGGCTAAACCAATGCAGACTCTATTTCTGCACCTGCTATTAGTCACGACTCTCTTCGAAGGCTGAGGATCTTCTGGCACCTCCCCACCCCCCAAGGGGAGGATGACTGGGAGACCTGGATAGACTATGCTGCCCCTCAAGTGCTAGAATGGCAATGCTCGGAAGCCGAGGGCAAAGAGGGTTAGTGAGAGCCTCCGAGGTCCTGCCCTGGCTACCATCCGTATAAACGGGTCAGTAACCCTGAAGTGACTGCACAGGCCTATCTTGAGGCCTTGGAGAATGTGTATGGGAGCCCAGATTCTGATGAAGACCTATGGTGGAGAGTAAGAGATGCACAACAGTACCTAGGGAGTTGTTGTCTGTGTATGTATCTCGGCTGGAAAAATTGTTGCAAGAATGCCTCAGAAAGGGTAGTTTGCCAGCGATTGAACTGGACCCGAACCAGGCTGGACAGGCTCCTTAAGTCTGCCCCCTCTCAGAACTGCTGTTGCTTCCAGTTACGCCTGGCAAATCGACTGGAATCCCACCCTCTTATGATGAGTTAATGAGAGAAATCTGAGGAGTTGAGAAAGGCAACCTCGGGAGGGACCTGCACCAATAGCTGCGGCTATGACCCGAGTGACTGAGGGTGGCCCATCAAGTGAAGTTCAGGGCAGAGGTTGGCAGTCAATGAGTGCTCTGATAAGGAAAAAGATATGCCAAATGGAGCGAACTGTTGAGAGAGATCCGAATTCAAAACAGTCCTTTATGAAGGCCACGCCTGCAAGTACGGGCCCGACCTATATCCAACTGCATCTGCTATGGGGGTGGGGATACCCACCCATGTATCTCCTGCTGATAACAGCTCCGAACTCGATTCCTTGACCATGGAAGTGGAGAAACTGACGAGATGTCTCCAAATGCTTATCACGCCAAGACAGAGATGGCACCAAGGTTTCAGTTAGTAATACCCCTGCCCTGGCTCCCAGTGTGCACTCCGCCAGCTCAAACTCCAGAAAGTATGTTTTGCTATAATTGTGGGAAAGATGGGCACATGAAAAGGGAATGCCGGTCCCCAAAAGACACTGACAAAGTTGCATATAGGCTACAAGGAGAGCTTCGAGAACAAATCAGTGGTTAAGAGGTGCACGAAATGATCCCAGTGAGGGCACCAAAATGCTAACTCACGCCCTTTGTGGCAAGGTCAGTTGCCCAGGCCCCACTACCGCTCTCCAGACTGGTCCAGAATAGTGGGTCCCTCCATGGAGACCACTGTAAAGGTGAATGGAGTGTCTACAAGAGCTGTATTAGACAGTGGCTCCCAAGTGACAATTATGTTCCAGGATTGGTATCAGAAGCATTTGTCAGACGTACCCTACAACCATTAGAAGGACTGCATGTATGGGGTTAAGAGAAGGCCTACCCCTATTCTGGGTATATCCGAATTTAGCTGTCTTTCCCACCTCCGTGGCTGGAGTGGGTCGAACAAGTAGAGACCCTAGCCTTAGTGTGTCCCCCACTGGACTGTATGGATGGTGTCCCTTTGTTGATTGGAACAAATGCTCATATGTTCGGAAGGCTGGCACAGTTGTGTTATGAAAAACAGGTGTCAAAGACTAGTAGAGCTTTAAGAGTTCTGCTTTAATTAAGAAGGCCTATGAGGCACAGAGAGATGCTGAAAAATAGAACCAGAGGAACCGGTCGAATTGTATGGAAGAAGGATCCTGAGTCTCTGATCCTGGCGCCAAATGCCCAGTGTACTTACAGGAGCGGTCCGTATCAGAAAGGATGTTAAGAATAAAATATTAATGTTGGATGCACCAGGCGATGGAAAATTGCCAGAGGACTGCTGGTCAAGCTTAGTATTTTGCCTGCTAGAGCCCATGCTTATGCCAGAAGGGTAATGGTCCAAGTTCATAATGTGTCTGAAAGAGACATTCGAGTAAATAGAGGTTGCATCCTGGCTAATGTGCATTGTGCAGACATCGCAGTGCTGCCCAGCAGCAAGAGTTCAAGGAAGAATGACAGAGTAACGCCTGACTTGTTTGATTTCGCGACCCCGCCGCCAGCTGAATGGAAAGTGAGGATCAGTGAGAAGCTTGCCCAGAGAGACCAGGTGTTTTCTTTAAAGGAATGGGATGAAGGATGCGGCAAGGAGCAGAGCACAATATCCGCTGCATGACTAAAGACCATTTCGTGAGAGGTCTCGACGTCTGGCACCTGCTGACATAGATGATGTGGAGACGGCATCTGCAAGAAATGTTAGCTGCTGGTGTAATACAAGAATCCAGAAGCCTCTTATGCTTCCCCATTGTGGTAGTGAGGAAAAGAATGGAACAGTAAGGATGTGTGTGGATTATTGCACCTTAAACCGGTGGACTATCCCTGATCAGTACACAA
The DNA here is from genome assembly GCA_016271365.2 of Neoceratodus forsteri. Lineage (NCBI taxonomy): Eukaryota > Metazoa > Chordata > Ceratodontiformes > Ceratodontidae > Neoceratodus > Neoceratodus forsteri. The sequence continues at coordinate 824,374,639 of CM028136.1, read as the reverse complement.
TGCCCCGCATTCAGGATGCTTTGGACTGCCTAAACGGGAGCAAGTGGTTCTCTGTGCTGGATCTCTGCAGTGGGTACTACCAGATCCCGATGGCCCCAGAGGACCGTGAGAAGACAGCCTTTATCTGTCCGCTTGGCTTCTATGAATTCATGAGGATGCCTCAAGGGATTTCAGGTGCCCCAGCCACTTTTCAACGATTGATGGGGCGGCAGTGGGGACATGAACTTACTAGAGTGCCTGGTATACCTAGATGATGTTATTGTGTTTGGCAGCTCACTGGAGGAACATGAGAGCAGATTATTTAAGGTATTGGACCGACTGGAGGACTTTGGCCTTAAACTGTCCATTGATAAGTGTCAATTCTTTCAAATATCAGTAAAGTATGTGGGACACATAGTATCCACCGAGGGAATAGAGACCGACCCAAGTAAAGTTGAGGCCTTGACCACCTGGCCACAGCCCAAAAATCTAAAAGAACTGCAAAGATTCCTGGGATTCTGTGGTTATTATCGGCGTTTCATCAAGGACTATTCAAGAGTGATCCGTCCTTTACTTAACCTTACTCAAGGGTATCCCCCAACCCACAAAAAATACCAAAAGTCAGCGTCCCTCAAGACTGAAAGAGTGTATTTTCATCCGAGTGAAGTATTTGGGGCCCGCTGGACTCCTGATTGTGAGACTGCTTTCATGAGATCATATATCAACTTACCCATGCTCCAGTGCTGGCCTATGCCGATCCAAGAAAACCTTACGCCTGCACACTGATGCTAGCTTGCAAGGGTTGGGCTGTGTTGTACCAAGAGCACGAGAATGGCCTGAGACCAGTGGCCTTTGCCAGTAGAAGCCTGACCCCATCCGAAAAGAACTATCCTGTACATAAGTTAGAGTTCCTAGCTTTGAAGTGGCTATTGTTGACCAATTCCATGAGTACTTGTATGGGGCAAATACTAGTAAAACTGACAATAATCCTTGACCTATGTGCAGACCTCAGCTAAGTTGGATGCCACTGGCCATAGGTGGCTTTCTGCATTATCTACATATGACTATGCTCTCGAATACCGAGCAGGTCTGAACCACATAGATGCTGATGCTCTCTCCTGGAGGCCTGTTCCCCAGAATGATTGGGTCCGATTGGCAGAACCTGACATTCGGCACTCTGCCGGAAGTTTGACAGGGAGGAACAAATGTCCACGGACGCAGTGGACTGCATGGTGGATTGCTTGGGACCCTCTGAGAATTGCATACCTGCTGCTTATTGCCACTTTTCTGCAATAGACATTGGTGCACCGCCTCAGCTGGACAATGACAGTATTCGCGGCTCAATCCCAGCGATCCCATGATCAAAGCAGCTTTAGAAGCCCTCTATGCAGGAAAAGATGTGTCCAAATTACGCCCACTGATTTGAGAACTGCACTGTTATACAAAGAAGGTCCTAAGTTGAAACTGATCAATAAACTGTTATACAGAGAAACAGTAGACAGAGGGGACAAGTAGACAAACAACAACTAGTGCTGCCTACTGCCTTTCGAGACTCAGTACTGATGTTTTGCACAACCACATGGGGCACCTTGGTATAGACAGAACACTTGACTTGGTGAGATCCAGATTCTATTGGCCTAAGATGGGGCTGATGGGAGCAACACATTCAACTTGTAGTCGCTAGCACAGAGGAAAGCTTTCTCCCCAGAGGGCTGCCCCCTTGTTAACATCACCACCAGTGCACCCATGGAGCTGGTCTGTATTGATTTTCTGAGTTTGGAGTCAGATCAAAGAAATACCAGTAATGTGCTGGTGGTCACTGACCATTTCACTGAGATATGCCCAAGCTTTCCCACCAAAGACCAGAAAGCATCCACTGTCCAAAGTACTTGTAGAAAACTTTTGTTCACTATGGGGCTCCACAAAGAATCCATTCTGATCAAGGGAGAGACTTTGAGAGTCGTCTGATCAAAGAGATGCTTCTCTGTGGGGAGCGAAAGTCCAGAACCACTCTTACCACCCCCAGGGGACCCACAGCCTGAACGCTTTCAACCGCACTTTGCTAGATATGCTAGGCACCCTGCACCCAAAGGACAAGCCTAGATGGAGCCAACAAATTAGCACCCTGGTACATGCTTATAACTGCACCAAAAGTGATGCCACTGGGTTCTCCCCTACCGCCTGATGTTCGAAGAGAAGCTCGACTACCAGTAGATGTGTTTTGGGGTCTCTCCTGATGGGGTTCAAGCTGACAACTATTTACAGTATGTGCAAAGTTAAAGGCCCAGCTAACTCCATGCGTACTAACTGGCTCAAACCATGGCTGCCAAAAGAAATCTGGCCAACAAAGAACGGTATGATAAAAAGGTGAAAGCACAGGAACTCCAGGAGGGAGATTGGCATTGCAAGAAATCTGGGACTGCATGGCAAACACAAGATTGCTGACAGATGGCACCATCTCCTCACATTGTAGTGGGCAAACTAGATGATCTGCCAGTGTACAAAGTAAGGCCTGAGAACAATTCAAAAGATGTAAAAACAATGCATAGAAATCATTTACTGCCCATTGGACAAACTCTGATTGAGTCTGAGCCCCAGAAGATGCCCCTCTGGACCAGTGACTAGAGCTGCTACAAGAAAGATCAAGGAAGTCTGCACCTACAGAAGCAGAGTTAAAGTGTTCCACTGCACAAGTCCCAGTTGAGCATGACTGTCAGCCCATATCAGAAGAAAGTGAGAGTGACTTTGAATACTATCCTTCTTACGAACTGAGTCAATTGTTTGGGCAATCCCCAGTCAATACTGGAGACAAAGCTGGGCCTTCTGACTGTCTAAGCCCCTAGCTTCATCCCTGGAGCCAATGTTCCAGAAAGTGAAGTGCAAAGCATCAGATCAGATGAAATGGAATCATTGTGCATTGTGTTATGTTTGCTGTTTGAGCTTGGAGGAAATGATAGATTGGGGCAGACTGGGGATACACCAACAAGAAGAGTATTTTGAGTGTCTCTGAGGTCCACTGCCAGTGTCCGAAAGCTCTCCATGCTAGCCAAATGTTGGACTCAGAAACTGTAACCCTGAGCTGAAAGTGCCCCAAGTTCTAGCTTCACCCCATGGAGACTCCTGACAAGTGAAGACAATGCTGAAAATGAGGCTCAGAGTGCAGAGACTGTAACAGTTCCCCAGAAAGACTGGTCGAGCTGTAAAGCCTGTGGTGCACCTCAGTTATGATTACTTGGAGGCCTGTGGACTTGCCTCTCAATGTTGTCCATAAAGGAGTGTATGTGTCCCCGGAGTTCATTGCCCAAACTGAGCATCAGTGCTAAGCTCCAAGTTACTGTGTTGTCTTCTATATGGTGCCCTTGCCCCGCTCCAGCCCCAAGGTAACTGATAGGGAAGGGCCCTCTTCAGGTTTCTGTACAAGAGGTAATAACTTGAGTTATGGTACAATGTGTGGTTACTGTAAAGAGTGACGTACTGCAATGTTTCAGAAATGTGTTCTGTAAATGATGTATTGACTGATGATTATGTGTAAGCCTCACGTAAATGTATATGGTTGCAGTTGAAACTTATGGTACTTGTTTGACGCTGACGCTGCTTTCCCAGGCCAGGAAGGTGTAACTCTCTCGCAAATGGGGTTCCCAAAAGACTTCCAGGAGCTTGTTTGAATGCTCCAAGCCTGAATGGTGTTTTCATGCTAAGCCATTTATCATGAGTGTTTTTAGAGCCTCTGGTACTGTCTTTAAGAGCTGTCTGCTTGCAGACATAATTAGTTTGTATGGGGGGACTGTGTGCTTCTCTGTTTGAGTACCACTCGAGCTGCTGCCAATTCACTCCATTTTTGCAGTCACTAGGAGTGCAAAGGGAACCTATCTGAAAGATGTAACTGTTTACAGATGTAATCATTTACAGTAATAATGATGTAATCATTTACAGTAATAATGAAATTACAGTTTGTCTAACCTGCTTTCTTTGCAGTCAGAACTGTGTCTGCCTAGTTCCTCATTCTGGTTTTGAACTGCTGAACTGGACCAATCGGTGTGGGGTAAGCTAGCTCTAAAATGGTGCCTTGGACGAATCAGAACTTGGACTCATAATCTGAGCCAGCCACAAGAGGATTGTATGGGCAGTGACTCTGGAGATGTAGTTTAGACTTGCGCCTTTTTGACCAACAGCAGCAGTCTATTGTGAGTGACAGCCAATCCAGTCAAGAACTGGGAGGAACTCAAAGGAAGTGCTCGGTTTTGTCTGTTGAGTTTCAGTTTTAGATCTGGCAGTGAAGGGAAAAAAACCTCTGTGCTCCTTCAGTGCATAGTTTCAGCCAAAATCGTGTAAGGCCTCTGAAGTTCTGCCCGTAGCTTGTGTAACTGCTTGTTAGACTGAACCATCCTGTGAAAAGAATCAAAGGATCTCGAAGAGTAGAAACCAGGCTCACCCTGTAGAAGACTGAAGAAATTGTTGAACTGCACTCGGTCTGTCAGAACTGAATCTGCTGTGTGTTCTCCCCGGTATTGTGCAGTAATTGCGATCGGACAGAGAAGCAGCCTGCCTGGTATAGTACTTTCTTTTTACCATATAAATGTGTGAAGAGTCTCGGAGCCTGAAGTAGCCCTGCTGACGTTGAAGGACCCTATCTTGTTTGGAGGTCGAGTACTAATTCAGGTCGCCCTGCTGAATTGCCACATTAAACCAAATGGAATCACTGTACTGCTGACTGTTTAAGCTTAATTTTTCTTTCACTGTGTGAAAGGGCCCCCACCAGCTGCCACGGGTTTGGACTCAGCCACTAGGGCTTGGTACCCAGGGACAGTAACTGGTAGGGATAGGCTCTGCACAGAGCCACAGGTAGACAGTGTAAGTGATAAGCTAATAACCTGATTTCCCCTGTCCTTGTTATATTCCCCTAAATAACCCGAGCTGCTAGTTTCAGCAGTTATACTGCCTGAGGTATTTGGTCATGTTAAAGTATTGTACTGTGATTGTTGCACTGTATCTTATTTTACAGGAGGTCCCAGTGCCTGAACCACCCTGGGGTAAGTGTATACTGTAAGGTAATTCATATATTGTGTGGGCCTACTAGTGGGAAGAAAGGAGGTTGCAGTGTCCAGAGGGCTGTGACCAAGTAAGTTTAACTATTGCAACCCTGACCTCTGGGTGGAGGCACCCGCCATTGGATCCAGGCCTCAACCTGTTAGTGGCAAATCAGGCAGGGGTAGTAGCCTGGATAGTTTCATCTAGGGGTTACAGTTGAAAATCTGGAGGAAAATATTGAAATTTCATGAACTTACGACGCAGAGAGAACTATACAACGCACGTCAGAAAACAGTCATTTCTTGACTTTTTGGTACAAATTTTCAACATAGTCATTTTAAGACCTTTGCTCATGAACAGTGTCACTGTGATTTTCTTAATTTATTCCTGACATTGGATTTCAAGACACCGACTGCGCCATTGTGTGCTACATGGGCGAAACACATTTAGTTGAGATGTGAAAATGACAGCTGTACTGTTTATAAGAAGGTGTGGCAAATGGCAATGTTGGAAATCTGGAGGAAAATATTGAAAATTGAACTTACGATAGGCAGTATAGGAACTGTACAACGACGCGTCGTAAAAGTCATTTTTGGAATTTTTTCACCAAATTTTCCAACATAGCCATTTTAACACCTGAGCTCAGGAACAGTGTCACTGTGATTTTCTTAATTTGTCCCATGACATTGATCTCCAAGACACCGACTGGCGCCATTGTGTGCTGCATGGCAGAAACATTTTTGGGTGAGATGTGAAAAATGGCAGCTGTACTATCATAAGAAGGTGTGATAAAATGGCAATGTTGAAATCTGGAGTGAAATATTGAAAATTACGACCCACGAAAGTGTGCGAGGAACTGCACAATGCACGCCAGAAACAGTCATTTTTAGGAATTTTTCACCAAATTCAATATAGCCATTTTAAGACCTCTGCTCATGAACAGTGTCACTGTGGGATTTTCTTAATTTGTCCCGTGACATTGATTTCATTGACACCGACTGGGCGCATTGATGCGCCATATGGGCGGAAACACATTTTGGGTGAGATGTGAAAAATGACAGCTGTACTACTCATAAGAAGGTGGTAAATGGCAATGTTGAAACTGGAGTGAAAATATTGAAATTTGCGAACTTATGAACCCGCGTAGAGGAACCGCGCAACGCACACCAGAAAAAGAAGTCATTTTTGATTGACCAATTAATGGGACTTTTCCGAATGATGTCATGGCGCGAGGCCCAGGTCCGGGCGGTGATTTTGTGCAGTGATCATGGAATCACCCTCGGCCCAATAACGATGACAGTGCACATCATTCATGAGAAGGGGTCCCAAAACCCCATGCTGGAAAAATTTGCAAAAATTCCCAAAATGCCTGAGATATGCAATAGTTGAAACCCCTTTTCTAGCCCATTATACAGCTTACCGGGCATTTCCTCAGTTTGCGGTCAGCTTTGAAGAGTAGACGGTTCCCGTCCACCGAAGATCGCTTTGACCGAGGTCCGGAGGCATGGGGCGGGGGTGGGAGGCTGGGTGCACAGTGGGTGGGTGCGGTTGTGGAGTGGGGTTGGGAGAGCTACCGACAGTTTTGTTTTACAGGTTTTTTTAAAAAAAAGACGTCGGATATTTGCCATGCTGGAGTGGGCCCAGCATGGCACAAGGACATTGGGTTCACGACTGGGATTGACATCCTCCGTCGGGTTATGGTATTTGCTGCCACCTGGGGTGGGCCTCAGCGTGGCATGCGGACGGGAGCGTTCTCAGCCGACGGGGGATTGGGCACCCCGTCGGCCAGTGATCCTGCCACGCTGGGTGGGCTCCAGCGTGGCACTTACTACTGGGGGACGTAGCTCAGCCGACGGATTGGGCACCCTGCCGGGCTATATGGTGCGACGGGGAGCGGGGGCATGCACGCCATGGGTGTCTGTGGAGGGGAGCGCAGTGAGCAGCCGATATCTTATCAGTGCTCACTGAAGCGTAGTTCCTTCAATGTATGCTACCTGCATTTTGAGCTTGTCATAGATAGCTCCAGAATGCATTGCTTTCAGGCTGCGCCACAACACACTGACTGAACTGGAGGAGGAGGTGACACACCTCCGAAATCTCCGATGATGGCACTATGTTTCTTGCACATGCGTGCAAGCAACATAAAAATGATGTTTCGTGGATTCTGATTGTTGTGTACTGCATGGTCTACTACACATCCTTTCAACTAATTGTTTGTGTTTCTGGTTCTCTTTCACATTTAACCTCTCATGACAATAGAGCCAATGGACATCCCAGACATGAGGGATAATTCTTTTGTTTTTCAGTAAAGACTGAAGGAGGGCATAAAAGCAGGAGGGCATTTAGTAAAGGTAGCAGGGTCTGTGGAATAGCCCACAATAATGTGGTCATACAGAGTCTTCCTAGTACCAGTCAAAGCCATCCTGCCAGTAATGTGCCATGTCTTCAGTTTCAAAAATAATTGCCAGACAGAAGGTGATGCCTGACTGGTAGCACCCATTCCCATAATTGACCCAAATCCCAGCGGCTGAAGCATGGGCTACATGAAGTAAAAAACAGCTATGTCCAACATTTCCCCATGTGAAATAATAATAGTTTAAGGTTAGTGATTATAAAAATAGAATAAAAGAAAACTAGGGGATTCACCATCTCTAAACCCCCATGATCTAAAGGCAGGTGAAGGATATTCCATGTATAAGGGTTCAAATGGCTGCCCCACATCGCCTGAAAGAAAAGGTTGTAAAGTGTAGTTTCTAAGGATCTAGGAGACAGAAAAATATAACACAAATACAAAAAGGGGAATTAAAAAGGTTTTTACTAAATAAACCCTTTTTTTCTTATTCATTTTATATTTGTTCCATTGGGCTACAAGAGACTTTCCCTGTTCCACTTTTAAAGACCAGTTCAGCTCTGCCATCGGTCCTTCCTCAAACAGTATTCCTAAGGTCTTTATAGGTGTAGTCAGGAAAGGGATGCCTGCCACAGAAGAGACATCTGCACCATTGGCCCCCAACCATTTGCCCTGGCATTTCTGTAGGTAAAGAGAAGCCCCTGAGAACTCCCCAAACTCATGACACACACGGATGGCCTGCTTAGCTGAGAGTATATCTGAAACCAGTAAACAGAGGTCATCAGCATAAGCTGTAGCCTTATAAGGAACCACTCCATCAGGGCACTGTAAAGGCCAGACGGTAGGTAAGCTGTTAAGCTGATGAAGTAGAGGGTCTATACCAAAGACATACAACACAGGGCTTAATGGGCACCCCTGCCGAACCCCAGTTTTGATAGGAAGCATCGATCCCACCCAACCATCTGCCATGGGCGTAACCTTGGCAACAGTATGCAAACTACTGAGCCAAGTTATAAATTTACAAGGTATACCATATGATCTGAGCACAAACCACAGATACTTCTGGTTCACCGAATGAAAGGCCTGTTTTTGGTCCAAAGCCAAAACAAGGCCTTCCGTCTGTCAGTTTCTACCCCTTTCAAAAAGTTCCGGGAGGAGAATCAGGTTGTCAGTCACCGCACGGTCCTTGACTGAATAAAATTGAGCTGGATGAAGTAAATATCTAGCAATTTTAGAAAGCCTGGTCTGGAGGATCTTGGCCAAGATTTTAAAGTCGCAATTTAATAGGTCTCTAATTCTCAATCCTGTGCTTGTCACCTTTCTTAAAAAAAAAAAGATGAGTGTACCTTTCGACATCTCTAGTGGAATTTCAGAAGTATGTAGAATTTCATTAAACACCCTGGCCAGTTCTACTGCTAAATCCTGCCCCAGAAGATGGAACACATCACTGGGAAGGCCATCTGGGCCTGGAGCTCTGCCCAACAGCAGGGTTCGAATAGCATCACCGACTTCCGTTGGTGAGATATCCACTACCAGAGACTGGAGTACTGTAGGTGGACAATTTGGTAAAACAAAATTGTCAAAAAGTTTCCATGACCATGACTAGTGAGTACAGACTGTTCTTTAGATAATAAGGTGGTTGAATGCTTTGTTAGAACATCCAAAATACCCATAGATGACATCTGCAAAGTGTCATGTACATCAAACAAACCATCAATGGCCTTCTGTGCTACTTTAGACCTGCAGTGGTCATACAGACAGACAGACAACCACCGCTTTGTCCTGGGTCCCATATTCCTGCTGCTTCTTGAGACGGTCCACCTGTGCAGAATGGAAACCAAGCATTGCAGCTTTAACTGTTGTTGTTCAGGCCGAATAATCTAAACCTGTGGTAACACTAACAGAGATAAGTTTTTGAAGTTGTTTTCTATTCTGCAAATAATTCCAATAAAGCACATCCGTACCTTTTTTGCCTTCTTCTTGGAATAAAACGATCAAATCTCCCCTGGTGTCTGTCCACCATTGAACATGAGAATCACAGAACACCAGAACAGATTTTCTCGCATCAGTAAAGTGTTTAAGATGTTGGACCAACTGAAACTGCTGTAACTGAGCAGGAAAACAGCTCCAGAGTCCAGGCCCAAACTCCGCAGGAGAATGCCTACCGACCTGTAAGAAAAGAATTTTATGATACAAGAATTCCACTGGCTCTGCTGTAATCAAATGTATTACCATATGCAGGGGAATAAAGAAAAAATTGATATGGGTAGCTAGGAGACCGTTAGAAAAGGTGGGTTCCGATCTAGAGTGAACTGGAAAAAAAAGCATCGTTCAAAACTGCAGTTCTAACAATATTTTTAAGACAGGTCATATCACAATAGACCTTTTGTGTCCTGGCTGTTCTTCCCCTATCTTCTAAACCCAAACTGCAGTTAAAATCTCCCCCAAAAACTAAGTTATGAGGTGTAAACAACTACAGTTAGAGCAACTGAAATAACTCAGTACGGTCAGCATTGTTCTGTGCAACATAAATGCTAATCAGCCTATGTACTAGTCCTGAAATGTTCACATCTAAAATAAGAATTCTTCCAGGATACAAAGCAGCCAATTTCAGAAGTTTAAACTGTATATTGTGAAAAACAGTTCCCACACCTAAACAAGCAACCTGGCCAGTTGACTAGTATGAGGGCCTCAACATACCAGTCCTTAACCCTTTGGAAACCTCTGGTAGGAGCGTTTGGCATCCTGTAGAAAAAAGATTCCCTGTCTCCTAGAAATTAAATTAGAGAAAGTGGCTGCCCTTTTTCTGTTGATTGCACACATGCACAAGAAACATATTGTGGCAGCTTTCCCCAGAAGCAGGTTGTGGAGGCACGGCACTGTTGTGGCCAATGCCCCCACAGCCTTTAAAGGCTTGGCCCACTTCTCCCAATGCCGTGGCATGCTGCTGCTGACACTAGTTCAGCCAGCATGTCACCAACTTGTAAAATTTTAGCTGCTGCAATCAGGGGCCGCCTCGTCATTGCAGCGTCAACCATTCGCTGCAAAGAGGGAGCGACCCGTCATTGCAGGGCAGAACCTTGAAATACTGATATTGTTTGTGAACTTGGCAGTGGCTTGCCGCCATGTTCACAAACAATATTAACCCCTCCCACCGAGGGGTGCCCAACTCTCGCAGCATGTGCCCCCCACCGTAGTTTGTTTGCCGACGGGGACCCAACTTCGCCGGCCACAGTGCCTCTAGGTTTATGTTGCTACAGGAAGCCCACTCCGCCGGCATTATGTAACCCTCCTGCTTTTTGTTAGTGCCGACGGGTGCCCAATCCCCATCGGCATAATGTCACCTTTTTGTTGTGAGCATATGGGGTGCTCCAATCCCCATCGGCATAATGTAACACCTCTTTTGTTGTGTGCCAACAGGGGTGCCCAATCCTCGCCGGCTACAGCTGCCCCCCAAAAGGCTATGTTGGCATGCTGGGAGCCACCCCAGTGTGCCACATGCCCCTGTAAAATCAAAACGTCCCCTGACGTCTTTTTTTTTAACCTGTAAAAGGAAACGGTCCTCGGCGGTCTCCTGCCTCCTCCCACAACCCGCGCCCACCCATCTGCGACCCTGCCTCCCCACACCCCCACCCCATACTTACCTCCGGAGTCTGGCGCGACGATCTTCGTGGATCGAAACACGCCTGCATTCTTCAAAGTCACCACGAACTGAGGAAATGACGGTAAGTTGTATAATGGAATAAATAGGGTTTTTCAACTTTGATGCATATCTCAGGAATTTTTGATGGCACCAAATTAACATGGTTTTTAGACCTCATGACTTCTGGCACTGTCATTGCATTATTCAGTCTCGAAATGTGATTTCGTCACTGTGCGAAACTCTTCGGACCGATTAATGAAACAACAGTGCCAGTGTTCCATGAGGTGGGCTCTCAAAAAGCCTATACTGAAAATTTGGTGGGAAAAATGACTGTTTTACGAGCGTGTGTTGCACAGTTGCTACGCATGCTCGTAAATTAGCAAATCTGCAATATTTTCACGCCAGATTTTCAACACTGGCATTTTTTCAGACCTCCCTGTAAACAGTACAGCAGTCATTTTCCACATCCTGGCCGAAATGTGTTTTCGCACTTCCAGCACAGAATAACACATTCGCTGTGGGAAATTAGTGTTCAGGACAGATTAAGAAAATGACAGTGGCACTGTTCATGAGCAGAGGTCCTAAAATGCCTATGCTGAAAATTTGATGATGATAACCTCATAAATGATTCTACAGAGCGTGTGTTGTACAGTTTGATACGCCAGAACTTCATGAATTAATAATAGTTTCACTCCAGATTGCCATTCTTCTGCACCTCCTTATGAACAGTAAGGCTGCCATTTTTCATATCCTGGCCAAAATGTGTTTTCGCAGTTCCGCGCAGAATAGCTTGGTCGCTGTTGGAAATCCGTGTTTGGGACATATTATGAAAATGACAGTGACACTGTTCATTAGCAGAGGTCCTAAAATGCCTATGTTGAAAATTTGGTGACGAAAGTCCATAAAATGAGTGTGTTACAAATGTGCATTGCGCAGTTTACAAGCACGCTCATACCTTCGCAACTTTTCAATGTTTTCACTCCAGATTTTCGGCATTCCCATTTTGCCACACCTCCTTATGAACAGTGCAGCTGTCATTGTTCACATCCTGGCCAAAATGTGTTTTCGCCGTTTCGTCTGTACAATAGCTGTCATTGTGGGAAATAAGTGTATGGACATATTAAGAAAATCACACTGAAACTGTTCATGAGAAAGGTCCTAAAATACCTGTGTTGAAAATTCCGTGATGAAACTCACAAATGACTGTGTTCGATGAGCGGTGTTGTGCAGTTTCATCGCACCCTTGTAAGTTTGCAAATTAGCAATATTTTCACGCCAGATTTTCAACACTGGCATTTGTTCACACCTCCTTATGAACAGTACAGCTGTCATTTTTCACATCCTGGCCGAAATGTGTTTCCACCGTAGCTCAGCAAGAATACCGAGTCGCTGTTGGAAATCAGTGTTTGGGACAGATTAGGATTGAGCGACTGGGGGGGAGACCGCTCAACCAACTCTGCTCGAGACTGCTGTGATTTCTTTGTGGGCAGGAAAGGTGACAACGCAGGCAGGAGCCCAGTACAAAAGGGCAGTCTGCAGCGTCTGGAGACACAGAACAAGTGAGTGAGGGAGGGGAGGAGTGAGCTCAACGGAGCTCTGTTGGGACTGCTGCAGATTTCTTTGTGGGCAGGAAAGGCAGCAATGCATGCAGGGGCTGAGTACAAATGGCAGCCTGCAGCGTGGGAGAAACAGAACGAGCGAGTGAGAGAGGAGTGAGCAAGCACAACGGAGCTCTAGCGTGACTACTGTAGATATCTTTGTGGGCAGAAAAAGATGCCAACAGAGGCAGGAGCCCAGTACAAAAGGGCAGTCTGCAGTGCCAGGAGAAACAGAATGAGCGAGTGAGACAGGGGGAGAGAGCGACCTCAACGGAGCTCTGTCAGGACAGCTGCGGATTTCTTTGTGGGTAGAAAAAGATGCCAACAGAGGCAGGAGCCCAGTACAAAAGGGCAGCCTGCATCGCCAGGAGAAACAGAACGAGCGAGTGAGAGAGGGGGAGTAAGCGAGCTCAACGCAGGTGTATCGTGACTGCAGCGGATTTCTTTGTGGGCAGGAAAAGGCGGCAATGCAGGCAGGAGCCCAGTACAAGAGGCCAGCCTGCAGCACCAGCAGAAATGGAACAAGTGAGTGAGAGAGGGGGAGTGAGCGAGCTCAATGGAGCTGTGTCGGGACTGCTGCAGATGTCTTTGTGGACAGAAAAAGCCACCAATGCATGCTGGAACCCAGTACAAAAGGGCAGCCTGCAGCAGCGGGAGACACAGAACGAGTGAGTGAGGGAGAGGAGTGAGTGAGTGAGCTCAACGGAGCTCTGTTGGGACTGTTGCGGATTTCTTTGTGGGCAGAAAAAGGCAGCAATGCACGCAGGGGAGTCTTGCTATATTATGACATATGCAGTGAGTCCCAACCTTCGAACTGCTCCGGAGGTGAAAGAGTTAACTTTCCATGCCAGGCATGGAACCTTGAGAGCGAGCTCGGTTGAAAACTCTGTTGTTAATCAAACTCAAACTGTCAGATCTTTACGAGCAAAAGTCACTCACTAAGGTTCTGTGTGGAAGCCGTAAACCTACACTAGCCAACTGGCTACTAAATAAAAGAACAGATTTTTCTTGGTCCCAAAACAAAGACTCAAGTCAGGGATCCAAAAATTAAAACAAACACCCAAACACCCCAAAAGGAGGGTGAAAAATAAGGTGGGCATCTACTATGTTATCACTGCACTGCCCACCCATATCCCAAAAGTAGAAGTTCTGAGAGGGCAGGTAGTGGGGAGGTCATAATATAGCAAGACTCATTAGAAGAAACAAATACTAAGGTGAGTAATTTTTCTTCAAACAACATGAAGTCTTGCTATATTATGACATATGCAGACTACACAGCAGTACCTCCATGGAGGAGGGACAGAACCTACTGAAATAGGCTCTGAAGCACAGCTGTGTTAAACCAGCATCACCCCTAGCCTGGATGTCCAGGGAGTAATGCTTGCAAAAGTGTGAACTGTTTTCCAGGTAGCTGCTTGACATATCTCTAGGATAGGGATGTCCTGCAGCAGCCAGAGACACAGCTGTACCTCTGGTAGAGTGAGCCCTCAGGCCTGAGGGAGGAACCTCACCCAGTTTTTCGTAGCAAATTGGATACAAGAGACAATCCACCTGGCAATGGATCTTTAGTGGCAGGTTTCCTTACCAACCTCACCATAAGTGAGGAACAGTTGAGAGAGTCAAACCTGTGACCCTTGGTACGCTCTATGTAGTAACTAAGGGCTCTTTTGACATCTAAACTGTGTAGTCTCCTCTCGCCAGAGGAGGAATGGTCAGTGAAGTACACAGGGAGAGGCATAGATTGATTAAGGTGGAAGTCTGAAACCACCTTAGGCAAGAACTTTCTGTTAGTCCTGAGGACCACCTTATCTCTATGAAAGGAGATAAAATCAGGTTCCACTGACAATGCTTGTAACTCACTTATGCGCCTGGCAGAAGTGATGGCTACCAAAAACACAGTTTTCCAAGTCACGTACTTAAGCTCTGCTGAAGACAAGGGCTCAAAACGGGGTTGCATAAGCTGAGCAATGCAAATATTAAGATCCGAGGCAGGGGCAGGGTCCCTGAATGGAGGGTTGGTGTGAAGCAACCCCTTGAAAAACTTGGAAAATACAGGATGAGCTGAAAGAGAAGAGGGTTTACCTGCTGATAAGAAAGCAGACACGGCTGCCAGGTGCACTTTTAGGTAGCTGGCCTCAGCCCCAAAGTATTCAAATGCACCATAAAATCCAGGACTGTGGGTAAGTCAGCAGATTCTGGGAAACATGCTTGTTGAGCACCAAATGGAAAATCTCTTCCATTTGGAATTATAAGTAGCTCCTGGTGGATGGCTTCCAGAAGCCTTCAATATATCCAATACACCTTGGGAGAGGTGGGTCAGCAAATTCAACTCTTCAAGAACCAGGCCTTGAGATTGAGAGATTTGAGATCTGGTACCAAACCCTGCCCTGATGCACAGGTTAACAGGTTGTGATTCCTGGGAAGACATAGGAAGGTGGACTGCTAAGGACATAAGGAGTGGGTACCAGGCTGTCTGGCCCAATCTGGTGCAATCAGGATCATCTTGCAGGGTTGAGATCTGATTTTGACTAGCACCTTGAACAGAAGAGGGAAGGTGGGAGGCATAGAGAAACTTCCCTTCCCAACTGAGAAGGAAGGCATCCAGAGGGACTGAGCCCAACACTGGGGGCCTGCAGCAAAAAAGGGGAAGTTGGTGATTGTCTGGGGCTGCAAAAAGATCTATCTGCGGGGTGCCCCATCTGGCAAATACTACCTCCAATACTAGGGGATCCAGTGACCATTCGTGATGGCCCTGGGAAATCCTGCTGAGAGCATCTGCCAGGACATTGTCCTTGCCTGGGAGGTGAACTGCCGTAAGGGAGGTGTTCAGGGAATACGCCAGAGACCACAACTTCATTGCTTCGGTGCACAAGGCCGTAGACCGAGTGCCTCCTTGCTTGTTGATGTACCACATTGTAGTGGTGTTGTCTGTTCTGATCTGTACAACTTTGTTCTGAACAGAGGTGGAAAAAACTTGAAGTGCTAGAAAAACTGCTCTGAGTTCCAACAGATTGATGTCGGGCAGAGATTCCTGAGGGGACCACAATCCATGGGTAGTGAGATCGCCCATGTGTGCTCCCCACCCCAAGAGGGATGCATCTGTAGTAAGGATTAGGGAGTGAGACTGAGGGATGAAGGGGACCCCCTGTCTCAGATTGCGCTGGTCCTGCCACCACTGAAGGGCTTTGATCAGGGTTCGAGTCACTGGGATCAATTTGGTCAGAGGTCTCTCCTTGAGACCAAAAGGCCTCAAATGGAACTGATGTCCCTCATCTGAAATCTTGCTCCTGCACCACTGCTGTAGAAGCAGCCATGTGCCCCAGGAGCTGCAGAAAATGCCTTGCTGGTCGAGAGACCTGCAGGGTGAAAGAAGAGGCCAGAGAGAGACCAAGGTCCTTGCTCTTTCCAGAGGAAGGAAGGCTCTGGCCTCTTTTGTGTTCAGTTCTGCACCTATGAAGGTGAGAAGCTGGACAGGCTCTAAAACTGACTTCGGAAGATTGAGAAGGAAACCTAGAGGTGTGAGCAGTTGCTGAGTTACCTGAAGGTGTAGTTTGACTTGTTCTGGAGATTGGCCTACTATGAGCCAGTCATCCAGGTAAGGAAAAAATGGCAATCTTTTGCCTTCTTAAGTGGGCAACTGCTACTGCCAGGCATTTTGTGAATACCCTTGGGGCAGAGGTAGTGCCGAAGGGCATTGCTCTGAACTGGTAATGGCCTAGGGCAGTTCGAATCTGAGGTACTTTCAATGGGAGCTTCTGATAAGAACATGGAAGTAGACATCCTTGAGGTCCAGGGATGCTAGCCAGTCTCCTGGCCTTAGAGAGGGTAAAATAACTCCCAGAGTCACCATTTTGAATTTTGGTTTAAAAGTGCTTGTTTAGGTATCTGAGATCCAGGATGGGCCGCATTCTCCTGTCTTTTGGGGTAAGGAAGTACCTGAATACAACCCTTGCCCTGGTGTAGGGTGGAACCTTTCCACAGCTCTGAGAGCCAGGAGGGTAGAAACTTCTGTTTCTAGGGCAAGTGCCTCTGATGGATTTGCAGGTGGAAAGGATCTGGCTCTCATCTTCGGAAATTTTTTGGAGCTGAGAACCAGTCCCTGGCTTACTATTTCCAGGACCCACTTGTCTGATGTTAGAGATTTCCAGTCCTGGACAAAGTAAGCCAGCCTGCCCCCTACAGATAGAGGAGAATCGGCCCTGGCTACCCCATCAGGGTGCCTGCTTGGCAGGGGCTTTGGGCTGAGGGGTGGAAGCAGGCTTGCTTGCACCCCGTCTGCCTCTCCCTCTAAAGAACCCCCTCTGGGCATAAGCAGAAGAGGAGGCCTGGACTTGGAAAGGCCATGAAAAGGCCTGCCCCTGCCCCTGGATGCTGCCTTTGAGGAGTGGCCTGCCTTCCTTGGCCTGTGCACTCCTATAGGTGGTCCTATATTCATCCATTTTTTCATGTAATTCTCTGTCTGCTCCCCAAACAGAGAATTGCCCACAACAGGAAAATCCATGGCCTTAGACTGGGTATCCTGTGACAGGGTAGTACATCTGAGCAAGCCATTCTCTGAGTGCCACAGATGTAGCCATAACCCTTGATGACACATCATTAGAGTCTACTGCAGCATGAAATTGCACCTTAGATGCCTCAATACCATCCGCAGCCACCTGTTCCAGCTCCCTGGCAAGCTGGTCAGGGACCTGTTTTGCTAGAGCCAGCACAGTATTCCATCTGGATTTCTGGTATCTAACAGCATAAGCCATATAATTTGCCTGTCTGAGTCCCAAGAATGCTGCCATGTACTGTTTCTTTGCCATGGCATCAACCCTCCTGGAGTCCTTTTCAGGGGGGTGCGAAGCTAGAGGAATATTTGCCTTGTCACAGGCAGCAGCCTGCACTACCCCCACATGGCTGCATTGCTGTGTGAAGAACTCCGTATCAGAGCCTGATAATGTATACCTCTTGTCCATCCTGTTATCAACAGGAGGTATAGTGTGAGGAGTTTTTAGAATTTTTACTGTCTGTTTCCTAAAAGATTTATGCAGAGGAATAGACAGTCTCCTAGACTCTGGAATATCCATCATTTCTACGAATCAGGCTCTCTTGGTCATCAACAGCTTCTCAACAGGGAGCTGGAGAGTTTCAGCAACTTTCTTATAGAACATAAATGAGAAGGGGACTCAGATAGCCTAGGAGGAGAAACCCTGACGGTCTGTCTGGAGAGATGTCCGGTTCAATGGGCACATCCAGACTTTCAAACCCACATTCACTCTCCTCATACTCCTCTTCCCCCTCCTCCGATTCACAAAAATCCTCAAAATCATAATCTTGAACCGGTGGAACTGGCAGAACCGAGCTCTTCCCTGATGGTATCGGTTCGGTCGGACCCGGGGAAAGTGACTGGACAATTTGAATTGCTTTAGCTATTTCCTCAGCGGTTGGAGAAAAAACTTTTGGCACACTAGCTGACTTTCTAGTCCTTTTAGTTGGAACCAGCTCCTCAGAGCTGGCTCTTCGTTTGCCCGAGGAAGTATCGCCTGGTCAGAGGGCGACTCCCTCCGTTCGGTTGGAACCGAACCGGCTGGCCATCCGGGTCAGTGGACTTTGGCTCCTTTCCCTGAGCCTACCAACTCTCTTCTCAATGGTGGCAGCAGGAAAATTACTACATATCTGGCAGTCTGCATTGAGGTGGTCAAACCCAGACAATACACATGGTGGTGTGTGGGTCAGCCTTAGCAAAGGCTTCCCCACAAACACTACAGTGCTGAAACCCAGTGGCCCGGTTTTTCTTTTGGGTTTCTCAGACATAGTGCCAGCCTAACCAACTTGCCCATTTATGGCAATCCGCCAAGAAAGACCCCCTTATCGGTTCCCAACCGTGTCACGGGTCGTGGAAAAAAACGTAAAGAAATCCGTTTTTTTTAGAACCGATAAGAACCAGGAACCGCACTCTAAATAAGGACTAGTAAAGTTTTAGAACAACCTGATCAGTTTAAACCGAACCGAAAGACGTTTACAAGTTCCACACAGAATAAAATAAATGTAAGCCTATCTATTACTTACAATACCACAGACAGAGCTTGAACCGATCGGTTGCGGTTTAATTTCAGTCAAAAAACCGATAAAATAACACTTTAACTGACAAAATGAACCAAGCATAAGGAGAAATCTCTGGAGCGACTGTTCAGTGAGGCGGAGTAAAGAATCTGACAGTTTGAGTTTGATTAACAACAGACAGAGTTTTCAACCGAGCTCACGCTCAAGGTTCCATGCCTGGCATGGAAAGTTAACTCTTTCACCTCCGGAGCAGTTCGGAGGTTGGGACTCACTGCATATGTCATAATATAGCAAGACTTCATGTTGTTTGAAGGGCAGCCTGCAGCGCCGGCAGAAACGGAACGAGCGAGTGAGACAGGGGAGTGAGTGAGGCCAACGGAGCTCTGTCAAGACTGCTGCAGATTTCTTTGTGGGCAGAAAAAAAGCCAATAGAGGCAGGAGCCCAGTACAAAAGGGCAGCCTGCAGCACCAGGAGAAACAGAATGAGCGAGTGAGACAGGAGGAGTGAGCGACCTCAACAGAGCTCTGTCGGGACAGCTGCGGATTTCTTTGTAGGCAGGAAAAGGTGCCAATGCAGGCAGAAGCCCAGTACAAAAGGGCAGCCTGCAACACTGGGAGAAACAGAATGAGTGAGTGAGGGGGGGGGAGTGAGCAAAGCTCAACGGAGGTCTGTCCTGACTGTTGCGGATTTCTTCGTGGGCAGGAAAAGGCGGCAACACAGGCAGGAGCCCAGTACAAAAGGCCAGCCTGCAGTGCCTGCAGAAATGGAACGAGCGAGTGAGAGGGGGGAGTGAGCGACCTCAACAGAGCTGTGTCAGGACTGCTGCACATGTCTCTGTGGGCAGACAAAGCCGGGAATGCAGGCAGGAACCGAGTACAAAAGGGCAGCCTGCAGCAGCGGGAGACACAGAATGAGCAAGTGAGGGAGGGGGAGTGAGTGAGCTCAACGGAGCTCTGTTGGGACTGCTGTGGATTTCTTTGTGGGCAGAAAAAGGCAGCAATGCACGCAGGGGCCCAGTACAAAAAGGTAGCCTGCAGCAGCGGGAGAAACAGAATGAACGAGTGAGAGGGGGGGGAGTGAGTGAGCGAGCTCAACGGAGCTCTATCGTGACTGCTGCAGATTTCTTTGTGGCCAGAAGAAGGCGGCTACGCAGGCAGGAGCCCAGCACAAAAGGGCAGCCTGCAGCGTCGACAGAAACGGAACGAGCAAGTGAGAGAGGGGGAGTGAGTGAGCTCAACGGAGCTCTGTTGGGACTGCTGCAGATTTCTTTGTGGGCAGAAAAAGGCACCAACAGAGGCAGGAGACCACTACAAAATGGCAGCCTGCAGTGCCAGGAGAAACAGAATGAGTGAGTGAGACAGGCGGAGTGAGCGACCTCAACAGAGCTCTGTCAGGACAGCTGCGGATTTCTTTGTGGGCAGAAAAAGGTGCCAATGCAGGCAGAAGCCCAGTACAAAAAGGCAGCCTACAGCGCCGGGAGAAACACAACGAGCGAGTGAGAGAGGGGAAGTGAGTGAGCTCTATGGACCTCTATCGTGACTGTTGTGGATTTCTTTGTGGGCAGAAAAAGGTGGCAACGCAGGCAGGAGCCCAGTACAAAAGGCCAGTCTGCAGTGCTGGCAGAAACGGAAAGTGTGAGTGAGAGAGGGGGAGTGAGCTACCTCAATGGACCTGTGTCAGGACTGATGCAGATTTCTTTGTGGGCAGAAAAAGCCACCAACAGAGGCAGGAGCCCAGTACAAAAGGGCAGCCTGCAGCACCAGCAGAAACAGAATGAGCGAGTGAGAGAAGGGGAGTGACCCACCTCAATGGAGCTCTGTCAGGACAGCTGCAGATTTCTTTGTGGGCAGAAAAATGTGCCAACGCAGGCAGGAGCCCAGTATGAAAGAGCAGCCTGCAGCACCGGGAGAAACAGAAAGAGCGAGTGACACAGGGGCAGTGAGCGAGCTCAACAGACCTCTGTCGTGACTGCTGCGGATTGCTTTGTGGGCAGAAAAAGGCAGCAACGCAGGCAGGAGCCCAGTACAAAAGGCCAGCCTGCAGCGCTGGCAGAAACGGAATGAGCAAGTGAGAGGGAAGAATGAGCTAGCTCAACAGACCTGTGTCAGGACTGCTGCAGATTTCTTTGTGGGCAGAAAAAGACGCCAACAGAGGCGGGAGCCCAGTACAAAAGGGCAGCCTGCAGTGCCAGCAGAAACAGAATGAGCGAGTGAGAGAGGGGAAGTGGCCCACCACAACAGAGCTCTGTCAGGACAGCTGCAGATTTCTTTGTGGGCAGAAAAATGTGCCAACGCAGGCAGGAGCCCAGTATGAAAGAGTAGCCTGCAGCACCGGGAGAAACAGAAAGAGTGAGTGACACAGGGGCAGTGAGAGAGCTCAATGGACCAGCACAATCATCATTCGGCATTGACAAATGCTTCTTTATTTATTAATTTATACAAGTCGGATTTACAACCTTTGAGTCAGAGATACATTACAAAGGCACCTCATTGCAGGGAGGGTGGACAATAGGACATAGTGCAGTTTACAACAGTGGACAACATTACAGGTGCAGTAGAGGAAACATTCAACATAGATACACTTAGGTTACATATTGTTGCAAATTGCATGTTACAATCATGGATGTAGCAGGTCCTCAGAAGACACCGCTGGATTACATCCCAGTATAAACCTTGGAAAGGTTGGGGGGGTGGAAGGGGGGGTGGCTGTCCAGTGGATGTTGTCGAGTCAGGGGGCAAGGCAGGAGGGTCACGTATGATACAACCATTGGGAGGCCAGGGATTAGTTGCATCTACAACAGCGAACATTAAAGAGATGGTTCCGAAGGGCAGTTTTAAAGGAACCAATTTTGGGCAGGTTGGAGATGCAGCTGGGGAGGGAGTTGAACCAGACAGGGGCTTGGTAGAAGAAAGATCTCTGGGCAAGAGAGGTCTTAGTTCTGGGCACCTTGAAGGTGGCCTTAACAGAGCTATGGGTGGCAACAGTTAGGGACGACTGCTGTAAGGAGGCAGACGTTTACCCCCCTCACAGCGACATTTCACCAGCGAGGTCCCCCACAGCGACTACAGTGCCTAGCCGTGGTGGGAGACCCGCCGGAACCCGCCATGTCTGTCTGGGGTCCTGCACCCCCCCTCCAATCAGCTCTGACTGGAATTGAGAATCTTATGGGGGTGAGAAGCGAGCCCCTCATGGGGGGTTTGGGGCAAAGAGAACAAAGAATCAATAGTGAACCAGCAGCCGACTGCAGAATACAGCCGACCTGGCCGGTGTCGCTGATAGGCTGCTCGACAGAATTTCTGTCGGACTCCTGTCGGATCCGAGGCAGAGACTCCCACGGGGAGAGCCAAGGAGAGATTTCAGTGAGTAGGCTGATCTGGTAGCACAGTCACTCTTCAAAGTTAAGTAGGTTTGCAGTAGAATAGGGAAGGCAGGTGTAAGTGCGGCTGGAGACACCGGTCAGGAGCCTACAGGCCTTATTGATGGAGAGTTGGATTTTGGAGAGGGCTGTGTTGTCTGCTGCAGCATAAATGGGCAGGCCATAGTCCACAAGGGACAGGACGGAGGAGTTGATAGCCAACCTGAGGGCAACTTGGGGCAGGCAATCCCTGTGACGGTACAACAGACCAATCCGAGAGTTAATGGTGGAAGACAGGGCGTTAATGTGGGTGTGAAAGGTGAGGGCAGTATCGAACGTGTCACTTGCTCTAGTGGGTGCGGAATGCTGGGAACAATCAGGAGGGGGTTATTTTTAGCTTTATTTTGGTGGTGGGAGAAAACCATTGACTTGTTTTTTTTAGGTTAATAACCAGTCTACGGTCGAGGAACCATCTTTCGCCCTGGTTGTAAGCATGCTGGAGGGATAATTTGAGAGAAGAGGGATCAGGATGCGAGGCAAAGAGGACCGCATTGTCGGCGTAGAGGAGCATTTTGCCAGTACAGGACCTGGGGAGGGTGTTGAGATAGAGACTAAAAAGTACAGGACCCAGGATGGAGCCCTGAGGGACCTGGAGCGAACAGGTAGAGTGTTGGTGAGGGAACCATTGATCTTAACACACTGGGATCTAGCAGAAAGGTAGCTAGAACATTTCCTGTAAAGCTGTTAACATTACAGGGGAAAAAAGGAAAAAGAAGCCATTATGAAGCAGTTTAAGGGGCACCCTGCAAAAACACCTTAAATCAAGGGGGTTGTTTAGACTCCCCCTTCACAGTCCTCAATTTTTTCTTTTTCTTAAGATACAGATTTGTCCTCCTCTTACTGTGGAAGCCGCATTTTCTCAGAGGGAACATCTTCCTGATCCGTACCCTGATCTGGGATGGAAGCGCTAAGGGTGGAGTCATCAGATTCATTCCCAGACAAATCAGCACGTCGGGGCAGAATGTCAAGCCTATTAGTGAGTGAGCACTCTGAGGTCTTAATTTGTTTGGTAGGGGGAGATTTCCTGCCATCTCTTTTGCACAGGACCATCCAGTCAGGATCAAAGGATTTCAACCGAGAGGGAGGAGGCATAGTCTCCTTCTCAATAAGCACAGCAGAAGTGTCCATTAGTACCTCCCGTGGAACAGAAGGAACATCCGGGGATTGTGAAGACGTTCCACTGTCCACTGAAGTAGGTGCAGTGGGACTGACAGTAGCAACAGCCAGTAATACCTCTGAGACCCGAGTGGGTAATGTGGGAGTGTCAGGAACCTGTGGGGTACAGGAACAGAGGGAACCGTGGAAAGAATCCCCTGCCTGATGGCCCTAGGGTCTTTCTTTCTCCCTCTGAGCCACAGCAATCAGCAGTCTTTGTTCCACATCATCTGCTTGATGTTCCTGATTGTGTGCTGCTTTAGGACAGGCAGCATATGAATGATCTGATGCTGAGCACAAACTGCACACCTGACTGCTAGTGCAGTGCCCACTTGTGTGACCGATAGCATGACAAGAAGTACATTTCAGTTGGTCACACATACTGCTAAGATGTGTGGATGAACCACATCAATAACAGGCCTTTGGTTGGCCACTGTAAAAAAGCACTTCCCTGTCCCTTCCCAAGTAAAAACTATTTGGAAGGTGTTGCAAACCAGTGTCTGTGATAATTAGAACTACCCAGACCCGCCAACCACCAGTCCAGATGTCCTCAGCGTCAAAAATACCTTCATGAGCACCATGAACAGTACATCGCTGCTTCAGCCAGAATACCAGGTCAGTCACACTGACCCCCTCATTCCAAAAAAGGACTGTGATAATACGAAATGCTGGCTTGGTCAGAGGGGTAACTTCAAAAGGAGCCCACAGGGAAGAAAGTCTAAGGTCCTGGTACCTTCCCCAGAATCGTTCCACACCAGTTCCCAGCTTAAACCTCACATCAAAAGTTGTTTCACTAGAAACGTGAATCAATGCATATATCTCAGCCGCAGTGAAGCCCATAGAGCCTTTAAAGACAGTACGAGCCACATAAACCCTGTTGGGTGGGTATCCAAACCCCCTTTATAATGCAGACGAACTGCATTATGCCTCCTAGCTGGCAAGGTAGGGGAATGAAATAAAGAAGCATATGGTCGGACCAGTACAGGCCGGGAAGTCTGAGCAGGCAACTATAAGATGGGAACATTAGTCGCAGAGGTAGAAACAGTAGGTTCAGATCCTAAAGTAGTAATATCAAGAGATGTAGTAGGCATTGTGGTCTGGGGCCATTCCAAAAAGGGCAATACAGGATTCTGAGTTAGTAACAGGTCAGAAGGCAAAGCCAAAGGTGATTTCAGGCCTGAGCTGAGAGCTTCCATTTCAGAATTGGAAGCACCAGCAGCACCACTCAGTCTAGGAAATGGCTGGGCAGCATCAGAAAGTGCAACAGTACTAGGCATAATAAGGTGACATACCTGATATCCATTTCCCTGTAGTGATATCATAAGCCCAACCAGCAGCCCTCAGTCTAGCTTCCACAGAGACACCTGTAGTATTCTGGGACTGAGAATGGGTAGGAGCAATAACATGCTTAGAAACACCTTGACTTTGGCTGGTCTGATCAGTGACCATAGTTGCCATTCCAGACAGGGCCCCCGCACTCATAGCAGTACTAAAATTAAAAGATTCCAGCTTCCAGGTAGTCACGCTGAAGTCGAAATGAGCACCATCTCCGTGATGCTACCTGGAAGGTGTTACCTCTGCTGAAGCCACAGGTGGAATGGAGGGCTCGCAATGAATCCCCTCACCCTCCAGTTCCAAGTTCCAGTTGGCAAGTCCTCTCCGCAATCCTGAGCAAGCTTGGTCATCATAGTCCCCTGTTGTGCCATCTGCAGAAGCCTAGTCAGTGCCTCCTTCTTTGCCAAAAACGCCTGTTCTTCCTTGTGGATAAGTGCAGTGAGTTCAAATTCAGTCGTATTACCATCTGCATCCAAAATCTCCTAACATTGCGAAATACTCAATGGAGGCACCGCCTCCACATCAAGAGGGTCCATTGTCTCATGCTGCTTATCCGAATCCAGATGCCCTGCAGCATCGTAGAACTTATCAGTCTCTAGCACTCCGGAGGCAGGAGAGCAGACCAACTCCTCAGCCTCCTGTACATCCATCACCGTTGGCATCTCCCCAGGACTGGCCATCCTCAGACAGTCAGCGGTTCCCCCTGCTGGAGAGTAGGGGAATTTTTATTAAAATCACAACAAAGCAAATATGCAATAGAAATACATTAAAAAAAAAACAGAAACAAAAAAAAATCACATAAGTAAAAACAAGCACAAAGAAAGAAAAATAAAATTAAAACCAAAATGCAAACAATTGTTGGCCAAGTAAAGTAATAACAATAAGGATGTCATAACCAAGGTACACTAAACGTTGAAAATACCCAAATGGGAAATCAAAAAGAAAACAGAAGAACTTCACTAATTACTAGGCGAATGAGGTGAAAGCTACTCATAAAAGTCCCAATATCTTTCCCATATGTTTCTCTGGAGAAGTTTTAGCTCTTCTTCCTTAACCCAGTCAATATTCCTTTTAATTAACTCATACAGTTCAGTAGGAGGAATGAGTTTTTGTTAAAATAAAAAATAACATCGAACCTGCCAAACCCAATATAAAATAATCACTGCAATCAAGTACATAGTACTGGAGTCACATCCAGCCCACTCCTCAGGAAAAAAAACAAAAAACAGAGACCTCTGATCCCATAATTTCCAAACAGATTGCCAATGTTTACGCTTCCAAATAAACCAAAATTGTAAGATATAGGGGCATTCAAAATATAAATGTGACATAGATTCAATCACATCGGAGCATGAGTCCTGAAAGCAATATCTATCTTGAAGCATCTTATGCTTGTGATTACCCCTTATATTAATCTTACCATGGACCCCAAGCCAAGAAATATCCCACATAGTCACTGGAATCCTCCTATTGAGTAATCTATTTCCAATCCTAGACCTGTCTAAGTCTGAAAAGTCTGGAAATGCTTGTTCAAAAAAACAGGTGTCCAGTATAACCTGATAAAGGCATTGTCTGGAGAGAGAAGTTACCATATTTGGCGTTATTTTCCAAGATTTAAGTAAATCAAAGATAGGAGCCCAATCAGAGGTCAACACATATTTCCATCTATTCTTATGTATAAAACAGGCAGAATTCCACTCCTGGAAAATCTCAGCAAGATGATTCGTAACTAATAATGCCCATAAATTATTTTTCCGGCAACAAAGAGGTTTGAGATTAGAGTTAACAAACAGCGAAAAGAAAAAAACAATTTGGGTTAATCATACGAATACCACCATATTTATAATCTAAATATAAAATATTCCTCTTAATAGGGTTGAGCTGGCTGCCCCAAAAACAGGAAAAAAAAATACCCATAAGCGATACAAAAAATTGTTTAGGAAGGGGAAAAATATGACCAACGTATAAAAAAAGAGGCAATAAGAAAGTGTTAATTAAAAAAATTATCTTCTTCTTCCCTATGGACCACTTATTCCATCTATGTACCTTGTCTCTACCCTCATTAATATACATTTCCCAATTGTAAAGAGCCATATCTGTCGACCCAAAAAATAAACCAAAAATTTTATGGGGGGAATCCACCACCCTAATACCTCCAATCTGGGAGTCTCCTACTTGAAATCCCTGTAAATTAAAACAAATACTTTTCTTTTTTTGAAATTTAACTTTATTAGTTTTATAGAACAACACCAAAACACAGGTTAACATCAAATCTATCGTAGGGTTAGATAACAACTCCCTTTTGACCAAAGTATGAAATGAGACATATAACAGGAAAAGGAAAAAAACATGTTGCCCCATACCACCCCCTCCCCCCGACCCTAACCCACCCAGAGTGTGCATATTTAGTATATCATATGCTATTAACATAATATCGTGGACACATAGAATTGGTGGTGAGATAGATGAGGGAAGAGAGCTTCAGAGACAGAACCAAGTAGACTCTAATGTAAATACAACGTGTATAATTTATCCCATTTTTTGTGAAACAAGTCCATACGGTTACAAGAACTGGCCATGAGCTTCTCCATATTAAAGCAGGTTGATAGGTCTTTCAACCACTCGGCATATGTTATGGTTAATTGGTCCAACCAATGTTTGAGCACTAGTCTTTTAACCACCATAGAGATAAGTGCCATGTGGAATCTGCGCTTCTGGTTCTCAACTTTGGAATAGATACCCAGGATGCATATTTCTGTGGTGAAAAGACCATCAAGACCCAGAAGAGGGTCCAAGTTGGACTGGATAGAGCGCCACAGGGGGATCACTTTTTCACATTGCCAAAAGATGTGGAGCAGATTTCCTTCTGATTGTGAACATCTGGTACAGAGAGGGAGAGGCAAATGCCCTAGTCGAGCTAATTTGACTGGTGTATAGTACATGTTATTTAAAATATGATATTGGATAAGTCTAAACCTATCTTGAGTGTGATATCTGTATAAATCTTTCCAGATTCGTGACCAGTTAGGGACGGGACCAGGCAGGAGAGAAGTCCAAACACTAGAGCCTGGGAGGGAGTCCAGAAATGTAAGACCCAGCAAATAGGAATATATAGTTGAGGTTCCATGGGATTTGGAAGCTAATTCCTGGACTTGGGAAAGAAAGAGGCCAACTTGTGAGCAGCGGAACTCGGTCCCAAAATTGGCGCTAATGAGGTGCCTCAGCTGATATATCTTGAAGATATAACTTGGAGGGAGATTAAACCTGGCCATAATATCCGGAGAAGATAGGAGAGAGTCCGGAGAGTATGGGTTCTCAACCAAGGCGTCTCGAATTTGAGGAAGCCAATCTAGGGTAATCATTGAGCCTCCTAACTGAATGTTGAGGTTGAGAACGAGGGGTTGTGCCAAGTCTCTTTTTGGGGAGATTTTGAGGTAGTGCAGGCACTGAGAAAGGGTTTTAAGGAAAGTGAGGATGGTCAGATTTAATAATGAGGATGGGAGTGCTGAACTGGGAAGAAAAAATATGGTCGGAGAGCAGAGATTAGCTTCTATGAGTATCTGTCTTTTGATTTGGAGCCAGATCGGTGAAGGTCCTTCAGCCCTATTTGGGAGCCATCTGCCCAGTTTGGAGAGGTGAGCAGCCCAGTGGTAAAATAGTAGGTTAGGGAGACGAAGTCCCCCCTTGTCTTTAGGAAGACAGAGTTTGGAGAAAGAACGTCTGGGAGACTTATTTTGCCAAATGAATTGAGAGAGGGTAGAATGTAGGTGTTGTAAGTATGAAAGGGGTAGCCAGGGACTCAGTAAATTAAGAGGTTAGAAGATTCGGGGCAGGACGTTCATCTTGATGATGTTAATTCTACCCCAAAGAGAGATAGGGAGTTTGGACCATCTTTGGAGGTCTAGTTGAATATTGGTCATAAGGTCATCTAGATTAAGTTTCTTGAGTAAAAGTGGGTCATTGGTAAGGTGAATGGCCAGATACTTGATCGATTTAGGGGACCATCTCATACCAAATCTAGCAAAACTAGCTTTGTGCATGAAGGGATTCAATGGAAACACTTCTGATTTTGCTAGATTCAGTTTATAATAGGAGAGGCGGCCGTACTGCGTAATAACTTGAAGGGCATGCACTAGTGATGTTTCAGGGTGAGCAACGTGGAGGAGGATGTCGTCCGCATAGACAGAGAGGACCAACTCTTGTTGTAGTACCGGACAACCCTGGATATGAGGAGATCTTTTAATATTATGAAGGATAGATTCTAAGTATAGATTGAACAGAAAGGGGGAGAGGGGGCAGCCTTGTCTAGTACCTGTAAAGAGATAGAAAAGTGAAGAGAAAACACTATTACAATAAATCTTAGCCGAGGGAGATTTGTGTATAACCTGAATCCACCGAATAAAGGAGGGTGGGAATTCCATCTTGGCAAGTGTTGCCCATAAAAAATCCCAATTAACTCTGTCAAGTGCTTTTTCAGCATCTAGGGAGATTAAGGCCATCGGAGCATGAGATGATTGGGCTGCATGTGAGATATGGGAGAGGGTCCTAAGGTGATCAGCCGGGGAGCGGGCTTGTACAAACCCTACTTGCTCCAGACTCGGAAGGTGGGTCCAGATCTTTTTAATCCTCTCAGCTAAGATCTTGGATAGGATCTTAATGTCGCAATTTAAGAGAGAAATAGGGCAGTAGCTTGCAGGGTCCATAGGTGGTTTATCTGGCTTGAGGATTAGCACAATTGTGGCTTCTAATAGAGTAGGGTCCATAACATCAGCCTCAAACATGTACTCATAGAGCCTGAGGAGGACAGGGGCCAGTTCTCTGTTAAAGGTTTTATAGAAATTAGATGGGTAACCATCGGGCCTGGTGCTTTATCAGGAGCTAAAGCGGCAATCGCCTCTTCTACTTCGAGCAATGTGATGGGGGAGGTGAGGGACCTTTTATGGTGTGGAAGGAGGCGAGGGAGATTGAGATCTTCTAAATAGATAGAAATTTCCAATGGGGACGCTGGGGAGGTGTGTCTGCTATAAAGCTTACTGTAAAATCCCTCAAAGATCTGGGTGATCTCTCTGGGTGTAGTCTTGACTACCCCCTCTGGGGTTTGCAGCATCGGGATCAATCGCAAACTCTCTGTCTTACGCAGTCTGAGAGCTAATAATCTACTGGCCTTTTCGCCTTGGTCAGTGTATTTGGATTGGGTTTTTAAAATGGCGTATTCGGCTTTTTCTTTCAGTAAGTCCGCGTATTCATTCTTTAGCTTTAGTAGGGATTCTAATGAGCCTGAGAGGGGGGAGAGGGAAAAAGAGTGCTCTAATTCCTTAATTTTGGTTAGCAACGAAGCGGCTTGTGCCAACCTGTGTTTTTTCCTCACTGAGGCAATTTTGATTAATTCCCCCCTAAGGTAACACTTTAGAGCACACCATATTGAATCTATTCTCGGAGTAGAGTTTTTATTAGGTCCATGAAGTTAGAGATCAGGTCTTTAATGTGAGAGACAGTCTGATTATCCTTGAGGAGTTGGGTATTTAGCTTCCAGATGGTGTCTCGCTGAAAGTTAGGGTCCGGTGAGATCCTAACCCAGACTGTTGAATGGTCTGACAGCACTATCGGTTTGATACCTGATTGGGAGAGACCAGGAAGAAGTGACTTACTGGTCAGAATGTAGTCTAGTCTGGACCATGAGTTGTGTACCTGAGAAAAGAAAGAAAAAGACCGGAGTGAAGGATTAGCAAGCCGCCAGGGGTCGCATAGCCCCAAAAGTTGCATGAAGTCCACTAGAGCTTTTTGAGCTGGGGTCGCTGGCCTTATTGGCGTATAAGTTCTGTCAAGAGCTTGGCATGGTGGGACGTTCCAGTCCCCCCCCCCCCTAATATTAACTGTGATGGTAAAAAATTACCGATCTTGTCTGCCAGGGTCATAAAGAAATCCGGACTCTCCCTCCGACTGGACCATAGACAGATCCAAGCACGATACTACAATTATTGAGACAGCCTTTGACCAGAATAAATCTGCCCTCTGGGTCTGCTAGTTTCTCTTCAGCCAGAAAAGAGACATGATTCTTAATTAAAATAGCCACTCCTTTGCTAGCTTCAGATCCACTCACCGAGAAAACTTGAGAGAAGCCAGATCTATGCAGCCAGATTGTTTCATTATAAGTTAAATGGGTTTCCTGAAGCATAAGAACATCAATCCTGAGTAAGTCACAATGTTTGAAAACTTGGTGCCTTTTGGTTTTATCTCTGAGCCCTCGCACATTCCAAGTAGCTACTTTAATCGCCATTGTAGCCATTTATGAACATTTAAGTTGGGTAAATGGGAAAATGTGAACCACCAAACTAAAAAAAAAAAAGGCTATAGTACACTCTAGAGCCCAATTTAAGCCAGCACACTCTATACAAGAAACAATAGCCAGACCCTTGATATATAAAAACTATCAAAGAAAAGATAGTGACCTTGGAATGTAGTCGAGGAGTCATGACCTGAAACCAGAGGTGACCACTCCCCCCCCAGTGAGAAAAAAAACCCCACAAACTATATACAAAGTAGTTCCAGGTTTGGGCAGGCAAATCTCGAGGAACCCAGCAGTAAATACCTGGAACTAAGACCCCAATGGCGGATCTCAGGAGCGCCATGTACCAATACCTTCCTGATATGATAATGCAACAAGAATGGGGAAGTAATCTGATTGACTGTGTCACCCAGCAAACTATAAGGCAGATCCCCATAGAATTCTCCTGCAGATCGCCGTACCCCCCCTTTCTCAGCTCGTGAGGCAGCTTCCTACGAGCCTCTCCCATCCCCGGGCCCCCCTGACCATCCTCTTTTAGCCATAGTGGTTGGGGACAGCACTCTGATGTGACCAAGGGGAAGGTTTTAGTAAATTAACAAAGACGGCGGCTGAGAGCAGTCTAAACACGGGAATTATGTCACTCGCCGTCTTAATACTAAGAAGTGAACGCTTACCCTCGTATGCAAGCTTAGGTCCGAATTGCGAGTCCTTTACGGGTATGGCTGGAACCCAAGGAATACTAGGCCGGGTGACAGTTAGGTAAATAAACATCCCACCACTACCGGAATGCCCAGGAGAGCATATTTTATTGTGGGACCTAACGCGGTCCATAGCCAAAAACAGCTAGCTGGAACAGAACTTAGCCCAAAGGTTCCAGTAACGGCCCTGGGAAATTCGAGGCATTAACAGCCCTTCAAGATCAGGATCAACAAGCCTCCCTCCCCCCACGAAGCAACTCAGACCAAACTTTCCCAATGAAAGCATGCAGGTAATTAGCAAGAATAACTACACAATAATAGAAAGGAGGCAGAGCCAATATAGCGTTTTGTTGAAACAGTGCATAGTTCATCCCTCTTTAAAGAGGTTGGGGAGCTTAGAAGTTAAGTCTTTGATGGCTTGTTCAGGGGATTCATAGGTGGTTGATGAGCCGTCAATTGTGACCTTTAGATTGGCTGGGTACAGCATCCTGAATCGGATACCCGCCGCGATCAGCTTGTGAACAATTGGATGGAAAGCAGTTCTTTTCTGCCTGGTCTCAACCGGAAGATCCTGAGCGATTCTTATTTTGGAGGAGCCCCAGGTAATGGCCTGCAGATCTCTGGCTTTGTTGAGGACATGCTGTTTTTCTAAAAAACTTAAAAATTTGATGATGATCGGGCGGGGAGGGGAATCTGGTGGAGGCCGCGGCCTCAGAGATCTATGTGCTCTCTCGAGATGGTATTGGGGATTCAGTAGTGAAGGCCCCACTACTTTGAGAAGGAATTTCTGAAGGAATAGGATGGCGTCCGAGCCCTCTTCTGTTTCAGGCAGCCCAATAATCAGGAGATTATTCCTCCTACTATGCCCTTCCAAATGCTCCGTTTTGAGTTGGAGCTTCCGGACTTGCTGTTTCAACAAAGTAATTTCTGGGTCGGTTTTGTCTCACCATCTTTCTTGGGAGGTAATTCTGGCCTCCAAGTCACTCATTCTGCTGCTTAAAGTAGTGAGATCTCCTTTGATAGCCTTGAGCTCAGAGGTAATGTTATCCAGCGCCTCTCGAAAAGGTGAGAATTCTTGGAGGAATCTTTCCTCGGATAAGGGCACTATCGGGGAGTTAGAGCTGCCCGCCTTATTCAGGTTCCCAGAAGCCTGGCTCCTCGCTTTCTTGGAGAGCTTCTCAGGCATGTTAGGTGGGGTGTGCCGCATCACGGCCTGTTTCATCTCTGCCTCCATTGCCACGGTAAAGCTTT
The DNA here is from genome assembly GCA_016271365.2 of Neoceratodus forsteri. Lineage (NCBI taxonomy): Eukaryota > Metazoa > Chordata > Ceratodontiformes > Ceratodontidae > Neoceratodus > Neoceratodus forsteri. Next base: position 824,341,855 of record CM028136.1, on the reverse strand, counting down.
GCGATACCGAGAAACGCAAATCTGAACGATAGGCAGAAGTTGAGGAGTCTCCAGCCACTTCGATTGTGTAAGTTAGTGCGCTAAAGTTGGTTTAAAATCAAATTATACCAGATGGATGGTAGAAGCCCGGGGTAGGCACAGCCTTCAGGCAGCTTGCATCACGTCCCTCTGAAAACAAATACTTTTCAAAAAATTCAGCCGAGAACTAATGCAGTGCAGAAGCACAGGCAAAACAGAACATAAGAGGTGACCCACAAATGCCGACGAGACCACCATATACAGATCATCTGCATAACAAATCGTTTTAACATCACACAGTCCTGTACTATATACACCGGGGAGAGTTGGAGATTTCTGAATGATATGGAGTATGGGGTCCAAAACCAAGATAAACAAAATCGGACTTAGTGGACAGCCCTGTCGGACTCCTCTACGGATGTAACAAGAATCCCCCAGCCATCCATTAACATAGGGTTTAACACAGGCCAAAGATAACATAAACAAAGCCAGTTAACAAAGATGTTCGGAAAGCCATAGGCCTGGAGAGTTAACCATAGGAATTCTTGCGAAATACAATCAAAAACCTTCTGCTGATCAAAACTAAAAAGATATCCATGTAACAGGTTAGAACTTCCTTGAGAGAACAGTTCCCACACCAGAATTAAGGCATCTTGGATCGAATGGCCAGGCACAGAACAATACTGAGTGCAGGAAACAAAAATCCAGCAATTTCTTAATCCGATTCCCTAATAATTTAGCGAACATTTTAAAATATGTGTTCAACAGAGTAATAGGTCTCCAATTGTTCAGGTCTGCCTTATCCCCTTTCTTCAATCAATCAATCAGTCAAAACTTTATTTATAAAAAGGCGCCTTTCTAAAAACCAAGGCACCTGTACATCACATAATAAGACAATATTACTAAAACAATAAAATTAACCATGCTAATAATACTTAAAAATCATTATACGCTTGTTTAAAAAGATATGTTTTAAGTGCTCCCTTAAAAGTTTCGATAGTCGGGCAATCTCGTACCTGATGAGGTAGAGAATTCCACAGGGTCGGGGTCACAAAACTAAAAGATCTGGCCCCGGAGGTCTTCAAACGAACCCTGGGAATCTCTAGCAATCCCTCGTCAGTGGATCGGAGAGAGTGGGGGGGACAGTAGGGATGAAGAAGATCTTTCAGGTAGCTAGGTCCCTGATCATGTAGGGCCTTATAGGTCAGCAAACCAGCCTTGGAGGTGATACACCAGCATATTGGCAGCCAGTGTAGTCCGCGAAGCACAGGCGTTATATGACTGGTCCTAGAAGAACCAGTCAATAGTCTGGCTGCCGCGTTCTCCACTAGCTGCAAGTGGCGAATATCAACCCCCGGTAGCCCAAGATAAAGGGAATTGCAGTAGTCAAGACGGGAGGTAATGAAGGCGTGGACCAAAGTAGGGAGATCGTCGGGAGGAACGAGGTGCTTCACCTGGGCAATGTTTCTCAGGTGGTAAGAGGCTTTGACAACTGCCAACACCTGTGATTTAAGTGTCAAACAGCTGTCAAAACAACGCCTAGATTTCGCGACCGGTCTGAGGTAGTTAGCTGGACACCCCCGAGCCATAAGCCTGAGGGAGATCCAGCCGACAAACCCACCTCCCGGCGACCTGGGTCCACGACCAACACCTCAGTTTTTCTTGGATTCAACCGCAGCCAACTCACATTCATCCAGTCCTGGATTTCAGCAAGACAGTTATTAAAAACCGAGAGAACGGCATCTTTGCCAGGTACAAAGGACATGTACAGTTGAGTATCATCTGCATAGCAGTGAAAACTCAAACCGTACCGCCTAATGATCGATCCCAATGGCAGCATGTACACCGCAAACAACATGGGTGCCAAAATGGAGCCCTGCGGTACCACACAGGATAGGGGGAATGATGTTGAGGAAAAAAATCCCAGACACCACCCTCTGAGTCCTACCCTAGAGGAAAGATCGAAACCAACTGAGGACTGTACCAGGCAGTCCACAGATAAACCGCAGGCATTCCAACAGCACACCATGGTCCACTGTGTCAAATGCCACAGAGAGATCAAGAAGGACCAAGATAGAACAGGTCCTTTGATCTCTCGCTATCAGGAGATCATTTAGTACCCGGACCTGAGTCGTCTCGGTACTATGTCTCTTCCTAAATCCGGACTGGAGAGAATCATAGACATCGTGGCTGGTTAAATGATCATCCAACTGTGATGCGACCACCTTCTCAATAACCTTTCCCACAAAGGGTAGGTTAGAGACGGGTCTGTAATTAGCCAGACAGTCCGGGTCCAAGGAGGGCTTCTTAAGAAGGGGCTGAACCAAAGCCTCCTTCAGAGGATTTGGAAAAATCCCCCTCTCCAAAGCCCTCCAGACTATCTCAGCCAAAACCGGGCTGATTTTATCTACACAGCCCACTAGGAGACGTGTAGGGCCCGGATCCAGACCACAGTTGGTCGGACACAATAATCGGATGACCATCACAATGTCATTGATTGTGGGAAGGCTGAAGTCGGACCACACAAAACTGGTGTCCAACATCTCCTGTCGACTATCACTACTCCCACTAGAGAGGGTCAGGCGGACATCGGACCTGATTTTGGCAACCTTATCTGAAAAGAATTGAGCAAGCTCCTCACACCATTCTTGAGGAGAGGCTCTTCTGGGCTGAAGACAGATTGGATTGCACAATCTGTCCACGGTCCAGAAAAGCTGAGCTGGTCTATTCTGAGCAGCAGCAATCTCTCTGGACAGGAATTCTGCCTTCTTACGAGAGATTGCTGATTGATAGGCCACATAATGGTCCATCAATCTAAGTCTGTCATGATCCAAGCCCGACCTCCACCAACATCTCTCTAATCTTCGTCCAGCTCTCCTCAACTCCCTTAGAGTCTCATCAAACCAAGGAGACCTAGGGCAAAGAGTGAGAGGACGTACACAAACAGGTGCAATGGAATCCAGGACCCCTGTCACTGCCTTATTATAGGCAAGTACTAAGTCCCCTGGATCCATGCAATCACTCAGAAAACCCGATAGGTCCAGCACCTCCATCAGGCCATCTGGAGAAACACCCCCTCAAAACTGAACCCAGTGGAATGATGGTCAGACCATCCGACTGGTTCCACCACCAAATCGGATATCTCCATCCCCAGTAGGAACACCAAGTCCAATGAATGACCTCCAATATGGGTCAGGGAGGAAATAACCTGTGTGAAGCCCAGTGAAATCATTAACTGGAGGAAGTTATGACCAAACTGCGAGAGTTCATCGTCGACCCAGGCATTGAAATCCCCCAGAACCAACCATCTGGGGGATCCCAATGTCAGGTCAACAATGAAGTCTGCGACTTCCTGCAGGAAAACATTCCCATCACCTGGTGGATGGTAGATGAGAAGAATCCTGCACCCCACACTCTCGCCCATAATACATTCAAAGGAATTGGTAGTACCCACTAAATAAAAGTTTTGATTCTTAGATAAGAAAATCATTAAACCCTTGTACATCTGCTCTGTGAGACGATCTTCAGACAAAAAGACATTAAAAACTGCTAATAAGGTATTAGGTAAGAATTCCCATAGTTTTTTATAAATAACAGGAGGTAAGCCATCAGAACCAGGAGCAACCATGTCTTTCATATCCGACAAAACCATGGCAACCTCCTCAGTCACAAAAGGTTTCAAAAGAGCATCCTGCTGTTCCCCTGACAAGGATGGTAGATCCACAGCTTGCAATAACAAATTCATAGCATTAGATTCAGAAAAAGGAGTTTCAAATTGTTCCCAAATAAAATTTTCCACACAGTGTATAATTTCAGACGTAGCACTGACAAATTGACCTTGCTTATTTTTAAGAGCGTTTAGTTGCTTAGACCGACATCGTGATTTACAATCCTCAAATGGATTTACTTGTCTTTTCTTTCCTTTAGTCCCAAATTTCTGTTCAAATTCTAAGGATTTTTGCTGATCATATTGTAATTTCGTCAATTGTTCTTTAACGTGTTGTATCTGATCCCCATAATCTGTTTGCAAAGCACACTGTGCGGAAAATAGAGAATATAAGGTATGCTGAAACATGTTAGATTGCTGACGACGGCAATCAGCTAAATTTCGAGAATGTTATCTAAAAAGTCCCTGATACAAGCCTTAGAATCTACCCACCAGTGAATTAAAGAAGTGTAGAGAGAAACCACTGTTCCCCTATCTATAATCATATCCCAAAACTCCGTACAAAAAGATGAGTCTGATAACAACTGGGTGTTGGCCCTCCAAACTCCTGGCCCATTCGAGGCAACGTGATTCAAATTAAGTTCCACCCCTAATAGATTATGGTCAGAGGTCTCTATGGGTAGAACCTGCCTTTCAAATTTACCAACATTTGGGGAACATAACCACAAATCTATTCTGGACGATAAACGTCCAATTGAAAAAGTTAATTTAGGGTCAGAAGAAAAAACATCCAAAAGGCCACTCTCCCGCAGTCTATTTCTCAATTCAGTGGTATCACAATATATCTTTCCAGTGGATTTTAAGTCCAGATTAGTGTTAAAGTCTCCTCCCCACAATACTATCCTGGTATTGAACAAATATGACTTAATTTTTTTAAACAATTGAACCTTAGCGGTTTTTTGCTGAGGAGCATAGATGTTTATAAATCTGTAATTTAAATCCTGCCAAACCAAATCTAGGATCAGCACTCTGCCTGGTACCAGATCTACCACCTTCTGAACAAAAAAACGATGAAAGGAAAAACAAATCCCAATGCCAGAGCATATATCCTGACCTAGTGACCAGAAAGAGGCTCCCTTATACCATTCTTTGGAAGCTTTATCAATGTCAGCAGTGGTGTAAAGATGGACATCCTGTAAAAAATAAACATCATATGCCATATTCTGTAAAGTCAAAAAGGATGCTTTCCTCTTATATGCAGAACATATACTATTCACATTAAGACTCGCTAAAGATAGAGAAGGAGAGGCAGAAAACATAGAAAGTAACCATAGGAAAGCTAATAGAAACAAAACAATCATTTTTTTCCCCGCGATCTAGTATTCCTCTTCTTAGACCCTGACCCCATGGGGTCTTGCTGAACCAACACTAAATCAGATTGGGAAGCAGGGAGAGACCCATCAAGATCATCACTCTCCACAATGTCACCCCAACTCTGCAAGGGCTCATAACAATTTTCCACCAGAACAGCTGGCAGCGAACCGCTTTCCACTGGCTTAGCTGATCGTAGCCTGGTTTGGATAGGTTGGAAATCAGTAGATGAATGGTCCATACCTTCAGGATCAGCAGGCAGAGAGGTAGGTGGGTCCAGTTGTTGTGCAGGAGGGGAAATAGGTAGAGGAGACGGAAGAGGAGGTGAAGAAAAAGATGGGGAGGAGGGGGAGGATCAAGAGCAGTGACCGGAGGGTCAGGCACTTGAGAAGTGTGGCCAGGTGACTTACTAGGTGGAGATGTGGAAAGGGAAGACATATTGGAAGCATCAAAACCTTTGAATTTGTCTCTTGCAGATTTGTTAACATAAAAATCATGTTCCATACAATCAGCCGTATTGTGAATAGCCCAGGGGCAGGCAGCAAAAACATGGGCAGTATCCCCACACAGATTACAAGGGGGGGGCTGTACAGGACAACGCAGTGTGCCCTAGAGTTCCACAGGCAGAACACTTCAGCTGGTCACAATCTGAATTCAAATGGGATAGAGACCCACAACGATAACAGGAGTGAGGTTGCCCGGGGTAAAACAAGATACCACAGTCTCACCCTATGTAAAAGCAATTAGGGAGATGCTGAATCTCAGTATCGGTCATTTTTAGTTGAACAGAGAACTTCCAACCTCCCGACCAAAACCCATTGTCATCGATCAATGCTTGAGGGACCCCGTGAACAGTGCATCTCTTCTCCAACCAATAAAGGATGTCCAGGACATTGACCACCTCATTTTGAAACAAAACAGTAATAACCTTGCCATAGGCCTAGTAATCGGAATGACCACAAACGGCTTCCAAACCGGATCAGATTTAGGGGTATAATAAGCTGCCCAAAACTTATCCAACAGTCCTGCAGACCGAAATGAAACATCAAAATTGTGGTCACCGGATGAGTGAAAAAAGGCATAAACATCCAAAGGAGTGAGTTTCAAGGAATCAATAAGGAGATATTTACCCACATAATTCCGGTCCAGCAGTAAATCTAAGCCCCCTTCATAGTAAATTCGGGCCACAAATCGCTTTCTTGCAGGCTGCCCTGTGTTTTTAAACAAAGAAGCATAACTCACTGACTGTTGACCAGTAGTGGCCTCCGAACCCTGCTGTTTGGAGCCAGGAGCAGAGTTCCCCTTCGAAGAAGAAAAGCACATACCTGGGGATTCAGCTGAAAAAGTAGAACCATTCATGGAGATAGATTCCCCCCATCGCTTACCCGCAGATGGAGGAGCAGGCAGAATCCCCTTCGGGAGGTCAGCTGAAACAGAGACAGCGGCTGATGCAGCAAGAATAAAATCAGTAATAGCATCCGAGGAAGCCGCAGAAACTGCAGCTGGGGAAACCATCGTAACCGCCGGGAGCTCCGAACATGCGGGAGGCACATGAACTGAGGGGGGCTCAGGAAATAGAACAGACTTACCCATAGGCAAGGGAATTAGGGGATCAGGAATCCAGCAAGACTTGTCCTTAATCCACCCAGCTTTCTCCAGTGCTACCTCCGGGGACCAGGACGAGTCATGCACGGTAAAGGGATACGGAAATGAATCAAGCTCCATAGCAGGAACCTCCAGTGATGTAGCCTCTAACACCATATCCTCAGAAGCATCCACCAAACTGCGTTAAGCTATTCCAGCTTGAACAGCTGGGCTACCGGCAGAACATTTCCTTTTCTTATCCTCCTCACCGCAAGTGTCATCCGAAACACATGCTCCACTCACTCCCATGCAAGACATATTTCTGGTCTCAGCAACAGCCGGAACGGCTGAAGGTAGGAGCAAATCTGTGGAAGAAACTTCAAAATCACCAACAGGTACCAAAACAGAAGAAGGTCCAGACAGCACATCCGCACACACCAAAGGCTGAGACATACTGAGGTCTCACCAGGTGTCTTAGAGGGGACCCCTACTGCAAGAGTAGGGGAATTTTTATTAGAACTTGAAAGCAAATTTTACACAGAAAAGTGTTACTGCACACAAAATCATAATACAGAAATAAAAGTAAACAGAAACAAGTATTACATCATACAATCAATACAAATATTCATTTTCACCATCTCAAAACCAACTAAAGGAAATGCTGAAACCCCCCAAAAGGTGTAGGAAAAGATGTATTCAAACTTCAAACAAAAATCTTACAAAATAGTGTTAAAGGACACGAAAATAAAATAGAAAACAGAAAAAATAAGTAGTATAGAAATTCATGATCAAGTTTCATGACAGTACCACTGGAAGATATAATACACTTCTCTCGTGTAGAAACTACCCCACATCCAAAAACCAGTCCATATGATGCCACCTCTCATGAAAAAGGGAGAGTGAACAAGTTAAAAAATCCAAATCCCTAAAACTTTTAAAAGAATTTTATACTGTCCAGAACAATTGTTCAGCAGTAATCCGTCTTTTATACAAAGTCAATTGGCATCTCGTATGTCATATGTGGTACTTAAGTATTAACAAAAATAAATGAATGGTTCCTAAATCATATTTATTCCATTTTTTAGGTAACAAACCCAACAACAAAATGTCTCTAGTCAGAAAAGAAAAAGGAAAAGAAGGCCACTATAAATAAAGAAAAGACCAAAAGGACAAAACAAAACGACATTCAAAAAATAAATGATCTACAGTTTCCAATACCCCATGGCAGATATCATCTCTAGGGCACACTCTCTCAGCTATTCCCTTATGCTTCAAGTTATTCCGTACATTTAATTTGTCATGAACACTTAACCAAAGGACATCCCACATTTTCCCTTGTAATCTAGGATTAAGTAACATTTTCCCTATACTTGCAGTTTCACTTGGAGATTTAATCCAGTATCTAGGAACTTCAAGAAAACAACTGGACACAATATACACATACATCTCTTTCCTAGAAAGAGTTAACAATTGTTTTTTAGTAATACCCCATAGCTTCAATTTCCCAAAAATATACTGCATACATGAAGGAAGGCCCTGAAGTGATTTCTGTTTTAGAATAGTGGACTCAAAACCCCAAGAAATAATCCATGGGTCCACTTGGTCAGAAACCCAGGGATTCCAAACCTTGAAGCCATTTCCCAACACAGGTTTCAAGTTCCCATACAAAGATAAAGAAAAGAAAAAAACAATAGGGTGAACCATCTGCAAGACACCATCTTTGATAGGGCGATACAAAACCCCTCTTTTAATCGGATTAAGCCGACTACCCCAAATGCATTGAAAAAATAAGCCATAAATTACAGTCTCTAATTGTACAGTTAGTGGAAAAACCACACATAAATGCAAAAACATTGGTAATAAAAAGGTTTTTACCATGTATACTCTTTTTAACTTGAACATATGCCAAGAGTTCCACTTCTCAATTTTCACTCTAGCTTCTGATATAATAAGAGACCAATTATAAGTACTCATGTGCCCTGTACCAAAAAAAAAAACACAGCAATTTCTGTGGTGGAATCTGACATGGTATGTCTAAAAAAGATGGAATTTTAGGAACCAAGTCTCCAATAGGAAGACATATACTTTTGACGCTATTAATGGTGGTATTAGTTAACAAAGAAAAGCACATAACTTCCTGAGCAGCCGTGCTTGCTGATGCCTGGCCCCCAACACCAAGCACATATCATCCGCATAGGTTATACTTTTAATCTCTATATCCCCACTATGTACTGCAAGACCCCTAATATCATCATGCAGCTGTAATTTCCTTAAAAGCAGATTTAAAGCCAAAATATACAACACCAGACTCAGGAGACAACCTTGCCTAACTCCCCTCTGAACTGGACAATTAGCCCCCACCCAGTCATTCACATAAGGTTTAACCATAGCCTTCTGGTAATATAATTTAAGCCAGTTCAGGAAGACAACCGGAAAACCATGACCTTGAAGTACAATCCATAAGTAATCATGACAAACAGTATCAAAGGCCTTAGCTTGGTCCAACCCTACTAAATAACCATTTACTTCCCATCCAGATCCCTTTTCCATAATTTCCCTAAGCAGAATAAGTGCATCTGCTATATTTCTCCCAGGAACAGCACAAAACTGTGTGGGATGAACTATATCTTCTAAAACCAAAGCTAAGTGATGATACAGCAATTTCGCCAAGATTTTACTGTCTGTATTTAAAAGAGTAATAGGCCGCCAATTATCCAAAAGGGATCTATCGCCAGTCTTAAACAGAAAAAAAATAAGGCCAGCATACATACTATCAGGAAAAGTACAGGTATCTAGAAAAAAGTTGAAAGCCGCAACAAGCTCTGATTTGAGTAATAGGAAAAGTAATTTGTAAAATTCATTTGGTAGGCCATCAGGCCCTGGGGCTACACCTTGTTTTAAACCAGAGATAATGGATCCTAACTCTTGTTCAGTAACTGGGCCAATCAAAGAAGATTTCAGAGAGTCAGGAATTTGTGGCAGATCACGAGAGCCCACCCAATCACGAACTTCTGTTTCAAGGATCGCTACAGAAGAAAATTTAGACTGTACAAAACTTTAAACTTCCTTCATAATATCCAAGTTCCCAAACTTCTCAGACCCATCCTGAGACCTAAGGGAGTACATGACTTTATTTTGACACTGGACAGAGCAAGAATCAAAAGGATTCACACTGCCTTGTTTCCCAGTGCATCCCCTTTTTGTTCAGCTTCTAAGGATTTCAATCTATCATATTGTAAACTTATCAATATGTACTTAATCTGTTCTATTTGTTCAACATAGGAAATCCCAGTAGAAACCTGTAAGGACTGCAAGAAAACAAGTTGTTCCTGTAAAACCTTATATTCCTCTTTTCGTTTTGTACCATTTAATTTACCCATCACCTGAAAATACCTTTGAAAATAGGCCTTACTATCCGACCACCATTCTGCTAAAGAATCATATAAGAAAGCTACAGATTGTCTGGCTTGAACAAGGGCATGAACCCCCCCCCAGATTTCTTCAATTTCCATTAAATGTAAATTTAGTCTCCAATACCCCTACCCCCTGGTGGTAACATCAAGATCTGAGAGAGAAACAACAAGAAGACCGTGGTCAGAAGCAGCAACTGGTGTCACAGATTTCTGCCTAATAGTTAAATTTGGGGATAAAAACCAAACATCTATCCGAGTAGATAAGAGTCCCTTGAAAAAGGTATGGGGAGGTTTGGAAACATCAGGACAGGCAAAGGCATCAACAAGCCCGGTCAATTTTAAAACATAATTAAGATACTGTGAATCACAATAAAGCTTAAAGACCCTGGGACCCCTATCTGAAAACAATCTACTTGTATTAAAATCTCCACCAAAAAGTATATATCTAGATGTAAAAAGATACGGCAAAATAAGTTTAAACAACTCTACCCTAGCAGATTTAATCTGAGGGGCATATACGTTTATGAGATGAAAATCCATCTCCTGGAGTTGCACATCCAACAAAAGGGCCCTATCTGGTGAAATGTCCACAAAATGAAGAACTTTGACATTATGAGTGGAAAAACAAATTCCCACCCCACTACAAAGATCAGTCCCCCCAGACCAAAAACTAGCTCCCCAAACCCAAGCATCCCTCCCTAGCTTAATATCAGTTTGGGACTGTAACCTGGTATCCTGAAATAAAACCCACATCAAAACATAAATCTGAAAATAAAGAAAAAGTCGCCAGTCTCTTTCGCTCCGACAACACACTATTTGTGTTAAGAGAGACTATAGTTAAATCATAATGGCTCAGGCCCAGAAAAGGGGGATTCAAGGTACTTTCCTAGAGGAGGCCCTGACACCCATATGCCTCCTCCTAGTTCGACTGGCAACAGTACCTTCTGGATTTTCAGCATCCGAGGGGGCTTCAGCCTGTGAAGAGGCCCAAGATGCAGTGTCAGAGTCTAAATCATCCTCAGATATCCCCTCCCGAAGGGGATGAAAAGGATTGTCATGAACAATTGCCTCCATAGAACTCCCAGGGTTAGCCTTACCCTTTCGTCCCTTTGTCCCATTCTTTTTTTCACTTCCTGGAATCCATCACCCACAGGAGGAGGGGGCCTGGGGGGGCCATAGAGTCAGAAAACTGAGGGATATCCCCAGAGACCAGGGTAATATCCCCACCCCCAACCACAGAGTTTACCATAGCAGCAGTATCAGAATTGACCCCAGTTGGAACCACCACAGCTGAGGTATTATGGGGAGAAGGAGAAAAACCCTGAAAGCCAGAGGCTGATTTAGATTTCTGGATATAAAAATCCTGGATAGTGAAGTCAACATCAGCAGTGTTATGAGATGCTCAGGGGTAGGTTGGAAATGAATGCACCTCCTCCTCACACAAGGTACACTTCAAGGGGTTTGTACAATGGAAACTCGTGTGACCCAATTCTCCACAGAGAATGCACTTAAGCATCTCACAGTTGGGGCTAATGTGTCTGGCAGACCCACATTTAAAGCACCTATGGGTTGTCCTGGATAAAAGATGAAACCCTTATCCCTCCCAATGTATAGACAATTTGGCAAGTGCTTTAAGTCGGTGCCCTCATACTGTAATTTCACTTTTATTTTCCAACCCCCATTCCAAAAACCTTCCCCATCTAAAATGGGCTCAGGGGTACCTAGCACCTCACATCTTTTATCCAGCCAGTAGAGGATATCTTGAATATTGACCCCCTCATTATGAAATAGAACAGTAATAACCCAAAAAGATTGTTTGGTTAAAGGAATAATTCGGAAGGGGGTCCAAAGGGGGTTGGTCTTCAGATTCATATATTGCATCCAACACTTCTCCAACAAATCCAGGGTTTGAAAACTAATATCAAAAGTGGATTTCCCCGCTGCATGAATGAGAGGATAAACATCAGCAGGGGTAAAATGCAAAGAATGTTTCAGCAAAACTTTCCCTACAAAAAAATGATCAGGAGGTGTCTCCATACCTCCTAGATATCGAAATCGCACAGCATTCCTTCATTTAGCAAGTTCCACAGGCTTTCTAAAGAAAACTTGCAAAGGTTGGGGAGGAATCGATCTTCTCACCCAAAGGGGGATTCGGGGCAGAGTCCACAGCAGGAGCCTCCACAACCGGTGGCAGGGCTTTATCTACTGAGGGAGTTTGCAGGCCTTGTGGAGACACAGTCAAAAGGGGGGAAAAGAAACAGTACCTGAAAGCTCCACCATCTCTCAATGTTCAAAATCAGCTCCAACCATAGGAGAGGTTTCAAAAGATTCCTCGACTGCTTCTTGCACAGCACCCTCCAATATCGGAGCGACAGCAGCCGTCCACACGCCGGCGGCGTCCTGCCACCAACCTGCCCCCCTCTAGGGCTCATTCTGGGGACCAAGCTTCTCCCACATCACCAGAATATGATGTAGCCACTTGGGGAGATCCTGGAATATCCTCCGAAGAAGCCTGCTGAATACAGGAAGAAGAAATAAAAGCTTTAGAAGTACCTCCATGTACTTTACCAGGAAAATCATTCCCCAAACGTTTCCATTTTTCATCTTCCTCGCAAAGCAATTTCTCTGCATTCAGTTGGGCTTCAATAGCAGACAATTCAGCCTGCAAAATATGTCTTTTCTCTTCCAAAGAAAGATCTAAACCACATTCCTGGTCCGAAGACTGTAGCGGGACAAAATCTTCAGGCTGCATACCAGTTTCCAAAGCGACCAGCTGAGGTAAAACTTCGGAAACAATTACGGTGTCTACAGCACCGGGCAGAACATCCAAAGCAGGTCCTATCCCCTGCTCCTTCACACACGAAATGGAGGGCTCCATGCTCACAGAAAGCGGTTCCCCCACCGAAGAGTAGGGGAATTTCCCGGTGTTCTGGCCAAATTTCCCCATTCACTGGAAATACCACCAACAGCTTAATCTGGTTCAAGGTCAGTTGGCACTCATCTGTGTGGGTTGGGGGGTCAAGGGAGGAAGGGGAGCTGCAAGTGGGTGCAAACTGCACACTCGAGCAGACTTGGTAGACCATGTGGCCTGTTTCTGCTGGCAAGTACTAAGTGAGTAAGTGTATATGTATGCACCCTCCCTTCCCTCTCTATTTTGTTTCCCCCCACATACTTGTTTTTCCTCCTATCCATTTTTTCGTCTTATCCATTGTTTCTTTTGTGTTTTAGATTTGTTCCCTGCCTCTCCACCCCTGCCCCTTTCTTTTTCCCTCCCACCAACTTTCCATGTTGTTCCATCCCCCCCATTTTGTTTTGTTTGATTCTATGATGTCTATAGATGTATCTATTGTACATTCATCTCTTTGCACTTTATGAACTGGTTTTGTAGCACGTCACTGTTCTGCTCTTGGAATGTACTGCAGCATTTTGCACTGACATCTATACAGCTGCACTGTCACTTTAAATGTCAGGTTTTTAATCAGTGGCTCACACAGTTGATGTCAGGTATTGAGAAAGCATTGGTTTTGGCGTGAAAACATTTGACCATTTTTTGGGAAGAGTGCCAGAGCTGTCTGCTGTTTTTACTTTGGAAATAAAGATTTTTATCCTGCAACACAGCTTTAATGTTTCTGTGAGAGGTTTTGACCTGTGTAGCTGAGCTGTTCATGAGTACGCTTTTCAGTTTGTGCTTTTGGCTCCAGGATGCTGCTGCCTTAGCCACCTGTGTCTGTATGGTAAAACTAAGAGGAGCTTGGCAGAGGTCATGTACTGCCTAAAACAAATATTAGTTTTTAAAAGCAGTCAGCCATTACCTTTTATATCTGAGGTACTTTTTCTTTTCCATCGGATTAGTTAAAAGATTGTTTATCTGATGTTAGCAGGTGTGATGTGTGAGACAGTACTCTGCCTGGCAGCTGACATACCTAGCTCTGTTCCCTTCCCAACTACATCATCAGCATCGTGACCTCACTTACTGTGACATCACTGCCGTTTCCAGAACAGTCCCCTGTGATGTCACTGTCAGTGAGATCACAGTGCTGCTATGATGTAGCAGAGAGAATAGATATGTCATCTGCCAGGCTGAGAGCTATTTCACATATCCAGCACAATATTACCACATATAAAACATTCTAATGAGCAAGAGAAAACAGAAAAATACTTCAGAAATAAAAAAAGTTACAACCAGCTACTTCTTAAAATTTGTATTATTTTCTTGTCTCCCTGTTTTGGCTCCACTAGCTCTTTAAAAGAACATTCAATATGTGGGGAGCAAGTCTAACTGTACAACTGAGAATGAATGAGGCCACCACCTGACTCGTGGGTTCCATGGAGCCCTCAGTAGAAGCCACAGCCAAAGAGAGAAAGAAGGAAGACAGCAGTGTTTCAGGTATCAAGTGGAGGCAGGACAGACCCCATGTTTTCACTAAAAATACCACCAACAGCTTAATCTGATTCAAAGTCAGTTGGCAGTCATCTGTACCCCCCTCCCCGGGTCGTGCCTAAAAATAAGCAGAATGTGTTTAGTGCACTTACCCGGTCAATAAAAACTAAATAAAAAAAAAAAATGTTGCCCTGCTGATAGGAAGTGCACCCAATGATTAGATGACTAATAAGAGTGCAGAAGATGACACTGGAGAAGAAGACCACTTCTTCTAAGTGCCTCTTCCAGTCTATCACTGAAACAGTACCAGAACAGTGAGGTAAACAGTTTGAGGCCCTGAGGTGCTCTGTCTGTGAGCACCAGAGACGATTAAATTATAAGTAGGTGTTTGGTATCTATAAAATGGGTTTAAATATAGTAGATAGTTAGGAAGGGGGTTACAGTCCTGGGCAGAACAAAGCTTTGCCTTTGACTGGCCTAAGCAGAAGACCTGAGGAGGCCAACAGCCCTATCCTTTGGATTATAAACACTGGCCACTTTAATTTGCTTGCTCGTTTTTTTAGTTTTTGTTTGTTTGTTTTTTTGCATCAGTATATGGAAATCATGCCACCACATCAACCAGCCCTGCTAGCAGCAATTCCAGCCTGGTGAGGTAACCACCTCAACTGTGACAAAGCTCTCAAGGTCTTTGGGGGGAAAAGCCAGGTACACCCGCTCTGCAGTTGTGGGACTACCAAGGGTGGCCATTGCGTAGGAACATATGGAGCCTGTTAAAGGATTTATTTGTAACAGCCCCTTGACTCACCTTTGGCTGTTCCAGGACCTCAGAGGTCCTCACAACAATCATCTTTGAGGGGGCTGGCATGGGTTGGAACTGGTATATGTAAAGTAGCACAGTTCTCTGACAATATCACACTATGACAATATCACCTTTCTTTACAGAAACACTCTAAGCAGCAATTAACATAAACACAACAGTATTTTATCATACGGGAAGAGGAAAAGGGGGGAATAAAACAGATCAACAGTAACAAGTAGCTAAAACGTCTGCCCCAAACAATCCCCAACAGTGTTTCAGGCATCAAGTGGAGACAGGACAGTTCCCATGTTGCCTTGCTGAAGGGAAGTGCACCCAAGGATCGGATAGCTATTAAGAGTGTAGAAGATGACTCTAGAGAAAAAGGCCATTTCATCTGTGGGTGCACCCGTCTTTCCCTTGGCAGCTGCCCAGAAAGTCTATACAGTCCTTTAGGTGGGTACCACACTGCTGTGTAGAAGACGCTGAGTATCTTTCATTGGGGCCCAAATACTTTAAGCAGTAGCAACAAATGCAAAACTACTTTCCTGCCTGGGTACAGCTTTAATCTCAGTGCAGTCCTGCCCAGGATTTAACCCCCATAATTCTGACTAGCTAGCTAGCTAAATAAAACTTCCCCAAAGCTGCAGCCCGGGGTACATACAGTTCTGTAGATTCACAGGGGGCTTGGCAGAATCTTGGCTCACGATACCCTGCTGGTGCCAGGAGTTATAGGTGCACCACAGCAGCAGATAGCTGAAGAAGTGACAAATGTTGGTCTTCACCTGCCAGGCATTTCCAGTCTTCACCCCCAGAGCCTTTGTATGCAGTATCCACCTGGCAGGGCTCTCAACATCTTCCTCTCCGATGGTCTCCTTTTCGGCCTGGGTACTGAGCTGGCTGGTGGTTCCCCAGACTGGTCCCAGGCATTCACTTCTTTCTGATACAGCACAGGAGCTGAGAGCTGCCTCAGTCTCTAGCCCAGCAAACAGTTCTCTGCCTTGCACTGAAACAGGCTCTAATGCACTTACTCCACTGGGGGAACACAGATTGCAGGTTCATTTACTTTCAGATGCAGACACTCCAGTGCCTCTCATCTTCCAGCTACACGCCAGCTTGTCAGAAGACTCTATAGAACATCCTGTTGTCTTCCGTCTTGGCAAGGACTTTGTCTGTTTTTCTTGCTGAAGTCAGGACTGTAATTTACTGCTTGGCATGGAGGGGGCTCATAGGAGCAGCCAGCTGGCAGAAAGTCACTCCTGGGGGTGGAGCTCTTGGTTTTAAAGCCACTGCCACTTGCTTTCACTCCAGCGCCTCTCATCTTCCAGCTACACACCAGTTTGCCAGAAGGCTCCACAGAACATCCTGCTGTTTTTCATCTGGGCAAGGACTTTGTCCGTTTTTCCTGCTGGAGTCAGGACTGTAATTTACTGCTTGGCATAGAGGGGACTCGGGGGAGCAGCCAGCTGATCAGAACATCACTCCTGGGGATGGGGCTCCTAGTTTAAAAGCCCACGCCGCTCACTAGCACAAGCGTTTGAGTGGTTTGAGAAAATCTCATCAAACTTGAGGTGGGCTATTTTGTTTAGTTCTATTTTAAAAGTGTCTTGTGACATCGTTGGGTCTGATTTATTGTATTAGGGGTATACAGATTTTAAGTCTGAGGAGGTTTCTCCTAATGAGCTTCTCATTTTTAATGCTTAATTTGGGGGGCTTTTTTACCCTTCTACTTTCCCTCCATCAAAATCTGGGTATGGGAGATGATTTCCCCAGGGTTGAAACGAGATTTTTTTCAGATAATGAATGCCTTTTTTTACCACTGTTTTTGGGGCATCTTCTCGTTTACACCCTGGATTATTGACTTCATTCCCAGTTTACTGTAAAGGTTTTACCTTATGTTCTGCTATTCTTAAACCAAACATGTTGTCTATTTGGACTTCTTCCAAGCGGGAGCTCAATTTTGAAAATAAGATAAGGTTAAGGAAATGTGTAGCTTTATTGCTGTTAATTTCCAGCTCAGTTCATCCTCAACCTGGCCCTATCTCTTTATAGGGTAGTATGACAAACTTAGGTTGTCAGTTAAAAAGTGTATCTGCCTTAAAATAGTTCATTTGAATATTCAAAGTTTAACATCTAAATGGTCGGAATTTATCACTTGAACAGAACAGAATAGATTTGATATCATTACATTGTCTGAAACATGGCTTAACAAACATATATCAGATTCTGAAGTTTCATTACTGGATTTTAATCTTTTTAGGCAGGACAGATCTGGGAAAAGGGGCGGGGGAGGGGTTGATCTATGTTTCATGTAGATTTCAGTTTATCATGCATTTTGTTTCTGATCTCAATGTTGTATGTGACCTGGTTTCTATTGAGATTCTACTGGGCAATTAAAAGCACTTAATTTTAAGTTCCATTTATGTTCCCCCCTGGGAAAATTAGCACTGGGTTGGACCTTCTCTCCTGTATTAAAAAATAGTTACCTTTAAACAGAGAATGGATTATAATGGAGGATTTTAATTGTGACTGGGGAGCTGAGCAAAAAAAATAATAATAGTAAGGAGTATCTTTTAGATTTAGGACTACAGCAATTAATATGGGGAAGTTACCAGGCACAATTATAGGTTTGGAACTGGGACAGTCTTGGATTGGAGTCTTGTCACCCACCCCAACAGGATCCCATTTTCTGGGGTCATGTCAGATAGCTTGAGTGACCATTGTCCTGTCCTTTGTGGCTGGTCAACAAAGGTTGAAAAAATACCCTAATTACATTAAGTATAGAAATTTAAAACAATTGTCACCCGAAATCATAGATGCTGCCTTTGCATGAGTTGATTGGATGCAGCTTGAATCTTTTACAGATCGCACAAAAATGCTTGATCAGTATACTGTGTTTTTTTCTTTATAGTTAATAAAATTACCCCTTTTAAAGAGGGTGAGAATACAGGCCAACAGACATGCATGGGTCTCTCCAGAACTTTTACAATTGATGCGAACCAAGGATAAAAGTTTGAAAATTTACAGGACACAACGAAATACTATTTCCCTGCAGAATTATAAAACACTTAGGAATAGGTGTAAAACTGAAATTAGGAAGGCAAAGACACAGTTTTTTCTCTCTGAACAAAGAAACTCCTTTGCGGATCAAAAAGAACGTGGGGAATATTGAATGATTTGTTAGGGAGAGGGAAAAAAATGTCAACCATTTTGTTGCACAATGATAACACTTTAACTAGTGACCCAGCCACTGTCTCTCAGATCTTTAATAATTACTTTTGGTGATCTGGATGGCTGTAGGTCTCATTTTCCCCCACCCACTTCCATTGATGATAATTGTCTCCCTCTTAATCATGACCAAGCAACAATGTTTTACTTCAGAAAGGTTTCACCCGAGGTAGTTACAGAATATATCTTAGGCAGATAGCCTCATCCTCCCATATCCCTTGATAGAATATATTTCATAATCATTAAGTGAGAAGTAAAATCCTTTGAATTGTCACTTTCCATTATTTTTAATGCTTCCTTACACTTTGGTCTATTTCCGACTCAGTGGACATGTACCACAATTAAGCCTATTTTTAAGAATGGTGACCCTACACAAGCTTCAAATTATTGTTTATTTCACATCTTTCTCCGTTGTCAAAGGTATTGGAAAAAGATCATTTTAGATCAGACAACCAAGTTTTTGAACAAGTATTATTTATTAACCTCACAACAACCCGATTTTAAACCTAATCACAACACTGAGACGGCCTTGGTGGGGTTCACTAGCTGCCTACAGGGTGCCTAGATAAAGGGCACTCTGTTGCAGCTGTTTTTGTGGACCTCACCAAGGCCTTTGATTTGGTTGAACATAACCTGATTACTGATATATTCCAAAAACTACACTTTTCTACGGACGTTATTGCTTGGTTTATAGATTACTTAAGTAATAGAGCTCATATAACGTCAATTGGAGATAACTTCTCCCAACAAAAATTTTTTTTTCCAATTGTTTAAGCAGGGGTGGCATACTAAGCTGAAAGCTTGTTTACAGGTGCGACCTGGGAGCACAGGGAAGTTAAGTGACTTGTTCAGGGTCACACAGTATGCACGTGGGGCCTGTGGGATTCAAACCCAGGTTTCCAGATATGCAGCTCAGAGCCTTAAACCACTGCGCTATACTGCCTCCCAAAATCAATTGTTTGTGGTGTGCCCTGGGGCCACTAATATTTTCCCTATATATGAATTCTACTCCCAGTGTTTGTTCACAGACATCAATGATCATGTACGCAGACAATGCAGTTTTATTTGGAGTTAGTCCAAACCTAATGATGCTATTAAGAAAGTACTGGGTGATTTTGTTGCCTTTCAGTATAGGTTACTTCAAAATTACATGGTTCTAAATTTAAAAAAAACAAAACAAAGTCATGTTATTTTCAAACAAACAAAACAGCGAGGGCTTTATCCCCATTACTGCCTTAAAAGGGAACATAATAGAGTTAGTTGACCATTTTAAGTATTTGGGGTTGTCATTAGACTCTAATTTGTCTTTTGAAATTAATTTAAATAGTGTGAGGAAAACAATTGATCAAAGATTGAGTGGTCTGTATCTAGTGAGATCCTGTTTAACCCCTAAATCTAGGGTTTTACTTGCCCATAGTTTTTATTTAGCATGTTAGATTATGGAATGATTGTTTATTCTGCCACCAGTAATAATCTGTTAGATCGTCTTCAGGTCACTTTTAATACTATTCTTAGGTTTATATTGAACGTCCCCTTTTGTATGCACCATTGTTCCCTTTTTCAACAGTCTAACAGCTTTTCATTGAATAATAGAATTCAGTATAAAATAGTAATTTTTATATTTAAAGTCTTTCCAGGTAATTTCCCAAATTCTATTTCTAGTCTTTTCCCCAGGATTATTAATGGATGTGGCACTAGATCTCAGTATGAATTTACCTTTAAGCTTCCACTGTTCCGTAAGGTAATAGGTCAAAGATCCAGCTTATCTAGAGCCCCTAATTTTTTTATTCATTACCTGGCAAACTCCTGAATCATTGATCAGTTATTAATTTCAAAAGGAGATTGATGATGTTTTTAAAAGATTTACAGCTTTGTGATTGTAATAAGTGATGTTTTTTATTATTGTTTTTTTATTATTATATATAATGTCTATTTATGCTGCTAACATTGTTATAATGTGATAGTGTCTATTTTGTATCTAGTGATTTAATGTCACATTCTCATATTGTATTTCCCTTATGTTTTCTATATACTCACACGTCACCTGTGAAAACTGGAAATTTGCTCATCAGGACTACACAAATAAAAAATAAATGACAATGAAATGAATCATTTCATCTCACAACCTTTACTGGCTCTGCTTTCCAGCTGCCACACAGTCTGAGGGCTCTTTCTGCACTGCAGGACAGTCAGTTCTCTCCTTCTGGTAGCAGGTCTCCAAAGTCCCCCACTCTAGCGGTGTAGTTTTTCTTTCACAGCCACAGGTTCTAATCTCAGAAGTAACTTCCAAAGTCTCAGCAGGAAATCACTCAGTCACAGGTTCAAGTCTCACCCTGGGAACCCTTCACACAGTCCAGTTATTTTCCCAAAGGCTATTTGCTTCTGCAGGCAGCTTGTCCAATGCTGGGGCCAGACAAGGCCTTTGGCCAAAACAGCAGGGCTAGCAAGCCGACTGCAGTCTCTCTCCTCTCCCTGGGCTCCCTTCAGATCTCTCAAGAATCCCTCTTTGGTGGGCAAACAGTCCCTTTTATCAGTTTTCCAACATCTCCTCCTCACTGGCTGCAGCAGTTGACCATCTGAACAAATTAATATTCATCTGACACACTATTGGCTCCTCATTTGGGCACCAAGAAATGTCCCTGCATTTTCTCCCAGAAGTCCTCTGTGTAATCCCATATAGCCCTCTGCACAATCCTTGCATCCGATTGGCTGTCGAAGGGGTTAAACGTAGACAACATGGCTGCTGTATACACAGTCTGCATAGAGTCCCAACGTTCAAAGTTAGCTTGCAGCCAAAATAAAAATTTTTAGCAGATTAGAGCCCCCATACTTAGAAGCAGTCCCCCTGCCCAGTAATCCAATTGGCAAGTTCCATATTTTAAAGCAGTTCCGCACCTGTCACTGCCACCAATACAGGTAATCCCCAGACAGCAGACATGTTCATTAATATTCATAAGTGCCCTCATACATTATTCATTTCCTGATTCCCTAGTGCTATTGATGCTCTTAAAATAATTACATTTTTGGCTCCTTATGTGCCTCCTCTGTGTCTCCAGACCCCAATTTACTGATTCTTGTGTCCAGCAGCACCGGAGAGGCCTTTGATGTGGCGCAGTAGTGCCAAGAAAACTGGAATGCTCTACCATGCATGTGCGGACTGCTGCTCACACATTCGTGTGGCTGCAGCATAGTGGTTCTGTGTCTCTATTCCTCTGGCCCCACTGACAGGAAGAAATACATTGGGGGCTGTACAGAGAGTCTGGGGCACATGAGACCTGGGCCATGGTGGCAGTGAGCCAATCAGAGACAACTGGGAACCAGGAGCAAGCCAGGTAAGCCCAGAATGGGGGGCTTACATATTTATTGCAACTCCTTGCTCCCATTTTTCCCTGTTGTTCTCTTGTCTTTTTCCTTCATTCCCTTTTAACTGAAGTGTTATTTGTTTTGCATAGTATTCCCTTGTCAGAGCTGTTAATTGTGTTACTGCGTCATTGCTGTGGTGAGGACTATGTGGTCAAGGGCTCAATAATAGTTCCTGGGGGGTAAAGCGCTGAGTGTCAGACTTCATGCATTCCCTTATTGATACCGCAGGTGGCAGCACTACATCAGTAACATAATTAAAGAGCTAGTGCACTGCCTAAAACTAAAATTAGATTTTAAAAGCAGCCAACCATAACCTTTTATAGTTGAGGTACTTTTTCTTTTGCTGTTATTTAATTAGAAGATTGTTTACCTGATGTCAGTAGATGTGGTGTGTGTGGAACAGCATACTGCCTGGCAGCTGACATATCTAGCTGTATTGCCCCACACTACATCATCAGCATTGTGACCTCACTGACTGTGACATCACAGCTGCTTAGGAACAGCCATTCAGTGACTGCTAGGTCATTCACCTATGATGTCACTGTCAGTGAGATCACAATGCTTATGATATAGTGTGGGGTGATAGAGTTGGATATGTCAGCTTCCAGGCTAAGAGCTGTTCCACACATCCAGCACTATATTACCATACAGAAGACTTTCTATTGAGCAAAAGGAAAAGGAAAAATACTTCAGAAATAAAAAGTTACGACTGACTACTTCTTAAAATTTGTATTATTTTCCTGTCTGCCTGTTTTGTTTCCACTAGCTCTTTTAAGCATCCAGTGCAGAACAATACGAAGAATCCAGGCCAGCCCCTCAAAGAAGTTGGGAGAGAAGGACCATGAGGGCTCCGGGCAAATGATGCTTTAATAAATATATATTGTCTAGTAAACATTATGAAGGAGCAGATTCGAAAACACAGAGTGCCATGTACAGAAAGAGAACAGGGGTAAGAAAATATAGACAGGGAATGCTACAAAGCTTCCCTTCCCCTTTTAAGTTTACTAGAGAACACCTTCTTTAAAATTTTACTTGTCCCCAGATTTGTGCAGTCCAATTTACCAACTTTTTCCATGGCATTTGAATAAGCAGGTTTCATCAGAGTCTTCTGATTTCATAGTGCGTTTGCTATGAGATCGTAGCACTCAATGCGCAACAGATTGTGGTATCACACACACAGCAATTATGTGGTCAGTTGGGGGCAGACATATGTTTTAAAACAGCCAGTGGAATAAACATTTGGTAATGTCAAATTTCTAAAAGACAAATCAATAGATGTTGTGTAAAGCCTAGAAAACATTAAGATTCAATGTAATTGGAAGGCACTGCTGAACAATGGCAAACACCAGCACCACAGCGAACACTGCAACTGAGACAGGGAGCTTGCTTCTGTGGGGGGGAGGGGTGCCGCATGTGTGTTCAAGGCCACCAATAATGCAGTGCTGATATCAGGGGAGGCAGGAGGGCTCTATAAGGGGAAAAAAAAGTCAGTCTAAATGAAGGTCTGAGTCTCTGGGATCCCCTGGATCTTCCAGCACTGGATCTAAGTTAACACAGTGGATAGCCTCCCAGAGGAGGACTGTTCTCCCGTCAGAGCACCTGCCCTGGATGGGGACACCGTTGGGGGATAACCAGTGGGTTACTGTGGGCTGAAGAGGATCAAAGGATGCAGACCTGAATGGAGTATAGCCCTAAGAACAGGGTATATCCATCAATGACTAATATATCTGAGGAGAAAAACCTCTGCAGAAAAAAGAAGACAGTTTTGTTTGGGGTGTTTGTCGTTGTTGTTTAGTATGTAGCTTAAATATACAGGAGTCACTTGTGGATTACTGAAAGACTTCTGAAACCATTTGGAAAAGATTTCTGCTGCCCTTCCTCCCATCTTGTGTATAAACTCTTTGAACCACAGATTTTTGCAGTAATATAAAAGCCCTCTTTCTCTTCTGGGGAGATAAAAGGGACAAAAAAAACACCCAACAAATCCAAGTGCAACTGAAACTGATCATATCAACTGAATTCAGCCAGAGGAGTGTTGTTCTTTTTCTTATTTAAATCATATTTTTCCAATTTTTGTGCCTCCCCACCCCAGTTCCCTATCCCATGAGACTCCCATTGCAAAGGTTAGGTTAAGGCCTGGGGGATGTTGTGGGGGGGGGGTGACAGATACATGATGATGATTTCACACTTGCCCATGGGGGGGATTGCTGGACGATATTATCTGGGATGGAGGCAGTCTAGATGTATTAGAAACCAGAAGAGTGATAGTTTTTGGCTTCAGCCAAAAGACTTAGATTTGTAAGATCCATGTTTAAATAAGCAAGGGTGGACCTGGAGGAGATGGCTTTTAATGAGGGGGTACCTTCCAACCTCCTTTTTGAAGTTGTTTTCATACATGTAATAGATTATATACACTTTATAGTGCATTTCACAGACGTAGCTGATGACAGCTTGAGCATGTAGGATTGTCTATTTAGAGAGCAGTTAGAAGGGGTCAGTGTTGGGTAAGGTATTTTTTCTATTACTTTCTATTTCTTTTAGAAACTTGATCCAGGAAGCTCTGTGCAGTCACTAGCAAGGATGGAGAAGTACTATAAAAAGTAATACACCTGACAGTTACAGTTACTTATTTCTTTTTATACAAAAACAATACAAAAAAATAAAAAACTATGACAGATGACATTTATTTGAAAGTAATAGGTTAGTTACTAGTTACTTTCAAATAAACGTAATCAGTTAGTTACATATTACTTTTGTATAAAAAGACATAAGTAATTGTAACTGTAAGGTGTATTACTTTTTCCAGTACTTCTCCATTCTTTCTAGTGACTACACAGAGCTTTCTAGAACAGGTTTCCAAAAGTAATAGAAAGTAATACAAAAAGTAACTTACCCAACACTGGAAGGGGTACAGAAGAAATACATCTGGATCTCTGTGAAACTGCTTTGGTGTTGTACTGTAGTCTATACTAAAGAAATGAAAATAAGGTAATATCCTCCTGCCAATAACCCACTATCTTCAACACCTTCCTCCAAATTTCACCCATCCATTAAAAACAGCTTGCGCTGCTTGATGGCGCGCACACTGCCATGTCATTGACCTGGTATAAAGCGTCAGTTCTGAATGCTGGTGAACAAAATGGCTGGCTAGCAGAAGCGCTGCCCACAGCAGCTTATCCCAGCTTTGAAGCAACCCTAACTGTGGATCAGAGCACTTGCTCCTCCAGCAGGGGGACATTAAGTGTGCCTGAGCCAGTCATGAATCGCATGTTGCCACAGGGAGGAGGGCCTAGGGGTAGGTGTGCGCCGCTGACTAGAAGAACCACTGCCATGCCAACAGCTCCCTTGAGAAAACTCAGGATGCTGGGGACTGGGTAGATGGCTGGGAGAAGCTCCACCCTCTGCAGCGCATTCTAGCCTGGGAAGTGTTGGTAACACCTTCTGCTGCTGCCGTCATCCCAGAGTGTGGGCCAGGGAACATGCTCCTCTATGGGGAGGGGGATATTGCATGCATCTGAGCCAGTCACAGACTGTGCACTGTCACAGGGAGGTGGGAGGATCAAAGGGTAACAGTGGAACATAAGCGAAAACTACACTGATGACTAGATAACTGTTGCCGGTTCTTTCGCTGAGGGTAGAAGTAGTCGTGGTTCAGGAGACACTGAAATCTGACCTTAGAAGTGGGAGGGTCTGCAATGCAGGACAAATAGCCCTACAGGGAAAAAAATTCTGCTTAACCAGGATCAACAGCCACTAGAGAACTCAGAGACCAAGATGTCAGGATCAAACAATGTGGGGGCATTGGTTAATGAACTGATCTGCAGAGGATAAAGGTAAAAGTGTTAAAGGGACAAGCAAAAGAGGGAACTGTCTTAACAGAGTCACAATAAAAGTCACTGATGGTGGGTTTGCAGAGAGAAAGAAGAGTGAAAGGATTAAGGAAAATAATGAAATGGAGCCTCCTCATGGACTGAGACTTGTGCGAATATCACATGGTATTCCCATGGGTCACATGTTCTCCCTGGAATTCCTTGAAGCTAGGTGCACATTTGCTTGAAGCTAGGTGCACACACAGGAAGGAAGCCGTGATATTTTTTTATTTTAAGGTAAAAAAAAAAAAACTTTACCAGCTTGCTGCCATTGCCATAGGCTTACCATTTATAGCTCTGATGACACAGGTTTGATACTAAGCCCAGGGCACTGGGGTCTGGCTGCCAGGAGTAAGATTAAGCATCCCAGTGAACTCTGTGGAATGAGGGAGGGAGCATGCATGCACCTTAAAGGCCACACTGGTGACATCCCAAGGGGAGAGAGAAACTTTGGAGGACAAATAGCTCTCTCTGACACAGGAAAATGGCCAGCCCCCTGCAGGCCCAGCACCACTGACCAGATTCACTCCTCCACTGGATTCAGAGCTCCAGAGGGGTATGGGCAACTCTGAAGGCTCTGCAATGTGGGGCAAGTCACTGGAGATCAAAGGATAGGGGAGATAAGTAGCCAAAGGTGGGTGACAGAGCCAGAGGTGGGACAGGCTAGAAGGGGGCAGGTAAGTGTGTGAGAAAAGAAAAAAGTGAAAAGTCCTATCGCTGTATAAAAGTGACAAGGTAACTCCCTGTCATACATATGGGGCTGGATTTTCAAAAGCTGATGGCAGGGCCTCCATCAAGCCCTGCATTAAACCCTTGCAATGCCACAGCTGTGCCATGGTCCAATGCTGCAACTGTACCCAATGTTATACTCTGGGATGCAGCTGCAACATTTGGACCTCCTTTATGGCAGCATGTGGTAACGTTTGGTCACAAGCTGCATGTAGGAGGCCCTAGCACTGACACATGCTACAACAAAGAAAAGTGGTTCAGTGGGCATCAATATGATGCACAGGTTGGAAACCCTGGTGGTCTGCTGCAAGCCCAGTGACCACATATTTGATACACCCAGGTCTTGTGGTAAACACTGGTCTTAGAAAAGCTGTTCTACATCAATGAGCTCCATTCCAAACATCTACGACAGTCCTCCTAGTGTCATTTAATGCTCGAGACTGATTAGTTGATCAGTCAGCTACTAGTACTGGGGCAGGGTGTGGGTTGGGGACTGATTAAGCACTTGATGTTCGGGTATGAAAGGGGGAGCACCATAGGAGTAATGAGATTGAAGATGGTGGGAAGCAGTGCCAACCCGGGGGGGGGTGCAATGGTACCTTGGCTGCAACTGTAAGTTACCAGCAGAGGGTTATGCTGGATCTTTAGCAGATAGCTCCAGCCTTGGTCCTGGGGCAGCATGTTGCCCACTGAACTCTGGTCTCTGGTGGCTCCATTACCAATAGACAATGCAACCACCCAGATTGCTTTCCAAGACATCTGCCACCTGGGTGCAAGACCAGGCCTTGCTTAGGCTGAGATTTAGGGGATCCTTGACTGGGATACAACAGCAGAGTCAAGGAGAGAAGGAGCGTCAGAACTTCTGGCATGAAGTTTACCCCTTTTGGGGAGCCTGTGCCCACAATGAGCATGGTAAGAGCAAAGACCAATCTACAAACTGGGATCACAGATAGCAAATGTAGACAACACTGCACAAGAAAAGCTGCCAATAAAGTGTCCCTGACTGTAACATGAGTGTCATGTTGATTTGGAAAGGGAGAATAGAGAGATAGACATAAATTGGCTGTTTTCTCTGAATACCTGAGAGTCTGCATGGAGACAGAGTATGTCAGCTTACTTGTGTGTTCCTGTCTGGGAAGGTGTTAGTTCTTGTGTTTGTAACTTCCATCTGAGTTGTAGGATAATGTCTGAAGGAAAAGCTGTTGGCCAAATAAATGTGAAATTGCTGTGTTTACAAGATGCTAATGAGGACGCTAAGCTGACCAGGGTGGTGGACTTGCTTGTGGGGACAAACTCCAGAAGGACCTGAACAAGTTGAATGATGGTCAAACTCCTGGAGTCTCAGATTCAGTATTTCCAAATGCAAGGTGTTACATTTGGGCTGGAAAAACAGTGACAGGACCTACACATGGCATTCATGGGAGCTTGTACACACTGCCTTTCCACATGTTCTACGATTCCATATCTCTGACAGATGGGTCTCCCCTGACCATGAAAATGATCAGTCGGGCATCACCCTTCTCTGCATCTCAGGTGAGACATTATCTCTCTGGATCTTTGAGTTCTCTCAGGTCAATTATCTTCAGGCCTTGGTCACCAACTGCTTTTGAGATCCCTCACCTCCTGGCATACCTCAGTGACTCTCCTTGTAAGGGCAGCAATCTGTTCAGTCTGTTCGCCTCCTGGTCCTGGACTAGGCTTGTGACATGGCATCCATGCTTGAGCCATCTGCATGTAGGCCTGTTCTATACCTGCATATCTATCTGACTGAAACAGTCTTTCTGAACTTGTTCCTGGCATCCAACGATTTTCTTGACTACATCCTTCTGTGTGGTAGTCTGGCCATGCAACACCAGGGAACATCATTTGCTGCTGATACACGCAGCCTCTTCTCCTGCCTGACTCAGACCAAGAATGTGGATCACTGTCTCCTTGAAGTCTAGGAAGGGAACATCGGGATCTTGCAGGTGTAACATTCGTAACTCTCGTCGTAGGGCTTCACTGTGAACTCCGTCAATAAACTTCTCCTTGAGGGTCCGGTCTTGGTCTCACACCTCTCGTGGAACCACACTCTCTATTGCTCGGAGTACTTCAAACAACATGAAGTCTTGCTGTATTCTGACATTATGCAGTTAGCCCCAGCACTTGAACTGCTCCGGAGAGAAAAGAGTTAACTCTATGCCAGAGCATAGAACGTTGAGCTCAAGCTCGGTTCAAAACTCTGTCTGCTGCACTTTGAAGTGTAACCATCAGATTCTTTACTCCGCCTAACTGAACAATCGCTCCGGAGATTTCTCCTTCGCTCACGGTTTGATCGGTTTAAAAATCATTGGTTTTACCGATACTTTTATTCATTTTTTGGTTCAGATCCCTGTCTGTGATACAGTAAGTGCATAGATAGTGGACTTGATCAGAAAATTGTGGTGGAAATTATGAAAAGTAGATTTTTCAACCGGTTCGGCTGAACCGGTTTCTGTATAGTGTTTGTATTTGATTTTTCTTTCAGGAAATTTAGTGTGAGGTACCGGTCCTTATTGGTTAAAAAAAAAATGTGTTTCGTCGTTTTTTTCAAATACCCATAACACGGTTAGAAACCGATAAGGGGGTCTTGCCTGGCAATTGCCAAAAAAAGGGTAAGTGTTTAGTTATGGCTTTGTCTGAGAAACCCAAGAGAAAAACTGGGCCCACTATGTTTCAACATTGCAGTGAGTGTGGGGAGGCCTTTGCTAAGGCCGATCCCCACACCACCTGTGTTTACTGTCTGGGTTTTAACCACCTAGAGTCAGACTGCCAAATTTGTAAAAATTTCCCTAAAGGCACCCTGGACAAAACATTGGGCAGGCTTAGGGAGAAGGAGGCCAAGAAGTCCGCTGACCCAGATGGCCAGCCCGGTTCGGTTCCGACCGAACCTATAGGAGTGCCCACTGACCTGGGCGAGACTCCCTCAGGCAAACGGAGAACCGATCCTGAGGGGTCGGTTCCGACAAAAACAAAAGATAAATCGGCTGGTTTGGATCCAGAACCGCATCATCCGACCACAGAAGAAATTGCCCAGGCGATTAGCATAGTTGAATCGCTCCATCCGGTTCTGACTGATCCGGCGCCTTTGGGCAGGCATTCGGTTCGGTCAGTTCCTCTGGTTCAAGATTATTCCCCTGAAGATTTTTATGAACCAGATTTGGAGGGTGATGACTATGAAGATGATGATGATGATGATGGTGTGGAAGGTCTGGATGAGCCCATAGAACCAGACATCTCCCCAGACAGGCATTCTGGTGTTTCCCCTCCTAGGCTTTCTGAGTCCCCTTCCCACTTTATGTTTTACAGGAAAGTGACTGAAACCCTCCAGCTCCCTTTGGAAGAAGCTGTAGAGAAGCAAGAGGAGCCTGACTATGTGGAGATGATGGACATCCCAGTGTCCAAGAGGTTGTCTATTCCCCTTCACAAATCTTTTGGGAAACAGACACAAAAGTTGCTTAAAACTCCAAATTCTTTACCTCCTGTAGACAGAAGAATGGACAAGATGTACATGTTGTCAGGCTCAAGTATGGAGTACTTGTACCAGCAATACAGCCATGTTGGGGTCCTGCAGGCTGCAGCCTGTGATAAGGCTAACATACCCTTGGCTTCACACCCCCCAGATAAAGACTCCAGGAAACTGGATGCCATGGCAAAGAAACAATACATGGCATCTTCTTTGGGACTCAGGCAGGCAAATTACATGGCCTACACAGCCAGGTACCAGAAATCCAGATGGTACACTGTACTGGAACTGGCTAAACAGGCCTCCCCCCAGCTTGCCAAGGAGCTGGAGAAGGTGGTTGCTGATGGGATTGAGGCATCAAAAATACAATTTCATGCTGCTGTGGACTCCAATGATGTGTCATCAAGAGTCATGGCTACATCTGTGGCTCTTCAGAGACTAGCTTGGCGCAGATGTACTAGCCTATCACAGGACACCCAGGCTAAGGCTATGGATTTCCCTGTTGTCAATAACTCTCTGTTTGGGGAGCAGACAGAGAATTATATGAAAAAGATGGATGAGTACAGGACCACCTATAGGAGTGCACAGGCCAAGGAAAGGCAGGCAACTCCTCAGAGGCAGCAAGCTAGGGGCAGGGGCAGGCCTTTTCACAGGCCTTTTTACCAGGCACAGGCTTCCTCTCCTTTTTCCCAGAGGGTTTTTTTCAGAGGGAGAGGCAGAAGGGGGATGAGCAGGGCTAAGGCTCTTGCCAAGCAGACACACTGATGTGTCAGCCCGGGTCGACTCACCAATCCCTCTAGGAGGCAGGCTGGCTTACTACTCCCTAGACTGGAAGTCTGTTACCTCAGACAAGTAGGTCCTAGAGGTAGTAAGCCAGGGACTGGCCCTCAGCTTCAAAAAATTTCCAAAGCTGAGTGTCAGGTCCTTTCCACCTGCAAACATCTCCGAAACCATTGCCCTAGAGGCAGAGGTTTCATCTCTACTGGCTCTCAGAGCCATAGAGAAAGTTCCTACACTTCACAGGGGCAAAGGCCTGTACTCCAGGTACTTCCTTACCCCGAAAAGACAGGGGAGTGGCGGCCCATCCTAGACATAAGATATCTAAACAAGCATCTACTAAAACCAAAATTCAAAATGGTGACTCTGGGAATAATTTTTCCCTCTCTAAGGCCAGGGGACTGGCTTGCCTCCCTGGATCTGAAGGATGCCTACTTTCACATTCCCATCAGGTGCTCCCACAGAAAGTACCTCAGGTTCGAACTGCCCTCAGGCCATTACCAGTTCAAAGTAATGCCATTCGGCCTAACATCAGCTCCAAGGGTATTCACAAAATGCCTAGCAGTAATAGTGGCCTTTCTAAGGAGACAAAACATCTCCATATTCCCATAACTGGATGACTGGCACATAGTGGGTCAGTCTCCAGACCAAATCAAGTCAGATTTGCAAGTGACCCAATACTGTAAGTGCTCACTTCTCTAGGATTCCTACTCAATGTTCCCAAGTCAGTTCTCGAGCCAGTACAACTTTTGACTTTTATAGGGGTAGAACTGGATACTGTCAAAGCAAGAGCATTTCTCCCCTTGGTAAGGGTAAGGACCATTATAGAGCTGGCTTCCTCTTTCCACCTTCTGGTATCTCAACCAGCAAGGCATTTCCTTCAACTTCTGGACCACATGGCAGCTTCCACTGCAGTGATCCAAGGGGCCAGATTTCAGATGAGGGACAACCAGTTTCACTTGAGGGCTTTTTGGTCTCAGAAAAAAGATCCTCTAACCAAACTTATTCCAGCGACTCAGACCCTGGTCCAGGCTCTCCAATGGTGACAGGATTAGGACAATCTCAGGCAAGGAGTCCCATTCATCAATCAGTCTCATTCTGTGGTTCCAACCATGGATGCTTCTCTACTGGGGTAGGGAGCTCACCTGGGAGCTCTCACAGCTCAGGGAGTGTGGTCCACTCAGGAGTCTCTTCTCCACACCAATCTTCTGGAGCTCAGGGCAGTGTACCTGGCTCTGCAAGCTTTTTCAGAATCAGTACAGAACAAGGTGGTTCAGGTCAAGACAGACAACATAGAAACATAGAAACATAGAATTTGACGGCAGATAAGCACCACTTGGCCCACCCAGTTTGCCCATTTCCCTACCTACTGGATAAGCTGCAGATCCTAGTTAACCAGCAGCCTACTTCTTCTTACCCCCACACCCTAGAATTGCCTTATGACTGTCCCATGCATGCTTGAATTCCACCACTGATTTTGACTCCACAACCTCCTCCGGAAGGCCGTTCCATGCATCCACAACCCTCTCTGTGAAAAAATACTTCCTTAATTACCTCTGAGCCGCCCCCTCTATCTTCAAATTGTGCCCTCTTGTTCTTGCACAACTCTTTTTGTGAAAGATGCTACCCTCTTGGACTTTGTTGATTCCCTTGAGGTACTTGAAAGTTTCTATCATGTCCCCCTCTCCCTCCTTTCCTCGAGGCTATACATATTAAGCTCCTTAAGTCTCTCTTCATATGTCTTCCGGTGCAGACCCTGCACCATTTTAGTTGCCCTCCTCTGGACAGCTTCCATCCTGTCTATGTCTTTGCGGAGATTGGGTCTCCAGAACTGCACACAGTACTCAGATGGGGTCTCACCAGCTGTCTGTACAGAGGATAATAACTTCCTGTTTTCTACTGGTGATGCCTCTCCTATGCATCCCAGTAACCCCCAACCCTCCTTGCTGCCCTCTCACATTGCTTGCCCACCTTTAGGTCATCTGATATGACTACCCCAGGTCCCTTTCCATTTTGTTGTTGTTAGTATCTCACCCCCATTGTGTACTCTTCCCTGAGTTTTTGTTTCCCAGGTGCATTACCTTGCACTTCTTAGCATTGAATCTAAGCTGCCATACATTTGACCATTCCTCTAACCTTGCCAAGTCCCTTCTCATCCTTTCCACCCCACCCTGTGCATCAACTCTGTTGCAGATCTTAGTGTCATCTGCAAAGAGACATACTTTTCCTTCCAGTCCTTCTGCAATGTGCTATAAAGACATTGAAGAGGACCGTCCTATTACTGAACCCCGCGGGTAATTCCCACTAGTAACCCTCCTCCTTCTTCTGAGTGGACTCCATTTACTATTACTCTCTCAGTCCTATTCTCCAGCCAATTCTTTACCCAGGCTGTCATCTTGAGACCCACTCCCAGGCTGGCTAACTGTATATTAATCTTTTTGTGTGGGACTGTGTCAAATGCCCTTTGCACTAAAAGTCTGGGTAGGCCATGTCCACAGCCCTCCCTGATCTACTACTTTGGTCACCCAGTCAAAGAAATCTATCAGATTTGTCTGGCATGACCTTCCCGCTGTGAATCCATGCTGCCTAGGGTCCTGTGCTCCTCTGGCCTCTAGATACTCGACAATTCTTTCCTTCAGAAGTGATTCCATCATTTTCCCTAACACCACCACCATGTGGTACATCAACAAGCAGGGAGGCACTCGATCTATGGCTTTGTGCACAGAAGCCATGAAATTATGGTCCTGGCTTATTCTCTACAGACCTCTTTGGTAGCAGTCCACCTCCCATGGAAGGACAATGTGCTAACAGATGCATTGAGCAGGATTTCCCAGGGCCATCATGAATGGTCCCTGGATCCGTTAGTGTTAAAAGTGATATTTTCAAGGTGGGGCACTCCAAAGATAGATCTCTTTGCAACCCCAGAGAATCACCAACTTCCTTTCTTCTGTTGCAGGCCCCCAGTCTTGTTTGTTTGTTTGTTTAAAATTTATTTTTATACAAGTTAATCTGTTGGGGAATTTCCCCATTTACAACAAATACCTGTGGTGCATTACAAGAACAACAAAACAAAACTAAATAAGTACACAAAATACAAAATCACAATAATCTAGAAACAACTACAACAAACATTTAAATAATTATACAGTTCAAGTTTAAAAATATACAGATCAGAAATCTCAATCATTTGGCAAGATAATTCATTCCAAGTCCTTGCTAAACTATTCTGTAAAACCATATCCCCCATACGATTTGTAATTTGAGTCATAGGCAATTTTCTAGTTGTCCTCCTAAACATATCTAAATATATTGAGTCTGAGTTCAAACATATCAAGTGTTTTAAGGAATGCATTTTTGAATGAATCAAACCATGACATATCATTAGCCATAAATATTTTCTTTGAGCTATCGGATGTAACCAACCAAGTTCCTGATAAACTAAACAATGGTGGACTCGAGATTTATTTTTCAAAATATAATTCCCCAATCTATAATAAGTCTGGTCCAGTTTATGTAAAAAATGTTTATAAGATTGCATGTATAGTAGAAGACCATAATCTAATACAGGTAATAACAATTGTTTTACCAATTTAGTCTTAATGTCCCTAGTCAAACATCCTGACACCCTTCTTAATGCTCCCAATCTCTGATTCACTTTTTTTATTTGTAACAAAATATGTTCAGAAAAAGAAAAATGATAATCAACTAGAACCCCCAGATATTTATAAATGTTAACCCCTTGTACCATTGTCCCATCCAAAAAACGAATCTGTAAATCAGTAAAATCTTTTTTTGTATGAGGTCCCACAGAAAAAATCATACTCTGAGTCTTCCCAGTACTCATTAAGAGTCCAGAATCTCTTATCCAGGTCTCAATATTGGAAAAATCTGTCTGGAGTCGCTGTCTCAGGTCTCCAGGACTATTAGCAGATGCAACCAATACTATGTCATCTGCATAAAGTCTAACATCAGTATTGGCTACATAGTCAGAAAGACTATTAATATAGATGTTAAATAGCATAGGGCCCAAGATTGAGCCCTGAGGTACACCTTGATATAAGTCCAGGAGACCCGAGACAGCGGCACCACAGACCATCCTTTGTTTACAATTCGTTAGATAAGATCTAAACCACTGCAGAGAATTATTATGTATCCCTATATTCTGTAATCTAAACAAAAGTGTTTCATGATGAACTAAATCAAAAGCTTTACTGAGGTCCACAAACACTGCCCCAGTTTGATTACCCTTGTTCAATGATGTTGCCACCAGGTTACTAAAATCAAGTAGGGCAGTATTTGTGGACCTACCCTCTCTGAATCCATGCTGACAATTTGTTAATAACCCCAAATGGTCAAGGTATTGTCTAAGCTGATTATTTATCAGTTTTTCCAATACCTTTGACAAAATTGGGAGCAAGGTAATTGGTCTATAATTAGAAGGGGCTGTAAGATCACCACCTTTATAAATGGGAATAATTTTACCTATTTTCCAATAGTCAGGGACAATTGAAGATTGTATGCTCCAATTATAAAAATAAGTAATTATAGGAGTTATGATATCAGACCCCAGTTTCAAGAATTTGGGATCGATACCATCTATTCCAGCACGTTTTGATATTTTCAAGTTTTTTAGTTCTTTAACTACATCCTGTACCCTTATATTTTTCAAATTAAACCCTCATTGTTTACAATAGAGGCAACAGAGTATATGTGTTTCTGGGCTGCGGTCCCAAGGTTAGGCATCTCCATATCTGGTAAATCTTTAAAATAATGATTCAACATATCAGCTACTTCTGTCTTGGGCTCAGTCCCTCTGGATGCTCTGATTCTGGATTGGGAAGGGAAATTTCTGTATGCCTTCCCTCCTTTTCCTCTGCTGTTCAAGGTCCTGGTCAAGATAAGGTCACAATCTTGCAAAGTGATCCTGATTGCTCCAGACTGGGCCAGGCAGCCTTGGTACCCCCTGTTGCTGACCCTAGCAGTCCATCCTCCCTTATCTCTTCCCAGGAATCACAACCTCTTAACATCCTCTGAGAGGAGAATCTGGTATCCCAACCTTCAGTTTCTCAATCTCAAGGCATGGCTCTTGAAGAGTTAGACTATTCAGATTTGCACCTGTCTCAAGGGGTTCTGGATATCCTCAAAGCTTCTCGGAAACCTGCCACCAGGAAAACTTGTAACTCCAAATGGAAAAGGTTCACCATTCGCCAAGTTCACTAGGGGGACTCGTGCCAGAGTGGCGCTTTCTCTCAAGGGGCGGTTTTACTGTCCACCGCCCGCCAACCGAAAGCACCAACTCCTGCTGCCCTCATGGTCCCTGGAACTGGATCCCACACCTCAGGGACTCGCGCCAGAGTGGCGCTTTCTCTCAAGGGGTGGTTTTACTGGCCGCCGCCCACCGACCAAAGCCACCAACTCCTGCAGCCCTTCTGTTCCCTGGAACCGGATCCCACACCTCAGGGACTCATGCCAGAGTGGCGCTTTCTCTCAAGGGCTGGTTTTACTGGCCGCCACCTGCCAACCGAAGCCACCAGCTCCTGCCACCCTCATGGTCCCTGGAACCGGATCCCACACCTCAGGGACTCATGCCAGAGTGGCGCTTTCTCTCAAGGGCCGGTTTTACTGGCCGCCGCCTACCAACCAAAGCCACCCTCATGGTCCCTGGAACTGGATCCCACACCTCAGGGACTCGCTCCAGAGTGGCGCTTTCTCTCAAGGGGCGGTTTTACTGGCTGCTGCCCGCCAACCGAAGCCACCAACTCCTGCCACCCTCGCGGTCCCTGGAACTGGATCCCACACCTCAGGTACTACCGCTGACTTCTACTCAGGGAATCAGCCCACCTCAGCGGTCTCCCATTGGCGCGGCGTTTCTGCAGATGGACTCTGATTGGTCCGCCTACATCCCACAGCTAAGCCAATTGGTTTGCCTTTCCCATAGACACTAACAGCAGTGCCTCGGTGTTCCTGAATGCAGCTTACTTCTGGTTATCTTGTCTCTGACCCCCCTTACAAGCCTTAATTTCTACTGTGTATGAATGTTTCAACCTAACTATTAATGTTAGCCTGCTACTGTGTAAACTTGATTGCTATCTAATGCCTTACACTGTTAACCCTATATTGCAGAGTGTAGCCTAATGTTGTAGTGTTACTGTATTGTATGACCTAGACCTGTAATAATTGAGAAAGCTGTTTATGATTACTTCTGTCTCTTCCTGACTGTTATAACTATTGCCTGTTCCCCCGCCCCGCTTGTTTCCAGTGGCGTCTCTGTCAATTAACTTCTGAAATACAAACCTTTCCCTCCCCCTCGCTAAACTGTTAACCCTACCCCCATTCTCTCCTCGCTGTCTCTTCGCTCTACCTATTGTACCTTGACTACCCTACCATTTCAGCTTTTGTCTCTGTGTTAATTAGCTCCCACTCCCTGCTGACAGTCTGCCGCCAGCCTCCCACCCCTCTTTGCTAGCTGCGTATTTAACTGCCTGTCTCCTCTACTCCTCAGGGACTCGCGCGAAAGCGGCGCTTTCTCTCAAGGGGCGGTTTTACTGGCAGCCGCCCACCGACCAAAGCCACCAACTCCTGCCGCCCTCACGGTCCCTGGAACTGGATCCCACACCTCAGGTACTACCGCTGACTTCTACTCGGGGAACCAGCCCACCTCAGCGGTCTACCACTGGTGCGGCATTTCGGCAGATGGACTCTGATAGGTCCGCCTGCATCCCACAGCTGAGCCGATTGGTGCGCCTTTCCCATAGACCCTAACAGCGGTGCCTCGGCGCTCCTGAGTGCAGCTTACTTCAGGTTATCTTTTTTCCCACCCCTTCCCCCTCCCAGGCCACCTTTAAATATGCTTTTGTACCGCCCACTTCTGTAATCTCCCTCTCTACTGGTTCAACATATCCAACTCATCTCCAATCCCCTCTATAGAAGACTCACAACTGATCAGCCAATTAGCCAGTTAAAACACCTATATTTCGCTGTCCATTTCTGCTCCACCCTGTAAACTGCCCTGCGTATTCCCCACCTTACCAGTTGTTCTCCTTTCTCAAACTACCCAGTTTTCAACAGCATGTATCCTTAAACCTTCTGAGCTCTATAACAGCTAGTCTCTCTAAACTTAGACAACCTTTAGCTCTGTAAGCCTTGAGCCTAGCCTATCCTAGGATCCTTACCTGGAGACACTCACCCTATCTACCGACATTAGGGGATTCTATTTCAAGTCCAGTTACAGTTCTACTTCTCTTCCCTAATCCTCAAGGAGTCTACTGATTCTTCTCTGGCAAATCAATCTGCCCTTAGGACATCCTACCATGAACCAATACATGCTACTGTCATTTCTTGCGTTCTTGCTACCTCTATTCCACCTATCCATGCCCATAGTATCCAGAGCTGCCTCAGCTAACCCATCCTTCCTGCCCAATGATTACCTTTACTTGAATCTTCTTCTCATGCCCACTACCCGATATGACTCCACTTCATTACTATTAAACAGGACTTGGATAAACATGGTAGCATATGCCTTAAAAAATTGTCACCTGCATATAAATACTCTATGCCCCTTCTTGCGCCACAAATTATGGTATTTCCTCCTACTGGCCATACTGCTCTCAGGCGATGTTCACCTCAACCCTGGTCCAGTAAATGCTACACCCAGCCTGTTTACAAATGCCAAAAGTCTAATTGTGGCTCACCACAATATAAGAAGCCTTGAGCACAACTTTGCTGAGCTGGAATCCTGGACCTCGCTTTACAAGCCAGATATAATATGCCTAACTGAAACATGGCTCAAACCCTCTACCCCTGACTCCCTTTGCTCCATCCCATCTTACGGTCTCCTGCAATGTGACAGACCAGCACCTAAAAGATGGGGGGGTACGGCTATCTACTTCAAAGACCACCTTCAACTCACCTCCATCTCCTCACCACCTCTAACCCACTGTGAAGCGCTACATGCCCTTCTCACTCTCGGCACCAAAACATTACACATTGGATATGCCTACAACCCCCCTGCTAGCAGCTTCAAAGGATTAGATGAGCTACTGGAACAAACTTCATTTCTCTCTGGGAGAAATGAGGTACTTATACTTGGGGACTTAAATATCAACTGGTTGGGCAACTCACAGTGCACATCCCTATCCAAGCTACAAAACCACAACATGCACCAGCTGATCTGTGAACCCACCAGAACTGCCCTGCACTTAAACACTAGTACATTACTGGACTGGATAATGACTACCTACCCTGAACATATAATCACCTCAGGGGTACTAGCCGATCCCATCATCGACCACTCCCCTACCTTCTGTATCTGGGGCAAAAGCTGACCATCCCCATATAAGCCACATTTTATCACTTTCCGCAACTATGCGAACTTCAACCCTCAGGCCTTTCTTCTTGACGTTGGTACTATTGACTGGGCCCCTCTCTTCTCAACCAACAATGCTCCAGCAGCTCTAGATCACTTCCTGACCCAATTTCTTGCGCTTCAGGATAAACACTGCCACCTTATTACCCGTAGGGTGAAAAATACGCATACCCATTGTCTAAACTCTGACTTGCCTTCTAAACTCAGGCAGAGGGACAAAAAGTTGGCACCAGTCCAAAAGCTTCGGGCAAATACCTGACCTAAATACCTATAGGGCACTGCAAAATTCCTGAAAAAGGAAATCAGGCAGGCCAAAAGCGACTGCTGCAAAGACCTACTAACTACCTCCTATGATGACTCCAAAAAATTTTGGTCCCATATAAAGTTCCTCCTGGGTTTGAATCCAGCCCCTACCCCTAATGACATGTTGCTAAACGGAGTCCACTGCTTCAATCCCCTAACCATTGCTAACTTTTTCAACTCACATTTTTCAGACCTAACCAAATACACTTCCGCTTTCACAACCCTACCTCACTAAAGCACCATGCCTGGCTATACTGGCCCAAATTTCTTCTTCAAAAGAATCTCTAAAAATGAGATACTAAGATTACTGAATAACATCTCAGATTTCACTGCAGTAGGGTCTGACAATCTGGAACTTAAACTATTGAAACTGGCTGCTCCTTACGTTGCTGCTCCACTAGCTAGGATTTTTACATTCTCCCTATGCCAGGGTTTTGTCCCTGACATTTGGAAGATTGCTAGAATTACCCATTTTTAAAAAAGGAGACTGAAAGATCCAGCAAACTACAGACCCATAGCCAAACTCCTCGAGAAGCTTGTAGCTAGCCAAACTATTGAATTCCTCCATAAATATAACCTTCTAACATCTGCACAGCATGGCTTCTGCAAGGGTCACAGTACCACTGCCGCCCTCCTCAAATTTACGTTGGATGCCCTAGCAGCCATGGACTCTGGTCATCTCACAGGAGCCATCTTTATCGACATGACTAAAGCATTTGACCTAGTTGACCACCCGTCCTCTTAGTTACCCTCACATCTCTAGGCTTTTCGACCAATGTAGTAAAATGGTTTCATAGCTACTTATCCGATAGGACATAAATGGTTAAATTTAATTCCACCCTCTCAAATAAAACAAATAAACATTGGTGTGCCACAAGGGTCTATTTTAGGACCATTGCTTTTCACCATCTTTATCAACAGTATCACCGCTAACCTCCTGCAGACCTCATCCTTGTTATATGCCGATGACATTGTCCTATACAGGAATGCGAAAATTGTTGACGAGATCAACCAGAGTCTCTCCCAAGTTTTCCAACTAATACAACAATGGCTGTTGAGACACAAACTTGTTCTGAACGAATCTAAGACCCAAGCCATGCTATTTGGGTCCATTATGAAGCTCAAAAACTCCCAACCAAAATTCAGAGTCTCCTCCTCTAATGGAACATCAGTTGGGGTGGTTGACTCGTTTAAATACCTAGGCATAACACTTGACCCGTTACTTAACTTTGATATCCATATACAACAGACCTGTAAGCAGGTCAACATGAAACTCGGTATTGCTTACCGAACCAGCTATGTCCTTACCCCCTCAGCAAGGCCTGCTATTGCACGAGGCATACTCCTACCAACCCTCACTTATGCTGTTGCAACATATACCTCTGCGGGCAAATCAAACCTTAAGAAATGGGATGTTACCTACAACAATGTCTGTCATTATGCGTCCTCCTCTTACCGGCTGAAACATCACTGCCTCCTTTACTCTGATCTAGGGTGGCTCCCACCACAAGCATCACGGTACTATACATATGGCACCATCATTGACAACATTATCAGATCACAGATAC
Source organism: Neoceratodus forsteri (assembly GCA_016271365.2). NCBI lineage: Eukaryota > Metazoa > Chordata > Ceratodontiformes > Ceratodontidae > Neoceratodus > Neoceratodus forsteri. Next base: position 824,300,939 of record CM028136.1, on the reverse strand, counting down.
CCAAACCACTGGCAACTCTCTTCTGAAACCACACTTCCTGCTATGGCTTACGATCGATGGAAAATGCCCTTGTCCATATCCCCAAACACAGCACCTCCAGAGGTGCGAGTGCATTTGCCTATCACGCCCCCAGTACTGGAACTCCCTCCCTCTAAGATTACGCCAAGTCTCTTCCCATGCCATGTTCAAGAAGGAGCTATGAAATCATTTCACCACTTCCAGCATGTGCTCCTGTTTCAAACTGCCTTAGCTTATGTAACTCTTCCTAACCTTCACCACCCAGACCATTTCTGCTAGCCCCACTTAACACTCTGCACTTGCTCCTACTTTCTCTTACTGCCCTTAAATCAACTAAATTCTCCTTCTTATCTTGCTCTTAGCCCTACCCTATCCCACCCTCTACCCTCCTTGCCTCATATTTTCTCTGCTACACCTACCGACATTGGCAATTTCATAGAGTATAGTCATCATTGTATTTTCCTCCCCTATTTTCCTAAGTAGCTATGATTTAATGTATAACTACCAGTATTTTCGCTGTATTTTCACACTGTTATGTATTTACCCTACTTTGTTGTTTACGCCTGCTGACACTGTTCATATGATATGCTATTGTCTACTATGTACTGTAATTTGTATGTACTGAAATTTGTTTTCTGTTGTTTGCTCTGTACCCTCCCGGGTCATGCCTGAAAATAGTTATTGCTATGGCTAGTGCACCTACCCGGTAAACAAAAACTAAATAAAAAAAAAAATTGGTGTTCCAATAAGCATATATCCCCAGATAATGCTGATTTGTCTGCAGTTCTGGATTACATGGTTCATCTTAATGGCCTAGACCTCAGACCAGCTACCCTCAAAGTACACTTGTCAGCTGTTTCTGCCTTTCTGTCAGTGGGAAAGCCTTCCTCACTGGCATCTCATCCTGTTTTCTGCAAATTTTTCAAGGGATTGCTTCATACCAATCCCCCCTTTAGGGATCCTACTCCTGCTTGGGACCTTAATGTTTGCATAGCTCAGCTCATGCAACCGCCCTTTTGAGCCTTTGTCTTCAGCAGAACTTAAGTACTTGACTTAGAAAATTGTGTTTCTGGTGGCTATTACCTCTGCCAGACGTATCAGTGAACTGCAAGCTTTGTCAGTGAAGCCTGATTTTATCTCATTCCATAGAGATAAGGTGGTCCTTAGAACCAACATGAGGTTCTTACCCAAAGTGGTTTCAGATTTTCATCTAAACCAATCCATGTCTCTTCCTGTGTTCTTCACTGATCATTCTTCTTCAGGAGAGAGAAGATTACACAGTTTGGATGTTAAAAGGCCTCTTAGTTACTACATTGAGCATACTAAAGCACTCAGGTTTGACTCCTTCCAGTTGTTCCTCACGGTAAAGTGGGAAAAGGCAAACCTGCTACTAAGAGAACTGTTGCCAGGTGGATTGTCTCTTGTATACAATTCTGCTATGAAAAGTTAGGCAAAATACTTCCTCAGGCCTGAGGGCTCATTCAACTAGAAGTACAGCTGCTTCTCTGGCTGCTGCTAGAGATATACCCTTATTAGAGATATACAAAGCAGCCACCTGGAAAACAGTCCATACATTCACCAAGCATTACTCTCTGGATATCCAGGCTAGGAGTGATGCTAGGTTTGGCACAGCAGTACTACAGAGCCTATTCCCAAAATAGGTTTGATTCCCTCCTCCATGGAGGTACTGCTTGGTAGTCTGCATAATGTCAGAATACAGCAAGACTTCATGTTATTTGAAGAAAAAATTACTCACCTTAGTAACTGTGTTTCTTCTAATGGAGTCTTACTGTATACTGACCTCCATCCCAGTCTCCCCTGTCACAACCTGTTTTTTGGGAAGTGGGATGGTAGGCGCAGTGTTGCACCTCAGGGATGTACTTGGCACTACCCTTTTTAGCTACGGGGAGTGTGTTTTTGTTATAGTTTGGTAATTATTTTGTTCACTACCTAGTTTTTGTTTTGGATTTCTTGACTGGAGTCTTTTGGGGATCTAAAATATTTGGTTGCCTTTTTGGCTGGTAAAATTTTTACAATTTCCACATAGTGGGGTTAATTAGTTAGTTAGTTAGTTGGTATTAGCTCGTAAGAATCTGACGGTTACACTTCAAAGTGCAGCAGACAGAGGTTTGAACTGAGCTCGAGCTCAGCATTCTATGCTCTGGCATAGAGTTAACTCTTTCCTCTCCGGAGCAGTTCAAGTGCTGGGGCTAACTGCATAATGTCAGAATACAGCAAGACTCCATTAGAAGAAACACAATTACTAAGGTGAGTAATTTTTTCTTCTTGTAAGCTCAAGGTATATTCTCTCAGGGTTTCTCGAGGCTTCTGCATTTGGGAGAAGAGCCTCATTTTCTTTTTTTTTTTTTGTGTTTATTCCTCCTTCCCTCCCCTCAGCTCTGGTCTCCTTGGGAGCACCAAGGAGTCATCCCTCTACAGTCCACCCTACTTTGATAGTCCTCCGTCACCCATGTAGCCTTGGATTACCCCCGCCGAGCGGGGACAAGGTGGGCCCTAACACCCCGAGCAGGCTGTAGCGTCAGTCGGAAGGGTGCCAGGAGGGCGGCCGCAGATCGAAGGCAAGCTCCGGTGCTCCGTCTCTGCCGGAGCAGAAGGGTATTTTCCCATGTTTCCCTTGGGGAGTGGCTAGCGCCCTCACGTCAAGGCATGGAACCGACGTCTGCCACTCCTCGCCCCTTCTCTACATCGTCAGCACTTGCTGCATCTCTGGCCTCCACCAGAGGGCAGCCAAGCACCGACTAGTGACCCCTGTACCTCCCGGGAGAGGACAGCTGTCCTCCGGATGCTCAATCCTCTCCCTCCCCTGCCGACCCCCAGCAACCCAGGCTCATTCCCAAACCCAGGTCGCCTGCGTGCCGCAAGGTGTGGTGTCTAGCGCCTCAACCCTCAGCGCCACTGGGCTGGCTTAGAACCTCATTTTCAATTCTGATATGGTACGGGTGTCGAAAGTATTCCATAATCTATTAAAAATTCAGTCTGCAGTCACCTTCTCTCATTCAGGCCATGACTGTACCTCTCATTGAGCAGCTCCCTTCAGTAGACCCAACAGAACATCAACTTTCTGATGCTCCGGGACCTAATAGAGTCAGAACATTGATTGCATTTTTGCTCAAAATTCTCCTAACCAACTGGAGTCTCCACCACCTGACTCTCCCGTGTAGCTGGGAAGCCATGGCACTCCAAAGTAATACAGCATGGTTAACAGGGAAGGTTGCATCATCCTTCGTAGACCTTCTCCTTCTCCTCCAACCATCTCGTTATCACTTCCAACTTCTGACAACATCTGGACTTTACTTCTTCTTGGGCTTTGGACTCTTTGGAGAACACTCTACACCCTGCTCGCTGTGATAAAATTTGTGATGTTGTTGTGTGATGTCCCGATGGTATCGTGTGCTGGGATCCATTAAGAATAAAAGGGTAATAGAGTAACAATGTTGTGATGACTCAAATAAATTGCACACAATTTACCAACACCAGTGTCGCTCCCTGCAGGTGGAATAGCAGGAGGACACTTAGGTTCTCAATGAAGTGGATGTTGTCACCTGATAAAGAGAGGCAGGAGTCAGAAGCAAGTTCCAAATGTTAGACAGATGTTTATTCTTAAACCAGAGGAGGGGAACACAGTCACAGAGATAAGGAGGTGTTCTATCACTCTATCCTCCTGTATAAGGAGGTCTCTAAATCTCAAAATTGACTAACAGCTATGCTGTAAAAGCGTCCTCATCTCTAATCAGCAAATCGACTGTAACAACTACGCTGTAAGAGCGTTTTAAGCAAATCCTTCTAAATTACCCCAAGGTGCACCTCTAACTAAGGCCCATTACCTGGAGTACTCCACACTTTGGGTCATACAGCATACTATAGAAAAACCCTATACAGATTACTAATGGCAGTTCATGCACGGTTATACCTTCTCTGTCATCGAGAGGAAAACAGGGACAGAGAAACTGGCATAACAAGGAACAACCTGATTGGCTGACTAGTGCAACTCTGAGGACTTCTTGGGAAACTAGGGGAACACAGAGAGGGTTTTTGAACAGACGATGAGTTTCTCGGCTGCACCCTACCTCTCTAGGGTTGCGAGAATTTAAGAACAAGCACAGATTTCCTTGGCTAAAAACCCACTGAGGGCCACTGGAATCAAAGCATGAAGGATCTGGCCACAGTCTGCTTCTGGACAGCTGGGTTGAGACAACCAATACAGTGGCTACCCTGCCACATCCCTCTTCTGGACTGCCAGGTACCAATGATGCAGAACATTCTGCCACAGCCCATTTCTGGACTGCCGGGTAAAGAAGATGATGCAGTACACCCTACCACAGCCCACTTCTGGAGCGCCGGGAAAGGAAGAAGATGCAGAACAACCAGCCACAGCCTGCTTCTGGACTGCCGGGTAAAGAAGAAGATGCAGAACAACCAGCCACATCCCACTTCTGGACTGCCGGGTAAAGAAGAAGATGTGAGGAAGAAGTCTTTAGACATTGGAGAATGATAGAGTTCTGGGCACCAAGGCCGGACAAGCCAAGGACTGACGTAAAACAATAAACAGGACATTGACTCAGGGAACCGGAATAGAAGATGTGGACGGCATTTCAGTGCGAATGACAAAACAAGAAAATGGATGGCAGACTCTGCGTTGGGCCACGCCATACACTGAAAACTGTTAGAGCAAAAACAACAAACATAATGTTGCAAAAGTGCGACTACAACTCCATTCTTCTCTTCAGGAGTACTGTTGCAAACTGAGTCTGGGGTACATTGTGGAATTCCTCTTCAAGGGCTGCTGAAGACTGATTCTGAAATACACTGGTGAAATGTCTCTGAAGGATTGCTGAAGACTGATTCAAACACACACAGGTGAAATGTCTCTGAAGGATTGCTGAAGACTGATTCGAACACACACTAGCACAAGATGATGGCTTAATGCAATTAAAAGTCACAGTTCCAAATGTTAAGCACAATATCACAGTCTCTGGTACAGATCACAGTACATAACAGGCACTTGGTTGCTTCTATCTGGTTGCCTTCTTTGGTGAAGCCCTTACTGGCTGTGGACCTACTATAGTGGGGTCCCTTTAACTTAAACGGTATCTCCTGCTACTATGGGTACTCTGGCTACTAACCACTAAATAGCCTCCTTGGAATGTGAGTTGCTCTGGTGGGGTGGTGTGACAGGGTTAGTCCCTGCCACTTCCTAAATGTACCAATTCTTTATCTTGTCTTTGGTTGCAACCACTATCCTTCCCTCTTCTGAGGTTATCCCTGTGACTTTCTGTACGGAGACTGGCCACCTCCTTACACATACCCCCCCCCCCCCCAAACTTGTTCCCCTTTTCTTATTTTTCTCTATTTTTTCCAGCTTGGTACATTGGAATAAGGTAATTTGATGGTGGTATGGGCAAAAGCCTTGCAGGCAAACAGGAAGGACAACAAGAATGTCTGCTACGATATTTTTTAATTTTTGCATCTAATCTGTTTAAGAACAGAGAAAGGTTTTGTGTGAGGTAAATAAATACCTCTGAACAAAGGATAACAAAATGGAGGGCTTCTGAAATAAAGAGAGAGGCATTTTGCAATAGTTAGCCAGTATATAAATGGCACCTATATTACAGACTGGGTTACCTGTTGTTCTTAAGTATTTTTGTTCATATTCCATTCAAGTAACCCACCCCCCCCCCCTTGCCTAAGCAGCAATCAACACCCTGAACAAACATTGAAGTAGCTCTTGTTGTTTGGCAGAAATGTTTGTTCCTTGTTGATAGCACTTATTTGTTTTTAAAGTGAAGGACTTGAGCCACATTTAGGCTCTTCTTGGAAATGTTTCCCCAAGAAAATCACAATGCCATTTTGCTTAAAGAGAGAGCTACAGCTCTCTGAGTTTGCTCTGCTACTGGGGAGAAAGCTCAGCTAACAGCTTAATTTTGCAGACCGACAGTTGTTCCCTGCCAGTAGCTTTGAGCTAATTCAAATTGTCCAAATGCTGGAAAACCTGAAGCCTTTTTACTAAACCTTCATTAAGAGGGTTCCTTTTGTTGTCCTGCAGTCTGAGTGTAATATAATTAAGGCTGTCTTTAACCAAGTACATTTAGGTAGGTCCAAGTAAGGCTTTAGCTGTTTGTATCCTCTACAACTGCAAGACAAGAAGACACACCTTAATAACAAGCATTTGTCAATGCCGAACGTTCACTTGCAGGTATTTGCAGTGGTGTTTGGCATGTATGGTGCTTTACCCTAATGCCCTGTGCGATTGCTGGTATCTGCACAATAAATTGTCAGCATGATCTTTTTGTTACCCCCATTGTGCACTACATAGGCGGAAACACGTTTTGGGCAAGATGTGAAAAATGACAGCTGTACTGCTCATAAGGAAGTGTGGTAAAATGCCAATGTTGAAAATCTGGAGTGGAAGTATTGAATATTGGCAAACCTACCAGCGTGCGTGGGAACTGTGCAACGCACGCTCGTAAAACAGTCATTTTAAGGAATTTTTCACCAAATTTCCAACATTGCCATTTTAAAACCTGTGCTAATGAACAGCGTCACTGTGATTTTCTTACTGTGTCCCATACATTGATTTCGCACACCGACTGCGCCATTGTGCACTACATGGGCGGAAACACGTTTTGGGCAGGATGTGAAAAATGACAGCTGTACTGCTCATAAGGAGGTGTGGTAAAATGGCAATGTTGAAAATCTGGAGTGAAAATATTGAAATTCAGAACCCACGAGCGCAGGGAATGCATAACACCGCGTAAAACAGTTATTTGTAGGAATTTTTGCCACATTTTCAACATAGCCATTTTAAGATCTCTGCTCATGAACAGTGACACTGTGATTTTCTTAATGTGTCCCATACACTGAGTTCGCACACCGACTGTGCCATTGTGCACTACATGGGCGGAAACACGTTTTGGGCAAGATGTGAAAAATGACAGCTGTACTGCTCATGAGGAGGTGTGGTAAAATGGCAATGTTGAAAATCTGGAGTGAAAATATTGAAAATTCACAAACTTACGGCGTAGGAACTGCGCAACGCAGACTCATAAAACAATCATTTTTAGGAATTTTTTCACCAAATTTTCAGCACAGCCATTTTAAGACCTCTGCTTATGATCAGTGTCACTGTGATTTTCTTAATGTGTCCCATACATTGAGTTCGCACACCGACTGCGCCATTGTGCGCTACATGGGCAGAAACACATTTTGGGCAGGATGTGAAAAATGACAGCTGTACTGCTCATGAGGAGGTGTGGTAAAATGGCAATGTTGAAAATCTGGAGTGCAAATATTGAAAATTCGCAAATGTCGGCGTGCGTAGGAACTGTGCAGCATGACGCTAGTAAAACAGTCATTTTTAGGAATTTTTTCACCAAATTTTCAACATAGCCATTTTAAGACCTCTGCTCATGAACAGTGTGAGTGTGATTTTCTTAATGTGTTCCATACATTGATTTCGCACACCGACTGCGCCATTGTGCGCTACATGGGCGGAAACACGTTTTGGGTGAGATGTGAAAAATGACAGCTATACAACTCATAAGAAGGTGTGATAAAATGGCAATGTTGAAAATCTGGAGTGAAAATATTGAAAATTCGCAAACTTGCGAGCCTGCGTAGGAACTGTGCAACGCACGCTCGTAAAACAGTCATTTGTTAAATTTTGCACAAATTCTCAATATGGGGTTTTGGGGATCCTTCTATGAATGATGTCACTTTCATGGCATTATTCGAGGCTGAAGGGTGATTTCGCGCAGTGATTGCGCAGTGCCTTCGAAATCATCCTTTGGGCCCGAATAACGCCATGACAGTGACATCATTCATGAGAAGGGGTCCCAAAAACCCCATGTTGAAAATTTGGTGCAAAAATTCCAAAAAATGACTGAGATATGCACTAAAGTTGAAACCCCCCTATGTAGCCCATTATACAGCTTACCGGCATTTCCTCAGTTCGTAGTCGGCTTTGAAGAGTGCAGACATGTTCCCGGTCCACCAAAGATCGTCGCGCCCGAGTCCGGAAGTAAGTATGGGGTGGGGGTGTGGGGAAACTGGGTGCGCAGTGGGTGGGTGTGGGTTGTGGGAGGGTTGGGAGGCCGCGCAGGACGTTTTGTTTTGGGAAAAAAAAGAAAGCGACAAAATCGTTTGCCATGCTGGGGTGGGCTCCCAGCGTGGCAGAAGATGTGGGGGCCGAGGCCGGTGGGATTGGGCACCCCATCGTACAAGCTCTCGTGGGGGCCGAGGCCCGATGGGATTGGGCATCCCGTCGGCAAAACAAACAAGCGGTTTGCCACGCTGGGATGGGCTCCCAGCATGGTGGCAGGATGGCTTAGGGGCTGTGGAGCCGGCGGGATTAGGCACCCCGTCAGCAAAACAAACAACTTTTGCCACGTTGGGGTGGGCTCCCAGCGTGGCAAGAAAGCTTTTGGGGCGGCGTGACGCGCGCGAGAAACACGTGATGGAGGGCGGCGGCACTCAGGTATGGTAGCGGTGTTTTCCTTTGAAGCAGAGGAACACCGCTGTCATACTGAGCTTCTGTACCCATTGGTGCAGGACGCCACGCCTGCTCAAGGAGCAGTGCATTGGATGGGAGAGGCACACTCAATGTCTATTCTCCAACGCTCATGATGCTGCAAGTGAACGTAAAATGGTCTGCATAACTGGAGTTGGTGTTCTACACCAACCTAAGTAATGTTAATTTACTGCATGTGGTTTTCTCCACAGGTTTAAAAGTTAATATGGTTTAAAGGAAATAAAATAAGCAGTCATTTAAAACAAATACCTTTGGTTAGTAGCTATAGTTGAAGCAGAGCTCTTCTCAACCCCAGAAGTCTGTTTGTGGTGAGAGTCTGCCACATTCTGGCTTGGACTATAGTGAATCAGCGGCCCCTTGTGGGCTATTTTTATAATTAAGGACCTGTCACTCAAACACAGAGGAATGTGCTATGGGATAGAAAAACCTTAGCACAATATGTTATTTTGAGAAAAATATTGCAATAGATCGCTTAGTGTGAATATAGCAATCTAAAATGTGTACAATATTGTTTTTAAAGCTATTAAAAGAGTTATCTTTCTGTTGAAGATACAGTGCCACCTGACCAGGTGGGAGGGAATAAAAGCTTTACCTGAACAGGTCTCAAGGGATAGTGGGTCAGTTGTTGCTGATCAGTGGTGGAGGAAGGTCCCACCATTTATGAGTATAGACCATCTATGTATTCTTCTTTTGTTTTACCTTTTGAAAAACTGTGATTTTGTTAACAAGCTGGCTCAAGGTGAAGTGAATACTGAAGAAGGTGCCAGACATAAGACTGAGTTATATATTTTTTCTTTATAATAAAATTACCACATAACTAGGTGGGTTGCACCTTACTAGAGTTTTGTCCATCTTTAATATTCTCACACTGTGACAGGTGGGTTTCTTATAGCCAACCTTGACCTTTTACCAACAATTTCCCCACTATGGCTGACTAGGTCCCTTTACCACCTATGGACCGGAATGATTGGCTACACCCCTTGTGTCACCTTTGGGCCTGGTGTTGCCCCTTTTTATACTTGAGTCCCTTCTGGACTGGTCTCCGTTGCACCTGTGGGCTTCTCAGGACTGGGCCCCTTTAAATATATACCTGGGCCTTACTTGCCCCTTTTAAGTAAGCATTTGGGCCTGACTTTAAATACATTTTTGAGCCTGACTTGCCCCCATTTAAACCTGTGGGCCACTGTGGCTAGACCACTTTAAGAACTGACTCAGGCCTCTGCTGCTAGGCCGCTTTAAGAATTGACTTGTGCCTCTCCTGCTAGGCCACTTTAAGAACTTACTCAGGCCTCTCCTGCTAGTCAGCTTTAAGAACTGACTCAGGCCTCTCCTGCCCCCACCTGCTTTAACTCCACCTTCGGGAACTCCCCTTGTGAATATTCAACAGCTTTTACACATAGCCCCTCTGGTACTAACTGGCTCCCTTATGGACCAGAAGAGTTTCATAGATGTAGGAACTGTAACATCTGTTGCTGTGCCCATACAGGCAATATCTATGTGCATCTGCTAGAACATGAGAAAACTGCCCAAATCACAGTTTATAACTTGTCAGAGCAAATATGCAGTGTACATTGTCTGGTGCACATGTGGCCTTCAGTATGTGGGTATGACTACCCGCATGCTGAAGGTGAGAATACAAAAACATATGAGGGTGATAATAAACAAAAACTGAAAATGCTGCAAGTCCGGTGACGCTAAGGGTTGTGGCACTGGACGCCACACCAGCGATCTGTGTTTGGGAACAGATGCAGGCTGCCAGGGGTCGGCATGGGGGAGAAGGACTGAGCATCCAGAGGGACTGCTCTTCTTCTCTGGGAAGGAGGGATTTCAGCTTCGGCACCTGTTCACCGTCTGGTGGAGGCTAGAGGACAGGGCACCACACTAGACCGTGGGGCGGAGCTGAGGGCAGATGCTGGAGGTTCTCCATAAGCGTTATTGCACGACCCTCAGCTCCTGAGGGTAAAAACTTCGAAAAAAATGCTGGCTCCCCACGTATGAGCTGGTTCTGGTGCCCAGTCCCTCTGGTCACCTTCAGTTCTGCCTCTGGTGGCCCCACTCGGGGGGGGGGCTTTCCCGAGTATGAGGGACTGGGTTACCAGAGCAAGGCAAGCCCGTTCGCAGGGCTAGGGGAGCCTGGCAGCAAAAAGAGGAATTAAAAAAAAACTGAAAATGCTATTTGGGCTCATTTTGGGGTAGTGCACCATTCAAGCCCAGTTGGTCTCAAATTTATGGGACTAAAACAGGTACCCTGGCCGGCCTGCCGGCGCAGCGGTTGGATTTCCGCTTGCGACGCCAGTGACCCGGGTTGAGGACGAGCCGGGGAGCTGGAGGAGCGGCGGGAGGGAGAACTGGAGGCGTCCCAGGATGCTCGTCCTCTCTGGGGGGAGGGGGGTACCAGAGCTCGGCGCTTGTCTGACCCCAGGTGGAGACCTGAGGTACAGCAAGCCCGATGCTCCAACAGAGAAGGCAACGTGCTAGACGTCGGCGCTTCGGTGCCCTGACGTCCAGGGACCTGGCACGTCAAGAGAACATCAGGAAAAAATCCTTGAAGCCTCCCGGTAGACGGAGCACCAGGCCCCGACCTTCAATGCCCCTACCTGCCCGGAGACAGCGTGCCGACAAAACACAGAAGAAGCGTCGGGGTGTAAGGCCTCCCACCCCGTACCCGCCTGGGGGGTAAACCAAGGCTCCATGGGGCACGGACTGCACCGGTCACCAGGTAGGTGAGCGAGGGCTGACAAGGCCGTAGGTGTCTCCCGAAGAGGGGGAGAGCTGTGAGGAGGGGGGGAGCATAAAAGAGAAAGTAAAAAAAAAAAAAAAAAAAAATTAAACAGGTACCCTACCTCTCACAAGGTGGAAATAGATTGAATATACACCAGAAAAAGGAAAGTAGGTGGATATCCACATTGGGAGCTCTGAATCCTAAAGGAATGAATGAGGAAATAGACTACAAGCCCTTCCTAAAAGATTATTAAAATTTGAAATTGTGGATAGAGAGTTTTTTCCACCCTGCTCCCCCTCCCCTTTTTTTCTTGTCTCTTTACCTCTTTCCCATATTTTCCCCTTCTTTTCCTTTCCCCTCTCCTCTTCCCCCTTTTCCCTATCTTATTTTTCTAATCATTTGTTTTTCTTCTTCCCCCTTCCCCTCCCCTTCCCCCTTCCTTGTTCCTTTCTCTTTCCCTTCCCCTTCCCTCTTTTCCCTTACTCATCTTTCTTTCTCTTTCCTATTTCCTTCCCCCTTCCCTCCCTTCCTCTCTTTCCCCAACTTTTGCCTTTTCTCTCTTCCACCTCTCCCTCCACCCATGCACCAATGATGATTAGTGAGGCCTTGATGAATTCTGCTGTATTTTCGTCCTATCCATATCTACCGAGAACTATCTGTACAATAAATTTCTGGGATTTTGTATCATTTGTACTTTCTCTCCCCTGTTTTAACAGTTTCTCATGCCCCTTGCTGCTCTTATGTAGTTTCTCTTGTTATATACTGCTTCTCCTGATATTGCTAGTTTCCCCCTTTTCCCATTTTCCTCTGTGCTTTTTCCTACTCCTTTTTCTGCTCCCCTACCAACTGTCTTGTCCATTTCATGTACTGCCTATGATACTATCTACATATTCTCTATACAATATGTTCTCTTAGTCTTTGTTTATTTAACAAGCATTTTTCAATGCTGAATGTTGCTTGCTTGTATGTGCTGTTTAGGTATTTGGAAGTGATAGTTCCATGCCTTCCTCCCAAGACATCCACTGTATCTTTCCGTTCAGTATACAGAGAAGAGTGGGAGGGGCAAGGGCCACAGCAGTATAGCAGTTGCCAAGGGGGTGAAGAGGTGGACAATAGTCCATTCAAAGGCAAAAGAGTCCTGCAGGAGCTCACTAAATTGAAGGTGGACAAAGTGATGGACCAGATGGCATACGCCTAAGGATATTAACAGAACTGTGAAGGGAGATAGCAGTACCTCTGGCAGCCATGTTCACTGAGTCATTCAACATGAGTGAAATGGAGGCGAGCACATATGGTACCTCTACACAAGTCCGGCAGCAGGGAGGAGGCAGGGAACAATAGGCCGTTCAGCCTCACCTCAGTAGTGGGAAGATCATGGAGACATTGCTTAAAGAAAGGATAGTGGGGCATCTAGATGCCATGAACCCAGGACCATAGACAACATGGATTCACAGTGGAGACATCCGTCAGATAAATCTGGTTGATTTCTTTGACTGGGTGACAAAGTGAATCAGGATGGGGCAGTGGACAACGCTTACCTTGATTTCAGCAAAGCCTTTGACACCATCCCATATAGGAGGCTGATAAACTAGCTGGGTAGGCTGGACATGGGGGAAAGGGTGGTAAACTAGGTTAGAAACTGGCTAACAGACAGGAGGCAGAGAGTGGTGGTAAATGGTGTGCAGTCTAGGGAGAGGGGGCAACCAGTGGGGTGCTGCAGGGATCGGTCCTGGGGCCAGTTCTGTTCAATGTCTTCATTATTAATATTGCAGAACGTCTGAAGGGAATTTTTTCACCAAATTTTCAACATAGCCATTTTAAGATCTCTGCTCATGAACAGTGTCACTGTGATTTTCCTAATCTGTCCCAAACATTGATTGCACACAGATAAGCCATTGTGCACTACATGCATGGAAACACATTTTGGCGGCCTGTGAAAATGACAGCTGTACTGCTCATAAGGAGGTGGTAAAATGGCAATGTTGAAAAATCTGGAGTGCAAATATTATAAATTTGCGAACTTCTGGCGTGCGTGGAACTGCATAACTGCAGCTCGTAAAACAGTCATTTTTAGGAATTTTTTCACCAAATTTTCAACGTAGACTTTTTGAGAGCCCACCTTATGAACACTGGCAGTGTCGTTTGGTGTCGGTCCCGAAGGTGATTTCACGCGGTGACCGCGAAATCACCCTTCAATTAACACCATGACATTGCAAGAATTCATGAGAAGGGGTCCCAAAACGCCCATGTTGAAAATTTGGGCCCAAAATTCCCAAAAATGCCTGAGATATGCAACAAAGTTGAAAAACCCTATCTATCCCATTATACAGCTTACGGCATTTCCTCAGTTGCGGTCGGCTTTTGAAAGAGTGCAGGCGTATTCCCAGTCCACGAATCTCGTCGCGCGGCGCTCCGGAAGTATGGGGTGAGGGGTGGGAGGCAGGAGTGCACAGTGGGTGGGTGCGGGTTGTGTAAGGGGCAGGGAGAGCGCCGAGGGACAGTTTTTGTATTTACAGGTTTTTTTTTAATAGAAACATAGACTTTGTTGGCAGATAAGGACCGCTTGGCCCATCTAGTCTGCCCATTTCCCTACCTACAGGATAGGCCGCAGATCCTAGTTAACCAACAGCCTATTTCTTCCTACCCCCCACAAGAATTGCCTTATGTCTGTCCCATGTATTCTTGAATTCTCCCACAGTTTTAGATCCCACAACCTCCTCAGGAAGGCTGTTCCATGCATCCACTACCCTCTCTGTGAGAATAATACTTCCTCACATTGCCCTGAACCGCCCCATCTTTAAATTGTGTCCCCTTGTTCTTGCACGTCTCTTTCTGAGAAAGATGCTACCCTCTTGGACTTTGTTGATTCTACTGAGGTACTTAAATTTTCTATCATGTACCCTCTCCCTTCTTTCCTCAAGGGTATACATATTAAGCTCCTTTAGTCTCTCCTCATGCGGCTTCTCTTGCAGACCCTGCACCATTTTAGTTGCCCTCCTCTGGACTGCCTCTATCCTGTCTATGTCCTTGCGGAGATGGGGTCTCCAGAACTGGACACAGTACTCCAGATGGAGTCTCACCAACTGTCTATACAGAGGGATAACAACTTCCTGTTTTCTGCTGCTGATGCCTCTCCCTGTGCATCCCAGTATACTCCCAGCCCTCCCTACTGCTTTCTCACATTGCTTGCCCACCTTAAGGTCATCTGATATGATTACCCCCAGGTCCCTTTCCTTTTTTGTTGTTGTTACTACCTCCCCCCCCCCATTGTGTATTCTTCCCCTGGGTTCTTGTTTCCCAGGTGCATTATTTTGCACTTCTTTGCATTGAATCCTAGCTGCCATACTTCTGACAAGATACTTCTAATAAGACAACGAGGGACGTTTGCCACGCTGGGGTGGGCTCTTAACGTGGCAGCTGGAAGGCTGTTGGGGGGGCTGGAGCCGATAGGGGATTGGGCATCCCGTCGGCCATAACATCATTTTGCCACGCTGGGGTGGGCTCCCAGCGTGGCACCTGGATGCTTTGGGGGGGGTGTGCAGCCGACAGGGGACTGGGCACCCCCACCGGCCATAAAACATTTTGCCACGCTGGGGTGGGCTCCCAGCATGGCACCTGGATGCTTTGGGGGGGGTGTGCAGCCGACAGGGGACTGGGCACCCCTGCCGGCCATAAAACATTTTGCCACGCTGGGGTGGGCTCCCAGCGTGGCACCTGGATGCTTTGGGGGGGCATGAAGCCGACGGGGAATTAGGCACCCCAGTTGGCCGTACAGTGTGGGGGGGAGGGGGAAGGCGCATGAGCACGCAGTGTGCATGTGTGCGTGTGTGTGTGTGTGTGTGGAGGGGGGAGCTCTGCTCACTGAAGCGGAGCTCTTCCTTTCAACTGTACAACCACTGCATTTTCAACTGCTGTCATAGACAGCTGCAGCAGTGAATGTGGAACTGGGGCTGTGCCTGCAAACACACTGACTGCATTGGAAGATGGGTGCCACACCTCCGAAAACTCGGATGATGGCACTATGTTTCTTGCACATGCGTGCAAGCAACATAAAAATGTTAAGAAATATGAAGTTAATCAACTACTGACTTTGGCAGCAATTGTACTTTATAAACTGAGTTTAAAGCTGTACACATGTGTATGTCTCGATATTATCCACCACTTTTCCTTGTTTTTTATTTTTTACGTGGCCTATTTCAAATATGGATAAAACACTTAACACCATAAAATAGAATCCCTATATTTTTATTTCAATAGCCAGAAATTATTATTAACATACGAACATATGAAATTTGCCAGCAGATAAAGGCCTAGAGGTCTATCAAGTCTGCTCGAATGTGCAGCTAGCACCCCTTATTCTGCAGCTGCCCCTCCCTCCCTTCCACCCTTCCCCTTCATTAACCCTCCCCCTTGTCCTGTCCCATCCTCGTTTGAAGCAGTCCACTGTTCTCACATACCACTTCAGGAGGTAATGCATTCCACCCAGCCAACACCCTCTCTGTAAAAGTGTCTCCTCATCTCCCTCCTGAACCTTCCTCGCTCCAGTCTCATATCATGGCCCTGGTGTCCCCCCTCCTTACTTTGAACAGCCCTCTGTACTTGTCTTGTTTATTCCTTTCATGTATTTAAAGGTTTCAATCATGTCACCCTGTCTCTCCTCTCCTCCAGTGAGTACATGTTCAACTCCTTCAACCTCTCTCGTATGATAAGTTCCCCAGCCCTTGATCATCTTTGGCGCCTCGCTGCACCCCTCCAGTAACTTAATGTCCCTCTTCAGATACGGATGCCAGTACTGCACGCAGTACCCAGGTGCGGCTCCAACCAACGATCCATACAGTAGCAGCAGAATCACCTCCTCCTCCTCAAGGATATACCCCTTGCAATACAACCCAGCATTCTGTTGGCTTTGCAGCTGCCTTCCTACATTGTGCCAGTTGTTTATTGACCCTGTAATGAGCACACCCAGATCCTTCTCCTCCTCTGTCTGGGCTAGCTGCACTCCCCTAGCTGGTAACTCCTCCTTGGGTTCTTCATCCCAAAATGCAGCACCTTGCACTTTTTGGCATTAAAGCCCAGTTGCCAGGTGTCTGACCAGGTTTCAAGCTTTGCCAGATCATCCTGCAACCCCTGCCATCCCCCTAGGTCATCCACCACCGCGCCTACCTTGGTATCATCAGCAAACAGACTGATCTTGCTCTTGATGTCCCATGATATATCTGCAATGAATATCCCAAACAACACTGGTCCCAACACCGAGCCCTGTGGAACACCACTCGTCACTGCCCTTGGATGTGAGAGGTCCCCACCCACCACCACCCTCTGTTGCCTTCCTGCAGCCAGTTTCCTACCCATCTCACCAGCTTTGCACCCACCCTGTGCCTACTACTTCCTTCCCAGCCTTCCATGTGGCACTGGGTCGATGCCTTACTGAAATCCAGATACAGGACATCCACTGCATGGCCCCTGTCCAGTTGCCTAGTTACCCAGTCATAGAACTCGACCAGGCTGGTTTGGCAGGATCTGCCACGTATGAAGCCATGCTGTCTGCTGTCCTGTAGTCCTTTGGCCTCTAGGAGGGCCACCAGCCTCTTCTTCGGGATGGTCTCCATTAGCTTACCCACGATGGATGTGAGGCTCACTGGTCTGTAGTTTCCCGGTTCATCCTTGGGGCCACTCTTGTGGAGGGGCACCACATGAGCCATCCTCCAGTCCTGAGGTACACAACCCGAATGTAGTGAGGCATTAAATAGGTCTGCCAAAGGTCCTGCAAGGACCTCTGCCAGCTCCTTCAGTACCTTGGGGTGGATGCCATCTGGGCCTGGCACCTTGTCCACCCTCAGTGCCTTCAAACCTTCTCGAACTCTGTTCTCCATGATTTCCCCATCTGTCACCACTTCCCACCATGCTTCTGCCATTTCTCCCACCTTGGGTGTCACCCCCCTCTTCTCTTTAGTAAATACTGAGCAGAAGTACTCATTTAGTGCTTCCGCCTTATCGCACCCTGCTTCCACCCAACCCCCCTCCTTCCTAATCCTTACTATGTGGTCCTTACAGCTCCTTTTCTCCCTGATGTACTTAAAGAAGTCCTTCTCCCCCTTCTTAATGCCTTGTGCCAGCCTGAGTTCTGTAGATGCTTTGGCTCCCCTTACTGCCCTTGTCACCTCCTTCAATTCTGTCAAGTACGCCTCCCTGTCCTCCCCCCTCCCTGTTTTCTTGTACTTCCTAAAGGCAGCTCTTTTCCTCCTTACCTTTTCCATGACCTCCTTGCTCAACCAGATCGGTTTCTTAGCCCTAGTCTTCTTGCTCTGGGCTTTGCAGCAGGTTTTGGTTGCCTCCACTATCCCCAGCTTTATGAGCTGCCACCTCTGGTTAGTGTCCATACTAGATTGAATTCTGGCCAGGTACCCTTTTACCACTTCCCCCATCCTCCCAAAGTCAGCCCTCCTGAAGTCCAGCACTACTGTGCCAGATTCCACTCCTTCCTTGCCCATATCCAATGTGAGCCATACTGAGTGGTGGTCACTCCCTGACAGCGGTTCCTCCACTATAAGTTCTCTCACAAAGTCCCCATTTGCCAGCACAAGGTCAAGAGTATTCCCTAACCTGGTTGGTTCACTGACCATTTGCAGCAGGAAGCTGTCTTGGAAGGCATCCAGCAGTACCTGCTCCCTTCTGTTCCTGGTTGTTGGGGTGCTCCAGTCCACTCCTGGCATGTTGAAGTCCCCCACAATCACCACAATACCCTTTTCACAGGTCCTTCTGATCTGTCCCGCTAGTTCCCTGTCTAACTCCTCTGTCTGAGATGGTGGCCTGTACACCACTCCCATTCTAAGAATCCTATTCTTGGAATCCTGGATTTGCATCCAAAGTGACTCCGTACTACCCTCCTCCCCTTCCTCCCTTACACACTTCAGTCCTTCCTTCACATATAGTGCCACCCCCCCTCCTTTCCCAATCACCCTGTCCCTACGAAATAACCTGTACCCTGGTACAGACAGGTCCCAGTCATTGTATTGGGTGGCCCATGTTTCCGTGATGGCTGCAATGTCCACCTCTCCCTCTGCCATGAGAACCTGTAACTCTGCAGTTTTCCTCCCAAGGCTCCTAGCATTAAGGGTAACCACCTTCCACCCTTTCCCCCTCCCATCCTGCCCTCCTTTCCTAGCATCACCAACAGTACTTGCCATTTGTCCTTTGTCACTGTTATGGGGGCAAGCTCATATGATTTCCCAACCTGTGGTCTCTGCATATCTCTTCCCCAACTGCCACCCCCCACTCCTAGTTTAAATTCCCAACTTCCTCTATGTATTCCTCCATTCTCTGTTTCAATGCTTTCTTGCCCTCCTCACTCAAGTGTAGTCTGTCCTTGGCATAGAGACTACTGTCCTCCCAGGTCCTTCCCCACCCCCCTCAACAGCCCATACCCTTTAGCACAACACCAGGTTCTTAGCCATCCGTTAAATTCCTCTATTCTCAGCTTCCTTGTTGTGCTTGCCTTTACTACCGGAAGTATCTCTGAAAAAGTTACTGATCGTCCTGCTCCCTCACATAATTGTGCTAGTTCCTCAAACCTCCTCTGGACTGTATCTACTGTCTTGTCAGCCAGGTCGTTTGTTCCAAGATGTACAATTAAATGAGGCTTGTCCCCACCCCTTCTAGCATATTTCAGAACAGACTGTCCCACCCTTTCCACTGTCATTCCTGGCATGGCCTCCACCCAAATGCGACTATGCCTCTCACCCTTGCTACCCCACCTAACTCCTCTTAGTATTGAGTCCCCAGCACTAAGATTCCACCTCTTACTCCCTGCTTGCTTCCATTCATCTCCTCCCTCATTTCCAGCTCCTCTTCTTCCTCCTGCACATTATTTCCCCTTTACCCCTGTTGCAATTCTCCCAGCAGAACTTCCCCGCTCCAGTTTGGTCCAGGCATTTATCAATTACTCCTCTAATTTCATCATTCCCTCCTCCACTTTCTTCCTCTCTAGCAGTGCACAACTATTTTCTGAAGGCCCTTCACAAATGCCCGCTCCCTCTCTCTTCATAGTAACCTGTTCTCTCCTTTCCACTCCATGACTTTTGCCACTTCTTCGCCTCCCCTCACAAGTCCCTATCTCCTCCTGCCATTTGTCTTTTGTCTCCTGACCTGGTTTCCCCAGCAATTGTTCTTCCTGGCCTGGGCCCCTTTGTCTCTGCTTCCCTTCTTCCGACCCTCTCCTCACCACTGTTGGCTTAAATCACCCTCCCTCATCTCCCCTTCTTCCTCCCTCCAGTATTGGGCTAAACCCACCCCCAATCTGCCTTGCCTGTCTTAGTTCCTCCTGCAGACCCTCAATCTCCTTTCTAAGTTTTTCTATGTGGTTGCACACTAAACATCCTCCCACACTCCAGGCAATTTTTAGAAAGATTGGTGCACCGCAGTTGTTGCAGCCTACCACCCTACCCATTGCTGTCATTGCCCAACAGCACCCCCACCCTTCCAGATGCAGGATACCAAACACTCCCCAAGTCTCCCTCTCCCTCCTCTATCAGTGCAAAACATTTTCTTTATTTCCTTACCTCCTTTGTTGCACACGTTTAGATATATTGAGCAACTGCTTTTATATTCCTATCCTTCCTATCCACACTCAAAACAGGCTTTAAGTAGCCATTGCACAACCTTCCTCAAACTCCTACTCTCCTTTCCCCAATGCAATATCAATGCAGAAGTAATAATGAAAGCTCCTAGATTTGCATTTACTTCCTTCCACTGAGAGAGCAGTCACCTCTTCACTTGCTGCTGTTCCTTTCCTGGTATGCCCCTCCTACTCAACACCCCTTACTATACCCAGTGTTTAGCTCCTAAATTGAAACCAAACAGCAGCAGCTCTGTGATGTAATCCCAAGGTCAGAGCAGCAGTCCACTCTCTGTAAAGAGAATCTTGAATTGAAACCAAACAGCAGCAGCTCTGTGATGTAATCCCAAGGTCAGAGCAGCAGCCCACTCTCTGTAAAGAGAATCCTGAATTGAAACCAAACAGCAGCAGCTCTGTGATGTAATCCCAAGGTCAGAGCAGCAGCCCACTCTCTGTAAAGAGAACCTGAATTGAAACCAAACAGCAGCTCTGTGATGTAATCCCAAGGTCAGAGCAGCAGCCCACTCTCTGTAAAGAAAATCCTGAATTGAAACCAAACAGCAGCAGCTCTGTGATGTAATCCCAAGGTCAGAGCAGCAGTCCACTCTCTGTAAAGAGAATCCTAAATTGAAACCAAACAGCAGCAGCTCTGTGATGTAATCCCAAGGTCAGAGCAGCAGCCCACTCTCTGTAAAGAGAATCCTGAATTGAAACCAAACAGCAGCAGCTCTGTGATGTAATCCCAAGGTCAGAGCAGCAGCCCACTCTCTGTAAAGAGAACCCTGAATTGAAACCAAACAGCAGCAGCTCTGTGATGTAATCCCAAGGTCAGAGCAGCAGTCCACTCTCTGTAAAGAGAATCCTGAATTGAAACCAAACAGCAGCAGCTCTGTGATGTAATCCCAAGGTCAGAGCAGCAGCCCACTCTCTGTAAAGAGAATCCTGAATTGAAACCAAACAGCAGCAGCTCTGTGATGTAATCCCAAGGTCAGAGCAGCAGCCACTCTCTGTAAAGAGAATCCTGAATTGAAACCAAACAGCAGCAGCTCTGTGATGTAATCTCAAGGTCAGAGCAGCAGCCCACTCTCTGTAAAGAGAATCCTGTATTGAAACAAACAGCAGCAGCTCTGTGATGTAATCCCAAGGTCAGAGCAGCAGTCCACTCTCTATAAGAGAATCCTGAATTGAAGCCAAACAGCAGCAGCTCTGTGATGTAATCCCAAGGTCAGAGCAGCAGTCCACTCTCTGTAAAGAGAATCCTGAATTGAAACCAAACAGCAGCAGCTCTGTGATGTAATCCCAAGGTCAGAGCAGCAGTCCACCTCTGTAAAGAGAATCCTGAATTGAAACCAAACAGCAGCAGCTCTGTGATGTAATCCCAAGGTCAGAGTAGCAGTCCACTCTCTGTAAAGAGAATCCTGAATTGAAACCAAACAGCAGCAGCTCTGTGATGTAATCCCAAGGTCAGAGCAGCAGTCCACTCTCTGTAAAGAGAATCCTGAATTGAAACCAAACAGCAGCAGCTCTGTGATGGCATCCCAAGGTCACAGCAGCAGTCCACTCTCTGTAAAGAGAACACTGAATTGAAACCAAACAGCAGCAGCTCTGTGATGTAATCCCAAGGTCAGAGCAGCAGCCCACTCTCTGTAAAGAGAATCCTGAATTGAAACCAAACAGCAGCAGCTCTGTGATGTAATCCCAAGGTCAGAGCAGCAGCCCACTCTCTGTAAAGAGAATCCTGAATTGAAACCAAACAGCAGCAGCTCTGTGATGTAATCCCAAGGTCAGAGCAGCAGCCCACTCTCTGTAAAGAGAATCCTGAATTGAAACTAAACAGCAGCAGCTCTGTGATGTAATCCCAAGGTCAAGACAGCAGCCACTCTGTAAAGAGAATCCTGAATTGAAGCCAAACAGCAGCAGCTCTGTGATGTAATCCCAAGGTCAGAGCAGCAGCCCACTCTCTGTAAAGAGAATCCTGAATTGAAACCAAACAGCAGCAGCTCTGTGATGTAATCTCAAGGTCAGAGCAGCAGCCCACTCTCTGTAAAGAGAATCCTGTATTGAAACCAAACAGCAGCAGCTCTGTGATGTAATCCCAAGGTCAGAGCAGCAGTCCACTCTCTGTAAAGAGAATCCTGAATTGAAGCCAAACAGCAGCAGCTCTGTGATGTAATCCCAAGGTCAGAGCAGCAGTCCACTCTCTGTAAAGAGAATCCTGAATTGAAACCAAACAGCAGCAGCTCTGTGATGTAATCCCAAGGTCAGAGCAGCAGTCCACTCTCTGTAAAGAGAATCCTGAATTGAAACCAAACAGCAGCAGCTCTGTGGATGTAATCCCAAGGTCAGAGCAGCAGTCCACTCTCTGTAAAGAGAATCCTGAATTGAAACCAAACAGCAGCAGCTCTGTGATGTAATCCCAAGGTCAGAGCAGCAGTCCACTCTCTGTAAAGAGAATCCTGAATTGAAACCAAACAGCAGCAGCTCTGTGATGTAATCCCAAGGTCAGAGCAGCAGTCCACTCTCTGTAAAGAGAATCCTAAATTGAAACCAAACAGCAGCAGCTCTGTGATGTAATCTCAAGGTCAGAGCAGCAGTCCACTCTCTGTAAAGAGAATCCTGAATTGAAACCAAACAGCAGCAGCTCTGTGATGTAATCTCAAGGTCAGAGCAGCAGCCCACTCTCTGTAAAGAGAATCCTGAATTGAAACCAAACAGCAGCAGCTCTGTGATGTAATCCCAAGGTCAGAGCAGCAGCCCACTCTCTGTAAAGAGAATCCTGAATTGAAACCAAACAGCAGCAGCTCTGTGATGTAATCCCAAGGTCAGAGCAGCAGTCCACTCTCTGTAAAGAACCCTGAATTGAAACCAAACAGCAGCAGCTCTGTGATGTAATCCCAAGGTCAGAGCAGCAGCCCACTCTCTGTAAAGAGAACCCTGAATTGAAACCAAACAGCAGCAGCTCTGTGATGTAATCCCAAGGTCAGAGCAGCAGCCCACTCTCTGTAAAGAGAATCCTAAATTGAAACCAAACAGCAGCAGCTCTGTGATGTAATCCCAAGGTCAGAGCAGCAGTCCACTCTCTGTAAAGAGAATCTTGAATTGAAACCAAACAGCAGCAGCTCTGTGATGTAATCTCAAGGTCAGAGCAGCAGCCCACTCTCTGTAAAGAGAATCCTGAATTGAAACCAAACAGCAGCAGCTCTGTGATGTAATCTCAAGGTCAGAGCAGCAGCCCACTCTCTGTAAAGAGAATCTGGAATGAAACCAAACAGCAGCAGCTCTGTGATGTAATCCCAAGGTCAGAGCAGCAGCCCACTCTCTGTAAAGAGAATCCTGAATTGAAACCAAACAGCAGCAGCTCTGTGATGTAATCCCAAGGTCAGAGCAGCAGCCACTCTCTGTAAAGAGAATCCTGAATTGAAACCAAACAGCAGCAGCTCTGTGATGTAATCCCAAGGTCAGAGCAGCAGCCCACTCTCTGTAAAGAGAATCCTGAATTGAAACCAAACAGCAGCAGCTCTGTGATGTAATCCCAAGGTCAGAGCAGCAGCCCACTCTCTGTAAAGAGAATCCTGAATTGAAACCAAACAGCAGCAGCTCTGTGATGTAATCCCAAGGTCAGAGCAGCAACCCACTCTCTGTAAGAGAATCCTGAATTGAAACCAAACAGCAGCAGCTCTGTGATGTAATCCCAAGGTCAGAGCAGCAGCCCACTCTCTTTAAAGAGAATCCTGAATTGAAACCAAACAGCAGCAGCTCTGTGATGTAATCCCAAGGTCAGTGCAGTAGTCCACTCTCTATAAAGAGAATCCTAAATTGAAACCAAACTGCAGCAGCTCTGTGATGTAATCCCAAGGTCAGAGCAGCAGTCCACTCTCTGATATTCTGTTGGCACAATTAACAGAATGTGTGAGAGACCATTTGTCACCATGCATTTCTGCTTAAAGTTGAACCAGCATAACATTTTATGGTGATTTGCATATACAGCCCATGATGCTTTGCATTATGGGGTAAGTGTGATTATGTATTTCTATAATACATACATATATATGTAGATAAAAAAACATTAATAAACAAATTGTACCTTCTGGTGTCTGAATATATTAGTCACCTATAATATAATTATTTTTGTTACAGCCTAAAATTAAAAAATGTAAATACTTTAAAGATGGATGGCATTTTGAGATATACACATATTTGCATCTTACTTTCTGCCTTTCATACACTTACTTTTATACTTGTGTAAAAACATACACACCCAGTGTATTTGTCTATATTGAAAGTTATTTTTAACATTCTTACTTTAAAAGACTGATTTGCTGATTAACGTCAGACTGTGAATCTAGCATGTGACCTATGATCTATATAAATTGGGTGTAGTTTATATGTATGATACAACCCCTGAGGAAGACCATTGACTGGTTGAAGCACTGGGGCTGCTTTCAGCATTCCATTCACACTGGATTAAATTGTTGCAAATTTATCTTTTTGCATCCTGTGGTATCTTCTGACTGCAGCTTATTTTGTCCTCATTTACTGTTTTGGCCAGCTACTAGGAACTACACTGCCAGATCCTGTCTTTTGTGCACACCTTCTCCTTCCTAGTAAGCTGGATCGGGAGGTGTGATGTGCTACTGGCAGAGGGAGAGCTTTGGGCAGCTTGGCGGACCTCCAGGGACCTTGCAAGGTCCCAAACTGGTTTGAGGACAATGCAGCACTGCTAACGCTGCCTCCTGGGAACCGGTACATCACTTTTTACAATGAAATAAATAAACAGGTTACCAAGCCCTTTCCGTGGGGAACGGAACATCTTTTCAGGTGTCCGACAACACCATGGCCCAAAAGACACGTTCAGGTATGCAGTCTTCAGTGACTAGAGGCAGAGGGGCACACAAGAAAGCCCTCAGGGATAGCTTCGGCCCTTCTGGCAAGCTCTTCTCATCCCTCCTCACTTTCTGTGTCCTCTCTCCTCCACAGTCACCACAATTCTCCCTGTAACAACTTTCTGCAATTCAAAAGGCAACACTCTGGGTTCTGGTTCTGGTTCTGGCACTGGAATGCTGGGCATGTGCAGCTCCACACAACATGCTGTCTTGGGCACAGTGCTTGCATATGCCACATGCTGGCATAGCACATTAACTTTGGCATTTTTAACTTTATTTACTATTTTGGGTTTGTGATTGGGAACTTTGGCACTTCTGGGGCACCTCTGTACTGCACTAGGGCATCTTACAGGGCTGGGCACCTTTATGTGTTTTCTTTCTGTTGTGCCCCCAACTCGAGCACTACACTGGTCATGGTGCATTGTGCTGCTCTGGTGTGCCAATATCACAGGGCTGTGCTGCACACTGTGGCTGGCCTGGCCATGCCCCATTCATAATGTACATCTCACTTTGAGCATCTTTGCTCTCATCTGCCCATCTTGCATCCACTATGCTATGCCTTATTTATTTATTTGTACATCAGTTTACAACCTTTGAGCCAGAGGCTCATTTCCAAAGGTACCTCGTCACATTGAGGACAATACAGAAACAGATATTTTGTTACAGCATACAAGTTACTAGTTACATAGCTTAGCAAGCACAAGTGGTTACATTTATTTACGCAGTTAAACAGTTTAGTTACAATGGTACATTCTTACAAGAAGGGGAGAGCAAGACAGCTGGATAATAACAGTGGCAGTAGGCAATGGGGCAAGGTTGCGGGAGGTGAGGTGTGGTGCCGCCCAGTGAGCTTTGTCAGTTACAAAGTGAGCTATGCCTCATTTAGAGACAGGAGCAGCTGTGAGTATTAAATAGTTGGCTCCAAATTGTGGTTTTGAAGTTGGAAATCGTGGGGGTATCAGACATGGGGGCAGGGAGTGAGTTATACCAGGATGGGGCTCTGTAGCAGAAGGACCTCTGTCCATGGGTAGTCCTGGATCTTGGGACCAGTAGATTGGTCTTGCAGGAGGTTCATGTGGTAACTGAGGGTTGGGTTTGGCGGATGGAGGCTGTCAGTCTGGGAGGGGATAGCCCAAGGAGAGTTTTTTTCGTGATGAGGCAGGTTTGGTATCGTAGTCATTCATTAAGATTAAGCAGTATTGCCTTGTCATAGAGCTGGCATGTATGAGTGAGTCTGGGGGCCCCAGTAATTAGGCTGCATGCTTTATTTAGGGTGAGGTGAATTTTATTGAGGGCGGTGGTGTCAGCAGCATTGTATACCGGTAGGCCATAGTCAACCAGGAACAGTATTGAGGATGTAACTGCTAGTCGGAGGGCATCAGGGGGGAGACAGTTTTTATAGCGGTAGAGGATACCTAGCTGTACATTAGTAGCTGATGCAAGAGCATCGATGTGGGTGTATGGTAGAGTGAGGGCTGAGTCGAAAGAGACCTCAGGTATGATAGGACTTGCTCAAGTGGTTGTTGGGTACTAGAGAGGATATGTAGTGGGAAGTTGGTGGCTTTGTTTTGGGAGTGGGCAAAGAGCATAGTTTTGGTTTTTTTTGATATTAATAACAAGTCTGTGCTCTTTGAACCAGGTTTTGGCATCATTATAGGGTTGTTGTAGTGTGTCCTGGAGGGAGATGGGGTTACGGTGGGTGGCAAAGATGACGGCATCATCTGCATACAACAGAATTTTACCAGTGCATGCACTCGCAGGGTGTTAAGGTAGAACGAGAAGAGTAGGGGTCCCAGGATGGAACCCTGAGGCACCCCTGAGCGGATGGGACAGGTTTTGGAAAGAGTCCCATTGATTTTGACACATTCGGAGCGGCCAGAAAGGTAGCTCATGCACCAGACGAGAGGCCCAGCAGAGAAACCAGTGTGGCAGAGGGCATCCAGCAGGAGAGGGTGGGAGACAGTGTCGAAGGCTTTTGAGAGGTCGACAAACACTGCACCAGCTAGGTAGCCAGAATCCAGGGAGGAGTGTAGGAAGTTTGAAAACTCAATTAGTGCAGTGCCGGTACTGTGTTCTGTACGGAAACCGTGCTGTTCTTGGCATAGGATGTTGTGTTTGGCCAGGTATTTGGTGATTTGAATGGCCACCAGTTTTTCTAGGGCTTTGGAAAGGGGAAGGAGGATGGAGATAGGTCGGTAGTTCTCGGCAGATGACCTGTCACCTCCTTTGTGTATGGGTGTAACTACAGCAGTTTTCCAAGCAGATGGGAATTGCCCCAGGCAGAGGGATTTGTTAAGAAGGCTGGTGAGTGGGGCAAGGACTTGGTCCAGCACCAGCCGGAGAATGCTGGGGTCCACAGAGTCACCGCCGGGACTATTGCTCTTTAACGCTTTGATCAGGTGAGGTCTGGCTTCCTGGGCAGTTACCCTACATAGGTGAAAACTGGGGCCCTTAAGGACTGGGGCAGGTAGGGTGGGGGGAGGGTCAAAGAAGTTACTGGGGAGGACAGAGCTAAGGTCAGTAAAAGATGTGCTAAGGTAGTTAGCTATGCAGGCAGGGTCAGTGGAGATAGAGCCATCAATGGTGATCTGGGATGGGGGAGGAGCGCACGCTCCCATTTAATTGTTTAACATTGTCCCAGAATGTTCGGGCACACCCCCAGGAGGAGGTGAGGGTGGCCTTGTAGTGGTTGGCCTTGGCTTTACGGATGGACCATGTGCACTTATTCCGTACAGCGTTGTAGGCCTGTATATCAGCCATCCGGCCTGTTTCAGTGGCAAGGTGCCATAGGTTATCCCTAAGCCTGAGCATTTGTAATAGGGCAGAAATAACCCAGGGTGTGTTACGTTTTTTGGTTCTGGCTCCTGTGAGGGGTGCGAAGAGGTCAGAGGCTCTGTTAAAGGTTTGGGAGAAAACGACAAGGGCATTATCTATGTCACGAGCATGGTGTATGGGGGACCAGTTTATCTGGGCAAGAAAAAGCTTGAGGTTTTTCAGCTCACCCGGTCTGAGGCACTGGCGGAGTGTGGGCTGGGCTGTGAGTTGGGGCGTGGGGGTCACCCAACGGAATAGGATAGGGGAGTGGTCACTAACAGAGTCAGGGAGGACCTGGATATTGTGGATTTTTTGGGGGCGGTTGGTAATGATTACATCTAGAAGGGTGCTGGTTCCTCTCTTAGGGTTTACTCTAGTGGGTTGGGAAATGAGTTGTGTCAGATCTAGGGCCGCAAAAGAATCCCGGGTGGTGGAGGAGGAGGTGCTGAGCCAGTTCACATTCAGGTCCCCCACTAGGATTTGCTCTGCCTTGTGATGGAGGGTGGCAAGATAATCTGTTAAGGATATCAGTGCCGGGTTCTGGTTCTTTGGGGGTATGTAGGTAGTGGTGAGATATAGGGGGCCCCTGGAGGGGTCCAGAGCAAGTTTGAGGGAAAGGGCCTGCACCCCATTTACAAGAGCCGGGGCAGGGAGAGCTTGTTCAGTGAGTGTGTCCCTTGTATAGACTGCACAGCCCCCTCCACATTTGCCTACTCGGTCCTCCCGGTATAGGGTGTAGCCTGGGAGGGAGACAAAGGAGTCAGGGGTGGACTTTGTTAGCCAGGTTTCCACCAGTGCTATGACATCTGGTTTATGCAGCAGGACCCAACATTGGAGGGCATCAAATTTTTTCAATAGGCTGCATATATTCATGGAGGCTATGCGAAGACCGGAGGACCCAGCTGGTGGGTTAGTATGGGCAGGGCCTGGGTTGGGATGTATATTTCCTGTTAGGAGTAATAGGAAGACCATGGCTCTGGCCAGAGGGCGGTGGTGTGCAAGCTTCCGATGGGTATGTCAGGATGGGGAGGAGACCATCAGGGAACAAGGGATGGGCAGGGTTTGATAGGTCGGAAGGGTGAGAATGATTAGCCGCCAAAGGGTGCCTGGGTAGGCAGTGGGGAGGTAACCAGGGGATGGGTGCAGTGGGCCAGGGCACACGATCAGTGTAGGGTGGGACCATACCATGTCAGGGAGAATTGTGGGGGCTGGTGCAAGTGTGCCAGGGGAGATGCCTGGTTGATGGGACATGGGTACTAGAATGTAGATGAGGGGGAGACATTTGCAGAGGAGGTGAACAAACGTAGCGCTTGTGGTGGCAGCAGGGCAGAAAGGTAGAAGTGACCTTGAGTCATTGGTGGCACCCGCCACTGTCTGACTTGTGCATTGCTTTTTACACAGTCCTCAGTGTTGCTGTGCCATGCATCTCTTGTATGTCCCATGCTGGGGGCAGTGCTCGGTGGGACTTGGTTACTTATACCTGCTGTGGGTGTCTCTGCCTGGGATATAGGTGGTGCTCTGGGATGTGCTGGCTGAACTGCTGATGATCATGTCCATCTGGTCACTAGAGGATAGTGCGGGTCTGGATGACTTGCAGGGAGTAGTTGTAGGTCCACATCAACACAGTGGTTGCAGGTATGTGGCTGGCATGTACAGGCGAGTCAGCCTGGATTTGGTGGTGGGGGCATTCCTGTTCCCACTAATGATGGGTTGATCATGGATTATCTTGGATCTTGTGACTGATAAGCTCCAGGGTGTCATGAATTCACAGGGGTGGGGGAGGGCATGTCAGACACATCTGATAGATTCTGTCAACTGGATGACCTGGGAATTGGATCATGGTAGAACGCTGGATGTAGACAACCTGAATGCAGTTAAGCCTTTTACATCATTCCGTGATAGATACCGGTATACAAACTGTGCATCCTGGGGTCTTCGGGTGGTAAGCTTTGGTTCTGATTGATGGTAGGTTGCCCAACAGAGGGTGGCAGACACTGTGCTTCACTTCAGGGAGGGGGATTTGATCAGTGGCATGCCACAGAGATCTGTACAGTTAACAGTCAATTTTTTTTTTTTTAACTTTGTGTTTATTGTTTTACGTGAAACTTACACACAGTCCCTCATAGAGGGCCATAATAATTGTAATGCAATTACAGAGAAAAGTTGACATTCATATTTATCCCCTGTACTCTGTTACAGTAGGGTAAGTGTACACAATGGGGGGTGAGATACTGACAACAAAAATGGAAAGGGACCTGGGGGTAGTCATATCAGATGACCTAAAGTTGGGCCAGCAATGTGAGAAGACAGTAAGGAGGGCTGGGGGGATTCTGGGATGCATAAGGAGAGGCATCACCAGTAGAAAACAGGAAGTTGTTGACCCTCTGTACAGACAGTTGGTAAGACCACATCTGGAGTACTGTATACAGTTCTGGAGATCCCATCTCCACAAAGACATAGACAGGGTCGAGGCTGTCCAGAAGAGGGCAACCAAAATGGTGCAGGGTCTGTACCAGAAGACATATGAAGAAAGATTAAAGGAGCTTAAGATGTATAGCCTCGAGGAAAGGAGGGAGAAGGGGGACATGACAGAAACTTTCAAATACTTCAAGGGAATCAGCAAAGTCCAAGAGGTAGCATCTTTCAGAAAAAGAGATGTGTAAGAACAAGGGGTCACAATTTGAAGATGGGGGGGATGGCTCAGAGGTAATGTGAGGAAGTGTTTCTTCACAGAGAGGGTTGTAGATTCAAGGAACAGCCTTCCGGAGGAGGTCGTAGAGTCAAAAACAGTGGGGGAATTCAAGAATGCATGGGACAGACAAAAGGCAATTCTAGTGGGGGGTAGGAGGAAGTAGGCTGTTGGTTAACTATGATCTGCAGCTTATCCGTTAGGTAGGGAAATGGTCAGACTAGGTGGGCCAAGCGGTCCTTATCTGCCATCAAATTCTATGTTTCTATGAGTGGGGGGTAACCAAACTATGATACTTTCAATTGTCCAGAAATGCTAGCCATCTCAGCGGTGTTGGAGTGTCAAGATTTAGGTAGAAAGACAGAGAAAAGTTAAAAACAATTATTTAAGAATGCTATTTATCCAGCTTAACAAATGTTGCATAATGAGAATTATGCTTTTCATAACTCCCTTCACACAGCAGTATGCCTAAAAACCTAGCACTGCTTAACTAGTCTGCAGCAGCACCAGGTCAAGGAAAACATTTTAAAACTTTTTAGAACTTGAAACAGCAAACAGACAATGATATAATAGATTGCACCACAACTAAGAACTTCAGCCTCAATGCCTCCCCCAGCAGTGACCGGCAGAGAAAAATTAAATTGTGGCTTAAACTAATCAAGCCCACTCCCAGATCTGAATGACTAGCGAGCAGATTGAGTCCCCAAAATGTCATTCAATTCTCCAACAGTCTAATTGCTAGGGTAACTAGAACCTAAGAGTCGTCATGCTGAACAAGACCCTAGGCGTTCCAGTTGATGGGCTCACCCTGTAAAGAAGGGAAAGACAGGGCAATTCAAACAGGTTCCTGCTCCTCTTTGATGGCTTCCTCCTCCACCAAAACAGCATCTTTTGAGGCAAACTCCCTCTCCATTTTCTCTAGCCACCTTCCTGCATCTGCTGGGTCTGTGAACTGCCAGGATTTGCCTCTGTATGTAATTCTAAGTCTAGCTGGCAACAAAAAGGAATGCACCACACCTAGTGCCCATAACCTCTGCTGGACAGCATCAAATCTTTTACAGCAGGCACGGGTCTGGAAGGAAAGATCCGGGAACAGTTTCACTTCCATGTCATTAATTGTCAAAGGATAAGCTGCCCTTGCTGCAGAGATTAGAATGTCTCGAACATCCACCCCTGTAGTCTCCAGGAGCACAGTGTGGAGGAGATTAGTGTTAATGGGCTGCACCCTAGGATTATGTTAATATGCCCGCCTCAGAGATCCCCAGTCAAAGCCTTCTGGCACCAGGATCGACATTTGCAGCCAGTCCTTTAAAAAAGAGAGGAGGTTTAGGCCCTCAGTGCCCTCCAGTACACCTACCAGATGAACATTGCAGGTGTGGGCCTCATTCTCTAAGGCCTCCAACCTACCACGCAGCTGGACATTTTCTTGAGTTACATAGAAACATAGAAACATAGAAACATAGAATTTGACGGCAGATAAGGACCGCTTGGCCCACCCAGTCTGCCCATTTCCCTACCTACTGGATAAGCTGCAGATCCTAGTTAACCAGCAGCCTACTTCTTCCTACCCCAACCCCCCAGAATTGCCTTATGACTATCCCATGCATGCTTGAATTCCACCACTGATTTTGACTCCACAACCTCCTCCGGAAGGCCATTCCATGCATCCACAACCCTCTCTGTGAAAAACACTTCCTTAAATTACCTCTGAGCCGCCCCTCTATCTTCAAATTGTGCCCTCTTGTTCTTGCACACCTCTTTTTGTGAAAGATGCTACCCTCTTGGACTTTGTTGACTCCCTTGAGGTACTTGAAAGTTTCTATCATGTCCCCCTCTCCCTCCTTTCCTCGAGGCTATACATATTAAGCTCCTTAAGTCTCTCTTCATATGTCCTCCGGTGCAGACCCTGCACCATTTTAGTTGCCCTCCTCTGGACAGCTTCCATCCTGTCTATGTCTTTGCGGAGATTGGGTCTCCAGAACTGCACACAGTACTCCAGATGGGGTCTGACCAGCTGTCTGTACAGAGGGATAATAACTTCCTGTTTTCTACTGGTGATGCCTCTCCCTATGCATCCCAGTATCCCCAGCCCTCCTTGCTGCCTTCTCACATTGCTTGCCCACCTTTAGGTCATCTGATATGACTACCCCCAGGTCCCTTTCCATTTTGTTGTTGTTAGTATCTCACCCCATTGTGTACTCTTCCCTGGGTTTTGTTTCCCAGGTGCATTACCATGCACTTCTTAGCATTGAATCTAAGCTGCCATACATTTGACCATTCCTCTAACCTTGCCAAGTCCCTTCTCATCCTTTCCACCCCACCTGTGCATCAACTCTGTTGCAGATCTTAGTGTCATCTGCAAAGAGACATACTTTTCCTTCCAGTCCTTCTGCAATGTATTATAAAGACATTGAAGAGGACTGGTCCTAATCTGAACCCTCGGTGCCCGCTAGTAACCCTCCTTTCTTCTGAGTGGACTCCATTTACTATTACTCTCTGTGTCCTATTCTCCAGCCAATTCTTTACCCAGGCTGTCATCTTGGAACCCACCCCAGGCTGGCTAACTTATATATTAATCTTTTGTGTGGGACTGTGTCAAATGCCTTGCTAAAGTCTAGGTAGGCCATGTCCACAGCCCCTCCCTGATCTACTACTTTGGTCACCCAGTCAAAGAAATCTATCAGATTAGTCTGGCACGGCCTTCCGCTGTGAATCCATGCTGCCTAGGGTCCTGTGCCCTTCTGGCCTCTAGATCAGCGACAATTCTTTCCTTTAGAAGTGATTCCATCATTTCCCTATCACTGAGGTTAAACTAACAGGTCTATAGTTTCCTGCTTCTGCCTTGCTCCCACTTTTGTGAAGGGAATCACATCTGCCCTCCTCCAGTCCTCGGGTACCACCCCATCCTCCCATGATTTGTTAAAGAGGGTAGTCAGTGGTGTCACTAGTTCTACCCTTAGTTCTTTTAGAATTCTGGGATGAATCCCATCAGGCCCCATTGCTTTGTCCACCTTCAGTTTTAAGAGTTCTTTCAGAACCCTTTCTTCTGTAAATGGGCTGGTATCAACTTCTGTATCCAGAGTGTTACTACTGTTTGTTTTATGTACCTCTCCCTCTTCCTTTGTAAATACTGAGCAAAAATATTTGTTTAGTATCTCTGCCTTTTCACATTCTCCCTCTGCCCACCCTCCCTCCCCTTTATTAAGCCTCACTATCCCTCCCTTGGTCTTCCTTTGCTCCCTGATGTACCTATAAAAGGTTTTATTCCCCTTCTTAACTGAGTTGGCTATCTTTTCCTCAGTTTGGGCCTTTGCTGTTCTGACTGCCTTCCCAGCCTCCTTTTGCTTTAACCGATACAGTTCTCTGCCCTGCTCCTGCTCGATTCCTTGTACTTCCTGAATGCTTTCTTTTCTCTTGAACCTTCACTGCCACTTCCTTTGAGAACCATAGTGGTTTCTTACATCATCTTGTTTTGTTTATTTGCTTCACACAAAGGCTCGTTCGTCTGTGATGGCAGTTTTATTATTCCCCATTGTTCTTCCACCTCCTTCCGCCCATTTGCTTAGTGCATTCCTTAGGCACTCACCCATTTTGGCAAAGTCAGCCCTCCTAAAGTCCAGTACTTTTGTCTTTGTATGGCTTGACTCTATTGCTGTGTTTATTGTGAACTATACTGTTCGATGGTCGCTAGTTCCCAGATGGCTACCCACTTCACATCTGTGATCTCTCTCCATCTCCATTTGAGAGTATCAAGTCTAATATTGCTCCCTCTCAGTGGGCTCCAGTACTAGTTGTCTAAGGCATGCCCCTGTGGGCATCTAGAATAACTGCACTCTTCGAGTGGCAGCTGCAACTGCGCTCCAGTTAACATCTGGCATATTCAGATCACCCATCAGCAATATCTCCCCTTTTCTGCCATTCTAAGTATACTTTCTATCATTTCCTTGTCCATTTCCTCCCCTGAGGAAAGTCTGTATACAACCCTGTGCGGTTGTGGTGCCATTGCCTGTCTCCAAATTTACCCACAGTGCTTCTTCTCCTCCCTGTTTACCCTTTTGTTCTGTTGCTTTTATTCCTTCCCTTATGTAAAGAACTACTCCTCCCTCTTTTACCCTCCCTGTCCCTCCTGTAGATAGTGTATCCTGGTATGTTTATGTCCCAGTCATGGTTTTGTGTGTACCATGTTTCTGTGACTGCCACGATATCCAGATGTTCCTCCGCATTAAGGCCACTAATGAGGAAGCTTGTTACCTAGACTACGGGCATTGGTACTCATTGCTCTCCATTTTTGATGGCCTTACCTTCTGTTGCAGCATCCCCCACTGACCGTTCTACCTTGGTCTTTTCTCATTTAGTACCCTGTTTTGTAGGAGAGGCTGGGATTTTTCTGCTGCTTGTCAGTGCCTCCCCATTGACTAGTTTAAAAGCTTGCCAATGAAGCATTTAAACCGATTGCTCAAAAGACTTGTTCCCTTCCTGGACAGATGCAGACCATCCTGCCAGTATAGGCTGGTGTCCCTCCAGGTGGAACCCCAGTCCCCAATGAAGCCAAACCCCTGTGCTCCGCACCATTTTTTCAACCATTCATTAAACTGCATGGTGCCAATTACCCTCGCCTCCCCCATGCCTTTGACAGGCAGCACCTCTGAGAAGGATACTGTGTGTGCTACTTGTCTTAGGCCGCTCCCCAACTCTGCAATGTCCTCCTGCACTGCTCTAACCTCATGATGAGCCAAGTCATTTGTCCCTAGGTGGACAATTACGTCCAGCTCAGAATCCATTGCAGCTGTTGTTGTGATCCTGAGGATGCGCTTCCTGTCCCTCAAGCCATGGCACCAGGCAGGCACCTTACTTCCAGATTTCCCAGCTCCTCCAGTTCTATCCCCTAATAATTGGAGTCCCCACCAGGAGCTGCTTCCTTTCCTTGTGGTGTCCTCTGCCTCCTTCCTGTGGGCCTCCCTTGTGACAGTTGTCCTCAGCCTCCTTAGTCTCCTCTGCGGGTGTATCTATAGGGGAGCTATGCTCCCCCAGAATGGCGTATGGATTGTGTTGTGTAACATCTGACTGGGTGTGCCTCTGTTTCACCATCCTCATCCTCCCTGAGCCCACTGTGGTCCAACTGCTGTGCTTTCTTTGCAACCTCTGAGGTAGTGGTGGTGGTTCTGGTGCTCCCTGGATGGGGGAGGTTCCCTTCCTACTGTCCATTGTGGCCTGGGGGAAGGTCCCCGTACTACTGTCCAGTGTGGCCTGAAGATGGGCAACTTCCTCCTCAGGGCAGACAGTTGTCTGCAAATAGGGCAACATCTCAGCCTCCAGAAAGACTCGGAAGACTACTGCCCCACAGCCATTACATTGCACTACTCCCACATTTTTTTTTTGTGTGTGATTGGTTTGTAATGTAGAAATATATATTTATATTATACAATGTTTATGCTTATATTGTCAGTGCAGTATGCTAGAGAGGATATGACAGTGACATGCACCTTGCACTCTTGAAATGATGTCAGAACCCCAGGTATAAAGGAACTATTTCCAGGGGTGGGTGGGGTGAGGGGTGGGAAGGGGTTGGGCCTAAACTGTGCCCTCGCAAAACAATCAGCTAGAAGCTCTGACCCACTGCTGCAATGAGTGCCTTCCTGTCAGGAAGATGCCCTACACAACAATTTGATAGAGAAATACCCTGCTAATCAATCAGAGAAAAATCCACACATCCAAGTCAGACACAGGTAAACCTTCCCAGCCCCAAAACAGGCCTGGTGGTTTGTGCTGAGAGCTGTCCGCCCCAAAATAAGTCAGCTGTGCTTTAAACTCTTCCTGCACTGAAAATCTTAAGAATTGTAACAAACAAACGTAAACCTTAATCCACCACCCTCTGTTGCTTGAAAGACCGTCTTTTCCTGTTTCACACTGCAGGTTTTTCTGTGACCACCCTTAACCCCAGTAACTCTGTTTAAAAGAGTTTAACTATCACAAACTCCTACGCACCAGTAATTATTTAAAAATAGTTTCAGTCCCAAAAGCCTAGTAGTCAATCCAGCTACCCCCAAGGGACAACCAGAATGAAGTATTCAAACACTTATGAGGTTACTTCCAAGATAAGCAGAGTTTGCAAGTTTCTTTTCAACTCCTCAGCCACCTGAAATTTAAAATAGTTTAACTGTCAGCAAATCCTAGTAGACAATCTAGCTACCTCCAAGGACCTACCCAAATGCAGTATTTAAATCCTTCTGAAGTTACTAACAAGATAAACAGAGTTTACAAGCCCCTTCTTGGTTAAACCCTAAATAAATATGTGAATAAAAAGCAATTACCAAGGGTAGTTAGTTTCCCCTCCCACAGAATTAAGCAAAAGTGCACGTTTGTTGCAGATATCAAGTGCAATATAGAATTTCTCACACAGCTCGCAGTTGAAGAAAGCAGTATCCTTCCAGCTCCAGCAAATGTGCTTTGTGTTAGCATGGCAACTGCTGCCTGCGTGGTAATCACTCATTTTTCACTCATTTTTCACTCTCAGCCACAGTGTTGGAAAGTTCAGTTATTGCTGTGTCATGCTTTTCCAGGCGAGCTAATGTTTTTTCCATCTTAGCGTCCATTAAATGCATCATGGCCAGCATCTGATGCCATGGCAGAGTAGCTGGGTTTTCGGCCACATTCTCCCCATCAGAACTCATGGTGTCAGAGGCCTTAACAGTCTTGGTTAGAGCTGATTTAGCGGGGCCAGACGCTGAGCCCTTCTGCATACCCAATATAAAAGTTATAGCATCTGAAAGCTGTTCACTTCGTGAATACATTTTTAGTAATTATTTTAAGGTTCCGTTGACCTAGTCCACACAAACCAGCAATTTTATAGCACTGAAGTGCAGAGCGTTAATGAAATGCATTCTGCCAGGAGATCAGCTCTCTAGCACCCACCCTCTAACAGCCCACGTTAATGTCAATAGCTGCAACATTGTGGTGTGAATGGTTGAGGTGGTATGCCTGTTTGCAGCTGTTGTACAGATCATCAATGGGTTAAGCACTGCAGGGTGGATGGGACACCTGACTACAGCTCTGAGACAGCTTAGGGAATGATGCAGGTTGCGATGGCAAGGCTTTCCAATGTAGGCGTGCACCACCATGCACTTGGGCCACTGAACCCCTGGGCTGGTCTACATGGTGATGGAGTGGTAGTGGCAACCACCAAGTGGGGAGGACATCTGGGGGTTGTCTTATGTGCTGAACTTAAGGTGGCCAAACAGTGTTATGGGTGAGTGGGTTACTAGGGTGCATGGGGGGTTCACTGACTGCCGAAGGGATGTGATGCTGACCCTATATAGCTCACTGGTGTGTCATCACCTAGGATACTGTGTCTGGTTCTGGTGTACACATCTCCAGCTGGTCATGGACAGTGTGGTGGTAGTCCAGGAGAGGGCGACTACACTGTTGCTGGGTCTGCTTCACAGCCCTGTTATTTAGGACAACAGACCTTCATGATGTATACCATGTGGACTGGGGGTGGTATAATAGTGCCTTTTCAATACTTCATGGCCTTGGTTCTGTGCCGGTGACCAGCATTTTACAAATATATTGTTGCTCCAGACCATGTGGTCATGCTATAGGGCTCATGGGAATTTACCTCAGGGGGGCTTTGTGACAGTACTTATTCACTGACAAGGTTGTTGATGGCTGGTGTGACATCCCAGCAGCAGTGGTAGTAGCACACATGGTCGCGACAGTCTGTTTTGACTGGGATTGGCCTGGGGTAACACAGTGTTCAGAGATGGTGTGTACTGCTGGTGGTGGGGTGGGTTCTGTGGATGTATTGTTGCCGGGCACCTGGGCAGGTCATTGAGCCAGGCAGATCCTTCTCTGCAGTCCACTTCTCAAAATCTGCATTTCTCCACCGTGTCTGCAACCCATACTTATGTCATCTTTTTCTCCATAGATGGCAGTGGGACATCTACTTGGGCGAGGCCCCTTGAGGAGAATAAATCCAGGGACGAACTTCTCTGCCTGACAACAAAGGACGCTCATGGAGGGGCAGGCACAACTTGTGCATCTCAGGGAGAGACGAGTGCAGCTCCTTGAGGATATCTCCTGACACCTTCATCCAGCAGCTGGGCTGTAGACTGCACAAAAACCCTGTTCCATGCCCCATCTTCCCAGTTTTCACCCCCCCGTCCTTTTTTTCTCATATTTGATGTTGTTGTACAT
Organism: Neoceratodus forsteri; assembly: GCA_016271365.2. NCBI lineage: Eukaryota > Metazoa > Chordata > Ceratodontiformes > Ceratodontidae > Neoceratodus > Neoceratodus forsteri. Next base: position 824,262,458 of record CM028136.1, on the reverse strand, counting down.
AGTTTATCTTTACATTTTATATTAAACTGGTTTTAGATGTTATGCTCCTGTGTCATGCTTCTTCTTTGGCGATTTGAAACCATTATTCTGGTTTGCAGTGTTGCCCCTACTTTCCCACCTATGCCCCCCCATTAGGTGACATCCGTGTCATGAGGTTACCATTGCTGTCCATGCCATGGCTGCGCATCCACCTGTACAGTATTCTGGTCATGGTGGGGGGTGTGTTGTTCTGTTGGCAGACACGTTCTGTTCTCCGTGCATACCCTGCACATCTCCTGTGTACGCCAGCCACCATCTGGGTTGTGGCTATCCATTGTCCTGGGATGGTGCCTGTTCCTTGGGCAACTCCCTACCTGCTTTGCATGGCTGGGTGGCCTCAGTCTGCAGACCTGCCCATGGCTTTGTCCTTGTTGTTGTGGCTGCATTCCATCCCCCTTTGTCCTCATGCTGTGTGTCATTTTGTGTTCTATCCCCTGCTCCATGTCAAGGTTCCTTGTCTCCTCCCCCTGTGCACAGTCAGCACCAATTTGGAACATACTTGCACTCCAGGCAGGGGTATTTGTGTAGGACCCTTCTCACTCTCCCGTCTCCACTCTTTTTCCACATTACACATCTGAACAGTGGTGCTACTTTTTGGGTAACTTACATGTGTATTGACATTGCCTTTGGTGTGTCTGTTGCTATTTTTTGGATACCCAAATGCTCGCTGCTCATGCTTTCACATTTCCAGTGCCCCTTCTGTGCTGGCGCCCTCAGTGGCCATGTGGTTCCCCTGTGCCTCACACCATCTCCATGTGCACTGGGCTGCTGTTGCTGTTTGCCTGACTAGTTGCAATATTCAGCGCTGTCTTCTTTGCTGAGCTATCTTTTCACAGCAGCACTCTGGACTATTTTTACACACCTTCATTTGCCTGCTATATTCAGAGGTTTTTGCCCCAGGCTATTCCTTTTAACACTGCATGCAATTGGCTGTGGGCTATTTTTGCCCGCAGGGCATAGCTATTTAGCCCAAGGGCAGTTTTCTGAATATCTGGCACCAGAAGTTGTGCAAGAACTGAAATGTGACTGTAGGAATGAAGATTTGGAAATGTTACCTGATGTGGTCTTAAATACTACAAAATTTATGGCTATAAGAAATTACTGTTTAGCTCTGTATCTAGATCTGATATCTATAACATCTGCCGATATTCAAATCTGGGCAAAGCAGAGAGCAAAACTTTGCACTGCCACCTGCAGTGGCCCAGGTGTCCAAAACTGCTATGTTCAATGGAATAGCACATTGGTGCTATTCCACTGAATACAGAGCCAGTCAGACCCAGTGCTAAGCCACCTAGTGTTGGGTAGACACAGCCCCCACAAGAAGGCAACACAATGGTTTATGCCCATACTAAATTTCACATATTCAGAGGGACCTATGCAAATACGCCCACTGGGCATGCAAGGTAATAAGGGGCCATTTGCATGCCCATTATGGGCCCTTTTGCATAGAGAGCAAGGCTGTACTGTGCGGTGCCGCCCCCCAACTGCCTGTTTCCTGAGAGCTCCCCTGGTGCTAGTGGCGCACCCCCACACTGATCGCCATCCCCTTCAAACATAACACAGTTATCCCTGGTGGTCCAGTGGTCCCTCACCCATTGTCTATCACCAACCCATTCAAAACTAACATATGTATCCTTGGTGGTCCAGTGGTCCCTCCCCCATCATCAATCGCCATCCCATTCAGTGGTACAACCCATCTCCCTGGCGGTCAATGGTCCCTCCTCACCCGAGCATCCACTCAATACATAGAACAAATATTTTCTGGTGTGCAGTATAACCCCCCCATCCATGATCCCCTGTATAGTTAATTCAGTTCTTTCCCTGGTGGTCTAGTGGACCCCCCCCACCCTGGTAGGTAGTGACCCTCTGCCCCACTGCCCCCATCCCAAAAGCGAGCTGGTGACCAGCACATTCCTCCTTTCTTGACCATGCCGGGATGCTGACTGAGCTATCACTGAGCTCATACAGTACTGACTGGGGTCTACTGTAAATTTCAAGAGGGAGACAGTAGTAAAGTTTGACAGCAAGGCTGAGTAGTGTATATTGCAATTTTTGACATATGGAACTGTATCTAGCATGATTCAATTAAGGCCGATTGGTGGCTGAGCTAACAGTATCCATACTGTACAGTGATTCTAAATTTCCAGATGGTCTTGTGATGGCATGTAACCAATAAAATTACTTGATTCAATGAAGCCATTTCAGAGTTACTTATACCTGCTACCACCCAATTTCAGAGCAGCACATAACTAACTGCTCGATTCTGCAAGTAAGTTAGGCATTGTTTCAGTTCAGGTCACCAGCAGATAAGACTGACTTCAGTGTCCTGTGTGCTCCAACTGAACATCGAAGCACTTCACTTTCATAGTGGCAGTGGATGCTGCATCCGGTGTCAGTAACCAGGGGTTGTACCCCAGTCTCAGAGAGTTATAGTTAGCCAGCAGGAGAGGGTGTCAAGTGTACCACAGGATGCTCCCCTCCTCTGGAGAATGCTGGCAGTGACACCCGCTGCATTACTGGTACTATGGTGGTGGTGCAGCAGCAGAGCACTCAGAGAAGTGCAGGTGGTCTGCATTCATGCTTTGTTTGATTCCCTAATGCCTGTGCAGACACCTTGTGGGCAGGGAACAGGAAGCAAAATGAAGGAAAAAGAGGCAGATCAGAGGCAGATGATGCCCCCACATCACCTCTCCAGGCTGCTCCTCCCCGTCATTCACCAGGCCATGGTACTGACTAGTAGGTCTAGGCCAGTCAGACCCCACTGCAGATGGGGCAAGCCCATGGGCATTTATAGTTAGGTGGGGCCATTCAGGGGGTGGCAGGGCTAGCTCTGAAAAGGGGAAGGATTTATGGGAGACTTAAGGAAGTTAGGGCACTCACAGAAATACCAGAGGGATAAAGGAAACTGAGGCACCAGCCCAGAGGTGCGGTGAAGGCACATTGTATTGCAACCAGGGAGACTGAGATTTGTGTGAAATCTCCAGAATCCCACAGTAGTACTGGAGGGGGCTCAGGCATGTTGCAAAGGAGAAAGGCTTGTCTCCTGATGAGCGTGGGGGCGGCCCACTCAGCTGACCCACCTCGGAGTCAAGTTGGCTTCAACTGTAAAGGAAGCTTTTTGCTTGTCCTCCTGGACCTACAAAGGGTGCAGTTTGGTGACCCCATCACCAGGGTGGGAGAGGGACTCAAAGAGACACAACTGAAAAACAACAATTAGAAAAAAGAAAACTGAAAAAAACAAACGCTTCACTATGCAATAGTGGTTTGAGTTTCTTGGAGCCAGATTCAGATTTCTGCAGGTTACTCATGGTCTTTCAAAATAGGTGGCCCACAGGATGGCCAGTGGCTTGGCGGCAGCCCATTACAGTGCCACATGGGAGACATGGGTGCAGGAAGGACCTTGAGTCTCTCGTGTTCACTGGGCAGATGAAGCACATTGCCCAGGTTATGAGTTTGCTCTCTGAAAATGGTGAGGCAGGAGGCAGACTACATTGCTTTTGGATGTTCCCTGCTGCCAGTACATATTGGTGAATATGTGGATGGATGAAGGTGCTACAAAAAATCAGAATGAAACTCTTATCCCAGTATGGCAGTCTTCTAGTCAGAAATATTACTAGCCCACTCAATGATTTGCTATTGGCTCAGCTTACCCTTATGTGAGATATTCTCAAAAGCTACTTGGAAGGCTCGGAATTTATAGAAAACCAAGGAGAATGTCTGAATTATTGTGATATGTTATGGATGTGTGTCTTCTGCTGAGACGTCCCTCCACTAAATAATGCGTAGATAAAACGCCACATGCATGGAGGTTACATGGCTTACACATTGGCAAATACTCCATGGATGTCCATCGTTCCATGAAGATTTCTCTACAGAACTTCCGTGGATTTCCATGGAATTAGTAGAAATCTGACGTACAGGAAATCATGTAAGACTGTGAGAGACTGACAGAAGCACATCAGGTGCCGAAGAGGGCAGTTGATATTCTTACACAAAGGAAAGAGGACATTTCAAGCAAAGGTGAGATTGCTGCAATAGAGAGAGCTGGGAAGTGAACATTTTTGGTTTAACAATATGGCAGTGAACTGATGCAGGATCTTTTATGATGCAGCTGTGCCAACAGCAAAACATTGAGTGAGACAGTAATATTTCTAAATAAAAGATTGCAATTCTGGAATAAACATCTTATTCTGATTGCTTGTGCCTGCAGTTGTACACATCGACTAACTGACAGACTCTCCCAGTTAACAGACAGGGAAGTTCCTTTCAGAAATGGGGCATTCCTGGATTCTGCTGCTCGGGATGATGAAGGAGACCACTGTCTGTGTCCATGCCTGCTATGGGTTGAGAGATCATGGACAGACAGAAAGCTAAAGGGGAAATGGGAAGATTCCCTCTGCAACCAGGAACAGTTGGTCTCACTTGGCTACCACAAAGAAAGAAAACTATGCCCCACCCACTCATCTGTGTAAGACTATTCTGAGGGACTAAGAATAGGAAAATGAAGCTGTTCTGTTCAGTCCATTCAGATGGAAAAATCTAACACAAGACAGACTTTCAGTCACCCATCAAGGAAATATTTGCCTCAGAAGTGGTGCTATCTGATTTCCTTGACTCGGCAGTATTTCCATAAATGTGTCTGAGCCCTTGGCAACACACACAATGGGACAGCAGCCAGCGCTGCGTATTTTCATGCCCATACTGACGTCGAGCAGTTGCTGTGGTAGGGTTTTTCATTAACTAGGTCTAGTTTGTCTGTCGAAAATAATTAAGTGGTGGAAGCGTGAAGTGTGTGCGCCTGGCACAGAAAGCATTAAGATGGTTGGACCTACTTTCATATGCTTATAAACACCAAACTGCTTCTGAGACAGTGAAATAAAACACAGTACAGGACAAGCATGGGATAGACAGGTGGCTAGTAACGGTGACAATATTGCCTTCAGTTTCCCCTTAAATCAGATCACACCAACCGCAACAAAGAATTACCTTTCTTGCTTGTAGTGTGTTAGCACTGTAAACTCCCCCTGGGCCCCCGTCCAGGGGCATGCATTCTTTCGCAGATGGTCCGGGGGCATAAAGGAGGGGGCCACCTCAAGCGCTAAGTCACCAAGACAAATGCACTCCCATACAAAGCAGGAAAAGATGTGGCCTACCTTACTGGTGTCTTCAATCACTTGTGCACTCTTACCTTCACCCATAGAATCTGGATCCTCCCCGAATGTTGGCACACTAGACCAGGAACTCTACACTGCACATCTACCATCTCTTGAGCCCCCAGAGCCCCTCGGCCCCATGAAGGGTGGGGTGGAAATTTCATCTGGAATCAAACATATGGAAAATTGATTTAGCTGCAAAGAAAGGCGAAAAGGGAAAAAGGATTTCACTTCATTAGTTTCCCCATTCAGTTTAAATAAAACACATCACTGCTATTCTTCTCCCAACTAGCTTCTTTATATAGCTCCTGCATAGCAAACAATTCACAGCAATGCAGGGGTCACATACTTTATTCAAATAAATAAAGCAGCTCCATGGAGCTAATCGAACTTTATACAGACATACTGGCTGGACATTTAGAGCAGCAGGCACAATGGATTTAAGGCAGTAAAACAGGACTCTTCTACTCTCTCTCTCTCTCTCTCTCGGATGCTTTACCCAAGGACCTCGTGACTCAGATCCCTCAATCTCCTGGCTCTCCGGATCTGGTAAGCAAAATCCTTTTTTCCTTTCTACTGCCGGGTTACATACTCTCTCAATGGCACTAGTTGTCATCCCAACTCTGGTTCAGGAAAGCGGACTACTTCCCCCACCTGGACCCCTGGGCATTGGCCCATTCCACAAGGGGTGCCAGGATTTTGTCCTCATGACCCATGCCCCATAACCCACTCAAGCTTGGCTCTGTACTGGTGCTACTCTCTCGGCACCTGCTCCCTCATTTCTCTCAGCCTCTCGTCTACACGGCTCCACTGGTGCAGTGGCCCAAAACCCAACCCTTCTCCAGTACTCTAGCCTCTCCTACTTCCTGTCCTGCCACTGTAGAGCCCCTGGGCACTGCCAATGCCCAGGTCCCTCCAAACAGCCTGCCTTCACAGAAGTAGTGGCCCAAGTGTGCTCCACTTCCAGCTGACACTTTTCCTTCTTCGGGGGAGGGATCACTGCCAGGCCCATCTCCCCTCAGCACCTCCTGGGCTGGCGTTACACTCCAGCAGAGGGTCACCTTCCAAGGCCTGTCTCTGTGACCTATGACTCACCTGGTCTTTATGCACCAGCACCCTGGGACCTGCTCCTCCAAGCAGGCCCCATATTTGGGTGAAGGGCCACCAGTTTCCCTCCTGTGGAGACCCTGCCACTTCCCCCACAGCCCTGGAGGCCCAGGAATCACACACTAGAATGGGATCTCTAAGGGCTCCTAACTTTCCAGGCCCCCCCTTGACCACCTCCATTACCTGCCCCCAATGATGCAGCACCTAGCTAACCATACTTCCACAACGGAGCGCCATTCCCCCAGCTTCTCATTGCCACAACGCTGTGAAAACTGCCCTGTTACACTTCAGGAGAGATTCCCCCCTCTGGCCCACCTTGACTGCCAAGCTCCCTTACTTGCCCTCCTATCACTGCTCGTCCAGCCACCTCCTCCAGCCCTGGACTAAGGACCTGGCTGGAAAGGCCCCAAAACTTCCTGCCTGCTCCCTTATATACTCCTTAAACCTACTCTCTGCTGCCATCTTGAGGCATCCAGCAGCAAATATCCCCCAGAGCACAAAAACATTCCCTAGCTCGGGGTTGGGGGGTAGGAGGCGGAAAGGGATGCCTAATTGGGAGCATTAGCCCCTCCTTTAAGGGGGGCTTACTCTCTTCCCCCACCCAGGAAATCATTCCTTCCTGGGAATAATGGCAAGGGCCCAGTGATGGTCTCCTCCCATCAGACTAGGTGTGTGCGACCCCAGCCTTCTGGCAACAGACACACATGCCTAGCCATAGGCACCACCCAACCTGCCTCTCTAGCCCAATGAACCTCTAAAACCCTAAAACCTACCTGTGCCAGGAGACAGTCTAAATGGTTAGGAACAACCTTCATTATTTCTTTATCAAAAAGACAATCTCAATCATTTTTCATACTGATTAAACTTCCATATTAAACATCTGCAAACAACAGTAAAGAGGTAGATTTCTAACAGTTTAGCTATACCCCAAATACTTCCCACCAATTTTAAAACAAGTTACACTGCGTACAGTCCCCAAACCACTCACTCACACATTCACTCACACGTCCTCTCACCAGTTTCCCTTATCTTTCTAAACAAAATTTGTTTATCATGATTCTAAAATGGTTCATCAACAACAACATTAGTAGTATTTTTTTTCAATGGCTCTGATTTTAAGAATAACAACTGTATACAGTCACCGTAACTCTGCTCCGTAGAGCAATTGTTCTGGCACAGTTCATAAGTCCATAACTCAAGAAGGCCTAGGTTGAAGGCCCCCCCACCTGGAGGGAAATAATATTCTGGATCTGCCTTAGTGGTCACATCCTCAAAGGAATTCCAGTCCAGAATGTAATATTTGGTCCAAGTCCCAGCCAAGTCCAGGACCAAGGTGAAATGTTTGAATAATGTTAGACCAGACCAGGTCCCTGTGCGACACATCGACCGTGCCTGCTGAATCAATTGCTGAGATGAGACACCTCCTCCATTTAGACGATTCTTTAAGTGCCCCATCTGTTTCTTAATGATCCATTCCTCCCTCATCTCCTTGATGATGTCACATATCAGTTCTGGCACATAGGGATAGTTCATATGAGGATACTCCACCTGTAGCCTCCTGTGGACCCACCTTTCAGCCTGGCTCCACTCTAGCAGGTCTCTCACACTGGTCCTCCTAGCTTGTCCCATTAGTAGCCATATCCCCCGTCGATACTTTAGGTTTAGAGGGTCACAAGGATTCAACCCATCCATTCGGGTCCAAAGAACCTTACCCAGACTGGGAGCTGTGGGGTGTTGTCTGCTAGGGTGATCACAGGACAATGACAGGGCCTGGGAATTGCCCTAGTCACCTGATAGTCCTGGAACTGAAAAGTGCTGCCAACATATTTCTCCTCATTCAGCCCCTCTAACTCCTTTTGATCACCAGTGTGCTCTCTCTCTCTCTCTCTCTCTCGCTGCTGCTGCTGGTGCAGGACCAGGCTCAGAGCCACTCCTAATAGGTTATATTTTACACCTGGCTCCCGAGGTAGGCTCTGACTTAGTCGACAGGGCTTGTGGGCTACCACCTGACAGAGGCCATGGCAAACATCCCCTGGGCCCTGGAGGATCCTCGGCCAGTTGTCTGAGGCCCCTGCCCGTCCTTCTGCCACTGGGATAGCCGATAGCTGGGGGTGGGGAGAGATCAGACGGCTGTGCTCCCCATCACTTTAATCTTTAACTTGTGCTCCTGCACCCTTCTCCTCTACAGTCTCCGCAATCACATCTGGGAATTCACTTCTGGTCTCATCCACCTGGGCACAAGTGCTTTCTCCCAGGGACAGTCTCTCAAACCCTCCTGAATGCCCACTGGCTGCTGACCACGGTACAAAAGAGCTGGTGGTGGAACTGGGAGGGAACATCCCCAAATTTGGAACTGGCGGCATGCCTATACAGTATGGGCATACAAGCAACTCCTTCCCCCCTAAACCCACACCTCACACAATGTTAATTTTCTCTTCCTTTTCCCCCCAGCTTTCCAGAGCCAGAAGAGTAGTGAGGCAGGAACCGTAGCCAGGGGCTCCTCCTGGGGGGGGGGTTACTTCGGGTCCTTTTTTATTCCCACCAGACACAATACACTGCCAATCCACAGTGGATACCTGCTTAAGTCTCTCCAACCTTCCTAGTACCCACAGCTAAGAACCTCTTTATTACTTGGTTCAATTGCCCGTTTGTTCATTTGACAGCCCAGTTCACTTGCCTGACAGTGGATGCGCACATAAACATATTTTTTCTTTCCCTTTTCTCTCGCTGGCTTGGTTTTCCTGCTGCTGCTCACCTCACTCCCTCAGCTCCACTCTCTCTGATTTACCTAAGATGGCACTTCCTGTTGCAGCTGCTGTAGCTCCTTCTCGGCCATCATCCAATTGGAACCCTGCTTGAGGGTCATGTGACCAGCTGGTCACACTCACACACCACACCAGCAGGCTGAGGCCTATGCCTGCTCCAGGCCTACTCCCACAGCTATTCTTTGCTGCGCAACATGGCCCAACCAGGCCAGGAAGTCTTGCAACACACCGGACCGCAGGGCTCGGGTTCCGGCAGCATTTCAGGGTTTGGGGAACTTCCCGGATAAGCCCCCACAAATGTAACCCCCCAGCCTCCCCATCTAGGTGCTTACATTCTTTTGCAGATGGTCCAGGGGCATAAAGGAGGGGCCACCTCAAGCACTAATCCATCGAGACAAATGCCCCCCATACAAGGCAGGAAAAGATGTGGCCTACCCTATTGGCGTCTTCAATCACCTGTGCACTCTCACAGTCACCCATAGAATCTGGATCCTCCCCGAATGCTGGCACACTGGACAAGGAACTCCACACTGCACATCTACCATCTCTTGAGCCCCCAGAACCCCTCAGCCCCACCAAGGGTGGGTTGGAAATTTCATCTGGAATCAAACTTATAAAAAATTTATTTTGCTGTAAAGAAAGGGGAAAAGGAAAACAGGATTTCATTAGCTTCCCCCTTCAGTTTAAATAAAGCACATCACTGCTATTCTTCTCCCAACAAGCTTCTTTATTTCACTCCTGAATAGCAAATGATTCCCAGCAATGCAGGGGTCACATACATCATTCAAATAAATAAAGCAGTTCCACGGGGCTAATCGAACTTTTTACAGACATACTGGCTGGACATTTAGAGCTCCAGACATGATGGATTTAAGGCAGCAAAACAAGCAAGAATTCTTCTACTCTCTCTCTCTCTCTCTCTCACTTGAATGCTTTACCCAAGGACCTCCCGACTCAGATCCCTCAGTCTCCTGCCTCTCTGGATCTGGTAAGCAAACTCTTTTTTCTTTTCTACTGCCGGGTTACCTACTCTCTCAATGGCACTAGTCATCACCCCAACTGTGGTGCGGGAAAGCGGACTGCTTCCCCCACCTGGACCCCCTGGGCGCTGGCCCATTCCACAAGGGGTGCCAGGATTTTGTACTTACGACCCAGACCCCATAACCCACTCAAACTTGGCTCTGTACTGGTGCTACCCTCTCGGCACCTGCTCCCTCACTTCACTCAGCCTCTCATCTACACGGCTCCACTGGTGCAGTGACCCAAACCCAACCCTTCTCCAGTACTCTAGCCTCTCCTACTGCCTGTCCTCCCACTGTAGAGCCCATGGGCACTGCCACTACCCAGGTCCCTCCAAACAGCCTGCCTTCACAAAAATAGCGGCCCAAGTCTGCTCCACTTCCAGCTGACACTTTTCCTTCTTCGGGGGAGGTATCACTGCCAGGCCCACATCCCCTCAGCACCTCCTGAGCTGGCATTAAGCTCCAGCCAAGGGCCACCCTCCAAGACCTGTCTCTGTGACCCGTGACTCACCCGGCCTTTATGCACTAGCGCCCCATCACCTGCCCCTTCAGCACATCCAGGCTGCCTTGCCACACTGGGTATGAGGGAGAGCCACTGCCACCAGCTTTCCTCCTGTGGGGACCCTGCCACTGCCCCAGGAATCACACACTAGAATGGGGTCTCTAAGGGCTCCTACCTTTTCTGGCCCCCCCCTTGGCCACCTACATTCCCTGACCCCAATGACGCAGCACCTGGCTAACCATACTTCCCCAACGGAGCTCCATTCCCCCAGCTCCTCATCACCATGATGCTGTGAAAACCATCCTGTTACACTTTGGAGGAGATCCCCCCACTGGCCCACCCGGACCGCCAAGCTCCCTTACTTGCCCACCTATCTCTGCTCCTCCTGCCATCCCCCTCCTGGCCTGACCTAATGCCCAGGCTGGAAAGGCCCCCAAGCTTCCTGTCTGCTCCCTTATATACTCCTTAAACCTACTCACTGCTGCCACCTTGAGGCATCCAACAGCAAATATCCCCCAGAGCAGTAAAAATTCTCTAGCTCGGGTGGGGGTAGGAGGGGGAAAGTGATGTCTAATTGGGAGCATTAACCCCTCCTTTAAGGGGGGGCTTACAATCTTCCCTCACCCAGGAAATCATTCCTTCCTGGGAATGATGGCAAGGGCCCAGTGATGGTCTCCTCCCATCAGACTAGGTGTGCGCACTCCCCAGCCTTCTGGCAACAGACGCACCATGCCTAGCCATAGGCACCACCCAACCTGCCTCTCTAGCCCAATGAACTTCTAAAACCCTAAAAACTACCTGTGCCAGGAGACAGTCTAAATGGTTAGGAACAACCTTCATTATTTCTTTATCAAAAAGACAATCTCAATCATTTTTCATAATGATTAAACTTCCATATTAAACATCTGCAAACAACAGTGAAGAGGCAGATTTCTAACAGTTTAGCTGTACTCCAAATACCTCCCACACATTTTAAAACAAGTTACACTGCGTACAGTCCCCAAACCACTCACTCAAACATTCACTCACACATCCTCTCACCAGTCTCCCTTATCTTTCGAACCAAAAATTTTCTTATCATGATTCTAAAATGGTTAGTCAACAACAACATTATTAATATTTTTTTCAATGGCTCTGATTTTAAGAATAACAACTGTATACAGTCACCACAACTCTGCTCCATAGAGCAATTGTCCTGGCACAGTTCATAAGTCCATAACTCAAGAAGGCCTAGGTTGAAGGCCCCCCACCTGGAGGGAAATAATATTCTGGATCTGGCTTGGTGGTCACATCCTCAAAGGAATCCCAGTCCAGAATGTAATATTTGGACCAAGTCCCAGCCAAGTCCTGGACCAAGATGAAATGTTTGAATAACGTTAAGCCAGATCAGGTCCCTGTGCGACACATCGACCGTACCTGCTGAATCAACTGCTGAGATGGGGCACCTCCTCCACTGGGACGATTCTTTAAGTGTCCCATCTGTTTCTTAATGATCCATTCCTCTCTCATCTCCTCGATGATGCTACAAGTCTCGATGGCTGAGAGGGACCTTGGGGTGGTGGTGGATGTCAAGACGAACAACTCAGAGAATTGTAGGAGGGCAGCGGCAAAGGCCAAAAGGATGCTTGGATGCATCTCTAGGGGGATCACCTCCAGAAGGAGGGAAGTGATACTCCCACTGTATAACTGCTTGGTGAGGCTGCACCTCGAATACTGTGTGCAGTTTTGGAGGCCACATTTAAAGAGGACATTGAACTCCTGGAGAGGGTCCAAGGAGGGCAACCAAAATGATTTGGGGCTTGGGGATAGGACCTATGGGGAGAGGCTCAAAGAGCTAAATATGTACACATTGGAAGAAAGAAGGGACCGGGGGAACATGATAGAGGTCTTCAGGTACATGAAGGGGGTAAATAGGGGAGGAGCAGTCAGGGTGCTCCAAAGGAAGGAGGAGGGAGCAACTAGAGGGCATGAGTGAAAGCTGGAGGGGGGAGACTCAGGGGAGAAAGGAGGAGGAGGAGGTGCTACTTCACTGAGAGGGTGGTGGAGCCATGGAATGCGCTGCCCAGGAGGCTGGTGGAGGCAGAGACGGTGGAGGGGCTGGTACAAGTACAGTGGAAGGGTTCTGGAACCAAAAACCAGTGCAGCGAGAATATCCAGGACTGGGAAGGGAGAAGCCAGAGAGGGAGAGGGGGCAGTAAGGTCAGCTCCTAGGGTGGGGGTTGACCAAACGAGCAGACACGAAAGACCATTAGGCTTATTCTGCTGGCATTTTAGTATGTTAGTATGATGTCACATATCCGTTCCGGCACATAAGGATAGTTCACATGAGGATACTCTACCTACCTCTACAAATTTGGAACTGGCAGCATGCCTATACAGTATGGGCATACAAGCAACTTGGCAACTCCTTCCCTCCCAAACCCACACCTCACACAATGTTCATTTTCTCTTCCTTCCCCTTCCCCCCAGCTTTCAAGAGCCAAGAGAGTAGTGAGTCAGGAACCATAGCCAGGGGTTCCTCCTGGGGAATTACTTCGGGTCCTTTTTCATTCCCGCCAGACACAATACATCGCCAATCCATGGTGGATACATATCTAAGTCTCTCCAACCCTCCTAGTACCCACAGCTAACAGCCTCTTAATCGGTTGGTTCAATTGTCCGTTTCCTTTATTTGGCAGCCCAGTTCACTTGCCTGACAGTGGATGAGCACAGGAAAAATATTTTCTCTTTCCCTTTTCTCTTCCTGGCTTGGTTCTCTTGCTCCTGGTCACCTCACTCCCTCAGCTCCACTCTCTCCGATTCACCTAAGATGGCACTTCCTGTTGCAGCTGCTGTCGCTCCTTTTTGGCCATTGGGTGATGCTCGCACACCACACCAGCAAGCTGAGGCCTATGCCTGCTCCAGGCCTACTCCCACAGCTATTCTTTGCTGCACAACATGGCCCAACCAGGCCGGGAAGCCTTCCAACAACTGGACCGCAGGGCTCGGGGTCCAGCAGTGTTTCAAGGTTCGGGGAATATCCCGGATGAGCCCCCACAGTGTAACCCCCCCGACCCCCCATCTAGGGGCTTACATTCTTTTGCAGACGGTCCAGGGGCATAAAGTTGGGGGCCACCTCAAGCACCAAGACATCGAGACAAATGCACTCCCATACAAGGCAGGAAAAGATGTGGCCTACCTTATTGGCATCTTCAATCACCTGTGCACTCTCACATTCACACATAGAATCTGGATCTCCCTGAATGTTGGCACACTGGACCAGGAACTCCACACTGCACATCTACCATCTCTTGAGCCCCCAGAGCCCCTCAGCCCCACCAAGGGTGGGGTGGAAATTTCATCTGGAATCAAACTTATGAAAAATGTATTTAGCTGCAAAGAAAGGGGAAAAGGGAAAAAGGATTTAATTTCATTAGCTTCCCCCTTCAGTTTAAATAAAGCACATCACTGCTATTCTTCTCCCAACTAGCTTCTTTATTTCGCTCCTGAATAGCAAATGATTCCCAGCAATGCAGGGGTCACATACTTCATTCAAATAAATAAAGCAGCTCCATGGGGCTAATCAAACTTTTACAGACATACTGGCTGGACATTTACAGCAGCAGACACAATGGATTTAAGGCAGTAAAACAAGCAAGGATTCTTCTACTCTCTCTCTCTCTCTCTCTCGCTTGAATGCTTTACCCAAGGACCTCCCGACTCAGATCCTTCAATCTCCTGGCTCTCTGGATCTGGTAAGCAAAACCCTTTTTCCTTTCTACTACCGGGTTACCTACTCTCTCAATGGCACTGACTGTCACCCCAACTGTGGTGTGGGAAAGCGGACTGCTTCCCCTACCTGGACCTCTGGGCGCTGGTCCATTCCACAAAGGGTGCCAGGACTTTTTCCTTATGACCCAGGCCCCATAACCCACTCAAGCCTGGCTCTGTACTAGTGCTACCCTCTCAGCACCTGCTCCCTCACTTCACTCAGCTTCTCATCTACAAGGCTCCACTGGTGCAGTGGCCCAAAACTCAACCCTTCTCCAGTACTCTAGCCTCTCCTTCTGCCTGTCCTCCCACTGTAGAGCCCATGGGCACTGCCACTGCCCACATCCCTCCAAACAGCCTGCCTTCACAGAAATAGCGGCCCAAGTCTGCTCCACTTCCAGCTGACACTTTTCCTTCTTTAGGGGAGGGATCACTGCCAGGCCCACATCCCCTCAGCACCTCCTGAGCTGGCATCAAGTTCCTGCTGGCAGCCCAGGAATCATACACTAGAATGGGATCTCTAAGGGCTCTTACCTTTCCTGGCCACCCATGGCCACCTGCATTCTCTGGCCCCAATGATGCAGGACCTGGCTAACCATACTTCCCCAGCGGAGCTCCATTCCCTCAGCTCCTCATTGCCACAACACTGTGAAAACCACCCTGTTACACTTTGGAAGGGGTCCCTCCCACTGGCCCACCCAGACTGCCGAACTCCCTTACTTGCTCACCTATCTCTGCTCCTCCAGCCACCCCCTCCAGCCCTGGCCTAATGCCCGGGCTGTAAAAGCCCCAAAACTTCCTGTCTGCTCTCTTATATACTCCTTAAACCTACTCTCTGCTGCCACCTTGAGGTGTCCAGTAGCCAATATTCCCCCAAGCATTAAAAAAATTCCCTAGCTCTGGAGGGGGTAGGAGGGGGAAAGGAATGCCTAATTGGGAGCATAAGCCCCTCCTTTAAGGGGGGCTTACACCATTCCCCCACCCAGGAAATCATTCCTTCCTGGGAATGATGGCAAGGGCCCAGTGATGGTCTCCTCCCATCAGACTAGGTGTGCGCACTCCCCAGCTTTCTTGCAACAGACGCACCATGCCAAGCCATAGGCGCCACCCAACCTGCCTTTCTAGCCCAATGAACCTCTAAAAACCTAAAGCCAGGAGACAATCTAAATGGTTAGGAACAACCTTCATTATTTATTTATTTATTTATTTATTGAAATGTTTCACCAGGAAGGTACACTGAGTGACAAGTCACTCATCTCCTAGTGTGACCTGGGGGAAGGGTATAATACGAATGGAACATTAAACATTCAAGTTACAATATCAATAGTAACATACAGTTCGAAGGCAGGTATTACAAGCAGTGGTACAACAGTATTGTGCACAATAGGTAGAAAGAGTGGTCAATAATAATTTATTTATTTATTGAATTTTGATGACCGGGTTGGCCCACTTGGCCCCGAAGGTCCCTTTTTCAGATGCGACCCAGGGAACAGAAGCAATACAATACATACAATCAGGTGATCCAGAAGCAATACAATACATACAGTCAGGTGATACAGGGTTACGAGAAGTAGACAAGATAATGAGATAACAGTACAGGCAATTATTCAAATCGTAGACCATGAGTGCAACATTTGAAAGATTTAAGGCATGATTTAATGTAGGTTAAGGTGAGGGGGGGGATGGGTGTTGTGATTAGGCTCAGCGGTAATTATCCTATACCCTCACAGTGGCATAAGCTTGTTCCAAGCAAATGGGACTTAAGCCTAGTGCGAAAGATTGGTAGCGAGGGGGCTTCCTATACTAGAGGTGGGAGAGTGTTCCACAGTTTAGGGGCTGTGAGAGTGAAATAATTGCCTCCCTTGTACTGGGTAAGTGCTGGATTAATAAATAAACAAGTGCTTACGTAAAGGAAAAAGGGGCGGGTGAGACGGGGAAAGGAGAGGGAGGGGTAAGATGGGGGAGGCGGAAGAGTCATGTTCAAGTTACATTCAAGTTACAAGATCAACATTAACATACAGTTGTAAGGCAAGTGTTACAAACAGTGTTTTATTTATTTCTTGAAAAGCTTTATCAGGAAAATTACACTGAGCAATAAAATGCTCGTATCATGGTATGTCCTGGGGGAAGGGATGAGGGAGTACATACATTATACAAACAGAGTTGTGCATAACATGTAGAAAAAGTGAACAATAATAAGTGCCGGGTTAGTAAGTAAACAAGTGCTTACGTGCAAGAAAAGGGGGAAAGGAGAGAGAGGTGAGGTGGAGGATGTGGGGGAGGGGAGTAGATGAGGGATGGCCGGGAGGAGAGAGGGATCCATGGAGAGCATTTGTTGTCCCTTACATTCTGTGAGAGATCAAGGGAGGCCAGTAAGGGGGAGCAATTTGGGGGAAGGAGAGGAGCGCTAGAAATTTTTGGGGTAAGGGTGCATAGGGTAAAATGAAGGTGACGGTAGAGGGGTAGGGTTTATCCAGGGCTTATAGGAGGGAATTAGGAAGGGACATGGCAGGAACAGCTAGGCGCAAGGTAATTTTTGAGGGCAGAGCTGATAGAGTAGGTGGAGGATGAATGCTGGATTTGAGGGGGAAGTGAATTCCACATTTTTGGGAGGTGGTGAGAGTAAGCAGATTGGCCAATTAGAGTGGATCTGTGGGGGACTACCAGGGTGCGGGAGTCAGTTGATCTAGGGGAATGGGAGGATGGGGGGTTATAAAGGAGGAGGTTAGGTAGGAAAGGAGCTCATCTAACCAGTGCTTGGAGGTAAATTTAGCACAGTGGGAGAGTCGCCTATTTGTAAGAGAGGGGAAGGATAGGGCACGATAAAGATCACAGTGGTGGGTGTGAGGGTGGCATCCAGGGCAAAGCAACAGAAGGGATTGAAGAGGGTGTCCGGTCTGGCCAGGGAGGACTTAGGGGCAGCACCATAGACTACGTCACAGTAGTCAAAAATGGGCAGTATCATCTTCTGAACAAGTTCACACCTAGCCATAGAAGAGATGCAGCTATGGTTCATGAACAGGACACCAAGCTTGGAGCACAGTTTTTTTCTGGATGGCATCAATATGTCCAGAGAAGTTTAGGTGTTGGTCCAACCAAACACCTAAGTACCTGAAGGAGGATGTGTCCTCAAGTAAAGTCCCATCAAGGGTGTGGAAAGTTGGTAGGGAGGAAAGCCTAGAGAGTCTCTGCCTTGTGCCAAAGGTCATGGAGACAGTCTCCTTGGCATTGAGGAAAAGTTGATGGTTAGCAAACCAGAGCTGAACCTTGTTGAAGTCTTGCTGTAAGCTGGTTGTAACCTCAGCAGGACAGGAGGCAGATGCATACAGGGCTGTATCATCGGCATACATATGCATAGTGGTGGAGGGGGAGAAAACAGAGAGAAGGTCATTTAAGAAGATGGAGAATAGGAGGGACCCTAATGCAGAGTCCTGGGGGACACCAGTGCTAATTGGGAGGGGAGGTAAAGTGGCATCCAAGATCTTAACTGAGTGGGTTCTGCCAATAATGTAGGCCTTAAACCAGTTTGTGGCAGAGGGAGATAGGCCAGCTGCTGGGAGTGAGTCGAGGAGAAGGGAGTGAGAGACGGTGTTGAAGGCCTTGGCAAGGTCGACAACAATGGCAGAAGTAATTTGGCCATTGTCTATCCAGGTTAGGATGGAGTCTGTGAGCCATAGGAGAGAGGTGGTTGTTGAGTGGTTTTTCCTGAAACCAGACTGGAAATGGGCGAAAAAGGAGGTGTCAGATAGAAAAGAGGTGAGTTGGGAGGGGTCAATGTGTTCTTGAAGCTTGGCAAGGGTAGGTAGAAGAGAAATGGAGTGATAGTTGCCAGGGAATGAGGGGTCACCTCCTTTGGATAGAGGGATGACCACTGCATGTTTCCATGAAGAGGGGACCAAGGCAGTAGAGAATGAGAGATTTAGGATTAATGATAGGGAGTAGGCAATGGCCGTAGCAGAGAGAGAGAGAGAGAGAGAGAAGCTTTGGGTCGAGGCCATCAGGGGAAGCACCTTGGCCATCAGGGGAAGCACCTTTAGAGGGGCTGATGGCACCTTTAGAGGGGTTGATGGTGAGAAGGGCACTTAGGGCATCATTCTTCATCTTCTTAAATGACCTTCTCTCTATTTGCTCCCTCTCCACCACTATACATATGTATGCTGATAATACAGTCCGGGGGTAATCATATCAGATGTCCTAAAGGTTGGCCAGCAATGTGACAAGGCAGTAAGGAGGGCTGAGGGGATACTGGTATGCATAGGGAGAGGCATCACCAGTAGAAAACAGGAAGTTGTTGGCCCTCTGTACAGACAGTTGGTAAGACCACATCTGGAGTACTGTGTACAGTTCTGGAGACCCCATCTCTGCAAAGACATAGGCAGGGTGGAGGTTGTCCAGAGGAGGGCAACTAAAATGGTATAGGGTCTGCACCAGAAGACATATGAAGAAAGACTGAAGGAGTTTAAGATGTATATCCTCGAGGAAAGGAGGGAGAGGGGGGAGATGATGAAAACTTTCAAATACCTCAAGGGAATCAACAAAGTCCAAGAGGGTAGCATCTTTCAGAAAAAGAGATCTGCAAGAACAAGGGGGCACAATTTGAAGATAGAGGAGCGGCTCAGAGATAATGTGAGGAAGTGAGGAAGTATTTCTTCACAGAGGGGGTTGTAGATGCATGGAACGGCCTTCCTGAGGAGGTCATAGAGTCAAAAACAGTGAGGGAATTCAAGAATGCATGGGACAGACACAAGGCAATTCTAGTGGGGGGTAGGAGGAAGTAGGCTGTTGGTTAACTAGGATCTGCAGCTTATCTGTTAGGTAGGGAAATGAGCAGACTAGGTGGGCCAAGCAGTCCTTATTTGCGATCAGATTCTCTGTTTCTATGTTTCTTGGGGCTACAGTAGTGAAAGAGAAGGGGAGGTGGGAGGGTGGTGGAGGGGGCACACCAGTAGAGGGTAGGAAGGGTGATGGGTAGGAAGGAAGGGATTTCAGTAGCTCAGTGGTGCAGGCAGTATAGTAGGAGTTAAATATCACTGCTATGGCTGGTGAGTCAGATACTAGTGAGCTATTTACTTTAAGTACCAGGGGGTGGGCGAGATGACAGGGTAAATAGGGCGATGACCACCTTCCAGAACTTAGAAGGGGGAATTTATGTTGGTGATGAAGGCAGATTTGAAATAATCAGACTTGGCTAACCTTGTAGCCCTGGTGTAAGCATTTCAGAGAATGCGGTAGTTTGCGAGCTCACTAGGATGTTGGGTGGCTTTCTAATATTTCCAGGACTGATCTCTAGCCCTGAGATAGGCCAGAAGTTCAGGGGTTATCCAAGGTAAGTGGTTACCTCTTATTATCAAAAAGACAATTTCAATCATTTTTCTTAATGATTAAACTTCCATATTAAACATCTGCAAACAACAGTAATGAGGTAGATTTCTAACAGTTTAGCTATGCCCCAAATACCTCACGCCAATTTTAAAACAAGTCACACTGTGTAGAGTCCCCAAACCACTCACTCACACATTCACTCACACGTCCTCTCACCAGTCTCCCTTATCTTTTGAACCAAAATTTTTTTATCATGATTCTAAAATGGTTCATCAACAACAACAACATTATTAGTATTTTTTTTTCCAATGGCTCTGATTTTTAAAAATAACAACTGTATGCAGTCACCATAACTCTGCTCCGTAGAGCAATTGTCCAGGCGCAGTTCATAAGTCCATAACTTCAGAAGGCCTAGGTTGCAGGCCCCCCACCTGGAGGGAAATAATATTCTGGATCTGACTTGGTGGTCACATCCTCAAAGGAATCCCAGTCCAGAATGTAATATTTGGTCTGAGTCCCAGCCAAGTCCTGGACCAAGGCAAAATGTCTGAACAACGTTAGGCCAGACCAGGTCCCTGTGTGACACATCGACCATGCCTGCTGAATCAACTGCTGAGATGGGACCGGTTGTCTGAGGCCTCTGCCCCTCCTTCTCCCACTGGGATAGCCGGTAGCTGGGGGTGGGGAGCGGGGTAGGCGGCTGTGCTCCCCGTCACCTTTTTCTTTAACTTGTGCTCCTGCACCTTCGTCCTCTACAGCCTCCATAATCACATCTGGGGTTTCACTTCTGGTCACATCCACCTGGGCACAAATGCTTTCTCCCAGGGACAGTCTCCCAAACCCTCCTGAATGCCCACTGGCCGGTGACCACGGCACAAAAGAGCTGGCAGTCGAACTGGGAGGGAACATCCCCAAATTTGGAACTGGCGGCGTGCCCATACAGTATGGGCATACAGGCAACGTAGTAACTCCTTCCCCCCAAACTCACACCTCACACAACATTCATTTTCTCATCCTTTTCCCCCCAGCTTTCCAGAGCCAAGAGAGTAGCGAGGCAGGAACCGTAGCCAGGGGTTCCTTCTGGGGGTTACTTTGGGTCCTTTTTCATTCCCGCCAGACACAATACACCGCCAATCCATGGTGGATACCTGTTTAAGTCTCTCCAACCCTCCCAGTACCCACAGCTAAGAACCTCTTAACCAGTTGGGTCAATTGTCCGTTTGCTTTATTTGGCAGCCCAGTTCACTTGCTTGACAATAGATGCGCACAGGAAAAATTTGTTCTCTTTCCCTTTTCTCTCGCTGGCTTGGTTCTCCTGCCCTGGTCACCTCACTCCCTCAGCTCCATTCTCTCAGATTCACCTAAGATGGCACTTCCTGTTGCAGCTGCTGTAGCTCCTTCTTGGCCATCGTCCAGTCGGAACCCTGCCTGAGGGTCATGTGACCAGCTGGTCACGCACACACACCACACCAGCAGGCTGAGGCCTATGCTTGTTCCAGGCCTACTCCCACAGCTATTCTTTGCTGCACAACAGGGCCCAACCAGGCCGAGAAGACTGGCAACACACCGGACCGCAGGGCTCGGGTCCGGTGGCATTTTAGGGTTCGAGGAACATCCTGGATGAGCCCCCATAGTGTAACAACCCCCCCCCCATCTAAGGGCATACATTCTTTCGCACATGGTCCAGGGGCATAAAGGAGGGGGCCACCTCATGCGCTAAGCAACCAAGACAAATGCACTCCTGTACAAGGCAGGAAAAGATGTGGCCTACCTTACTGGCATTTTCAATCACCTGTGCACTCTTACCTTCACCCATAGAATCTGGATCCTCCTCGAGTGCTGGCACACCAGACCAGAAATTTCACACAGCACATCTACCATCTCTTGAGCCCACAGAGCCCCTCGGCCCTGCCAAGGGCAGAGTGAAGATTTCATCTGGAATCAGACTTATGAAAAATTTATTTAACTGCAGAGAAAGGGGAAAAGGATTTCATTTCATTAGCTTCCCCCTTCAGTTTAAATAAAGCATATCACTGCTATTCTTCTCCCAACTAGCTTCTTTATTCAGCTCCTGCATAGTAAATGATTCCCAGCAATGCAGGGGTCACATACTTCATTCAAATAAATAAAGCAGCTCCATGGGGCTAATTGAACTTTTTTCAGACATACTGGCTGGACATTTAGAGCAGCAGACACAATGGATTTAAGCCATTAAAACATGCAAAGATTCTTTCTCTCTCTTGGATGCTTTACCCAAGAACCTCCCGACTCAGATCCCTCAATCTCCTGGCTCTCTGGATCTGGTAAGCAAAAACATTTTTCCTTTCTACTGCTGGGTTACCTACTTTCTCAATGGCATTGGTCGTCACCCCAACTCAGGTGCGGGAAAGCGGGCTGCTTCCCCCACCTGGACCCCTGGGCACTGGCCCATGCCACAAAGGGTGCCAGGATTTTTTTCCTTATGACCCAGGCCCCGTAACCACTCAAGCTTGGCTCTGTACTGGTGCAACCCTCTCAGCACCTGCTCCCTCACTTCGCTCAGCCTCTCATCTACATGGCTCCACTGGTGCAGTGGCCCCAAAACCATGCCCTTCTCCAGTACTCTAGCTTTAGCTTCTGGCTGTACTGCCACTAGGGAGCCCCTGGGCACTGCCACTGCCCAGGTCCCTCCAAACAGCCTGCCTTCACAAAAATAGTTGCCCAAGTCTGCTCTGCTTCCAGCTGACACTTTTCCTTCTTTGAGGGAGGGATCACTGCCAGGCCCACATCCCCTCAGCACCTCCTGGGCTTGTGTTAAGCTCCAGCCAAGGGACACACTCCAAGGCCTGTCTCTGTGATCTGTGACTTGCCCGGCCTTTATGCGCCGATGCCCTGGGACCTGCCCCTCCAAGCAGGCCCCATATTTGGGTGAAGGGACCCCCGGCTCCCTCTGCACACCCAGGCCACCCTGCCACACCAGGTACGAGGGAGAGCCACTGCCACCGGCTTTCCTCCTGTGGGGACCCTGCCACTGCCCCCACAGCTCTGGAGGACCAGGAATCACACACTAGAATGTGGTTTCTAAGGGCTCCTACCTTTTCTGACCCCCCCATGGCCACCTACATTCCTTGCCCCCAACGATACAAGGCCTGGCTAACCATACTTCCCCCACAGTGCTCCATTCCCCCAGCTCCTCATCACCACGACGCTGTGAAAACCGCCCTGTCTAAACTTTTGGGGGGTCCCTCACTGGCCCACCCGGACCACCGAACTCCCTCCTTGCCCACCTTTCTCTGCTCTTACAGCCACTCCCCTCCAGCCTGGCCTAATGCCCAGGCTGGAAAGGCCCCTAAACTTCCTGCCTGCTCCCTTATATACTCCTTAAACCTACTCTCTGCTGCCACCTTGAGGTGTCCAGCAGCCACTATCCCCCAGAGCACTAAAAAATTCGCTAGCTCGGGGAATGGGGGACAGGGATGCCTAATTGGGAGCATAAGCCCCTACTATAAGGGGGGCTTACACAATAATAAAAGGAATAATGACATTTTCAAGCAGAATAAAAGTGTTAGCACAACAAGACAGACTGCCAGCAGTAGAACCATGACAAGGTCCATCCCCGTGACTACTGAACCCTCACACACATACCTGCAGGAGTCCAGAAAAGCTGAACCCACTTTATCATCAAACCATACTGTACCTAGTGACCTTCAGGTGCATCATTCATATGAGGCACTCATCTCCTGGGTAAGGGATGCCGGCTGCATGGCATTCACCCGCTCCTTGCTGGCCAACCCAGGAGGCTCTCTGCAGCGAGGTACCAGATAATGTATATGTTCCTAACAGGAACATTTACTACCCGCATAAATTTATTATCTGTATAATTTACTATATTAACTCCACAATGCCATGTGCAATAAAATAACTTGAATTTTAACTATCTGTAACCCCTAGGTGGAGCTATCCCAAGGACTACTACCCCTGCCTGCTTGGCTAGTATCAGGTTAAGGGACCTGAGTTCTGAAACGGGTGCCTCCACCTGGAGGTCAGGGTTGGTAGTGGTCAAGCTAACCTGGGCACAGCCCCCATGGGACACTGTAACCCCCCCTCTTTCCCCTCTAGTGGCCTGAACACTGTACAATAATCACTTTCACAATACCCCTGGTACACCACACAAGTACCCACACTGTTTGCACTTACCACCAGGGCTGGTTCCTCTGGCTCGACCCTGGGGACCCCCTGTAAAACAAGGTTATGCACAGCAAATAGCAACAGTACAGTACTTTGAGCACAAACTGGAACTACAGTCAGATTACATGCAGAAAAAGTTAGATCTGATTTATTCAGGGGACTTGAAAAAGGGAGGGGCAAAATCAGGTTAATAGCTTAAAGGTTATATCAATCAAGCAGTTATGCATGCGCTTTGAGTCCCCCCACACAGTCCACCTCTGGGTACCCAGGTGAAGAAGAGATGGTCTAGCCAGGACCGTTGCCCAGGGTTGCAGCTGGTTGGGGCCCTGTGATGGAAAACACAACATGCACAGTACACAATATTTGTAATCCGGAGCCAAAGGGCTCAGTTCATAAAGGAAACAAAACAACAAGACAATCAGATGACACACTCAGATTAAGCTGTTGTTGCAGGGAGCTACCCTGATATTTACTCACGATACCCAAAACTGGACACAGGCTGGATGAAAATCGAGACTGCAGGTGGTTGATCTGGAATGCCAGGAGAAGCAGGGCCCACACGAGTGGCAGAGGCGAAGTTCCTGTTCAAGCGTGGAGCAGGGGGCTGATTCCCAGGCAGATCTCTCATCGATGGCTTCTCTGTGCAGTGGGTAGTCTGGCTGGGCCAGTCTGGCAAAGCCCAGACCGCATGAAGACAAATTCGGATACAGTCCGTTTTGGGCTGGATACAGCTTCCAGCAAGCAGAACACAGTTCACACAGTGGGGAACTAACTCACAACCCACTAGCAGCTCATAGCATATTTACACGTACAGAAATTCTACTGTACCAGGCAAAGTGCTCCCCGGTCACAATCGCAAAGTCTCTGCATACACCAGGAGCTTAGGGGTAGCTGGAACTCCTGACAGGCCAATCGCATTCAGCAAAATCTTCGGACTTCTTCAGGTTGAGCCTGGCCCACTTCAGTAGCTTACTTTAGTCACACAAACTTGGATTTAGTCCACAATAATTCTATTCTCTCCCTCTCAGGAGCAGCAGGCAGACATGTAAGCAAAAAACTCAGCCTTTTCACAGTCCTCCCATGTGAATCCACTCAGGACTGCTGCTCAGAATCACTTCAGCTCCTCTCATTTCACTTCCCAGCTCAGAACTAACTGCAAACTGCAAGCATCCTGGGACTTCCCCAAGATCCAAAAGATTTGGTTGGCTGAATTGGCTGTCAGTCAAAGAAAGAGCTCCCCCTTCAGTTGCAAAAAAGGCGCAAAAAGCTCCAAACCAAAGTTCCTACAGATTTTGAATTCAGACAGCTCCTGTAGTCCGGCTACATTTTAGGTCCCACCAGTACTGTTTGGTCCAATTTGCAGTCCAGGACCAAGATAGTGGAGACAAACAAAACAGTCCTTGCTATAAAGAAAGCAGGTTAGACAAACTACATTATCACTCTAAATGATTTGCAGTAAATAGTTACATCTTTCAACAGAGCTCCCTCTCAGATTACTTAAGCAGCAATAGGCAGCTCTTAAAGAGACAGTACACAGAGGCTACGCAGGCTCTGGTGATCACATTTAAACAGCTAAAATGCAGGACACCAGCCCGGTAGTGAGCATTTAGGCAAGCTCAAGGAAGACTTTTTGGGAACCCCCATTTGTAGGGGGTTACACCCTTCCCTGCCTGGGAAAACTTGGCGTCTGCGTCAAGTCTGTACCATCATAACATTGAAAATGCAACATATACAGCACATTTATACCATTAGCATGTTATACAAGTACTATCTGATTCATAAGTTAGCATAACTTGTCACTTTACTATACATTTCAGTGTACTTCACTATATCATTTCCATTCTGACAATACATTATGCATATTTCACACAGGTAAATTGAACATTACTATACAGAATCATGTAATAACTTCTTGTACTTTAAACAATGCAAGAGGGGGCCCTTCCCTATCAGCTGACTTGGGGCTGGATGGAGGAGGGGCACCATGGTGAGAGGGCAAAACAAGTAACATGGAATGGGCCATCAAGCTCAATTTGGGCAGTGAGTTCTGAGAGACAAACACCTTTGTGGACTACATTGAGAGGCAAATCCACTGGCCTCCCGGGGGAATCGTAACTGAAACGCACCACTGGCTTGACAGCTCGGCCAGTCTTTCTGGGGTGAACAACCACAGTCTCTGTACTTTCAGCAATGGTCTTGGAGCTTTCATCACTTGTGAGAGGTGCCTCTGCATGAAGGGGAATGTCCAAGCTGGGAGCACTGTCAGCCCCTTGCTCTGTAGTCTCTGTTTCTACAACAATTGGCTCATTTTGAAGACACTCTGGCACTGAAGGGGAGTTGTCAGCACTCTCATAGTCTTCCTCAAGTTCTGGCATGTCACCAGAAAGACTCATACCATCAGCCTCTCCTTCAGGCAAATCATACAGTTCCACAATACATAAAGACTCAGCATCCTCAGACGTGAAACTTTGCACTTCACCTTCAGGGAGCATTGGCTCCAAGGATGATGCCGTGACGTTAGGCAGTCCAGAAGGCTCAGCTTCATCCCCATAATTCAACATAGGATTTCCACGAAACAACTGACTCGGTTCATATGACGGGTAATAGGCATTTTCAAACTCACAGTCATCCGAGTTAGACTGGCAGTGACTATCATTCTGGGCCTGCTGCGGGGAAAGTCTTATATCGGCAACCACGGGGGCAGGCTGACTCTGTTTTTTTTCTTGCAGCAGCATGAGTCACTGGTCCAGGGAAATCAATCTCGGTGGGTTCAGCCTCAATTATAACTTGACCAATAGGTAGAAAGTGGTTACGGTGCATGGTCTTGACAGCTTTGGAGTTATTCTTGACGCACTTTGTACACTGGCAAATCATCCAACTTTCCAACTATGACATGGGAAGATGGTGCCATCGATCAGCAATTTGTGTTTACCATGCAATCCTAAATTTTGCAGCAACACACGGTCTCAGGCCTAAACTCTTAAGCCTTACTTTTCTATCATGTCTCTCTTTGTTGCTAGATTTCTTTTGCGGCCAATGTCTGGGCCAGTTGATAGGCATGGTTCAATTGAGCTTTCAGTTTTGTACATATTGCAGGTAATCTTCGGCTCGGACCCCATCGGGAGAAACCCCAAAACAGACATCAACAGGCAGCTGCGCCTCTCTCCTGAACATGAGGCGGTAGGGAGAGAACCCGGAAGCATCATTCTTCATGCAATTGTATGCGTGTACAAGGTGCTAATCTGCTGGCTCCATTTATGTTTATCTTTTGGGTGGAGGGTGCCTAGCATGTCTAGCAGGATGCGGTTAAAGCCTTCTGGTTGAGGATCCCCCTGCGGGTGATAAGGGTGGTTCTTGACTTTCGCACCCCCCCATAAAGAGAGCATTTCTTTGATTAGCCGACTCTCAAAGTCCCGGCCCTGATCAGAGTGAATTCACTGGGGGGCACCATAGTGGATGAAGACATTTTCCACTAGCACCTTGGCCACGGTAGATGCTTTTTGATCTTTGGTGGGAAAAGCTTGTGCATACCGTGTAAAATGGTCCATAACCACTAACTCATTGCCAATGTTTTGCTGATCAGGCTCTAAACTCAAGAAGTCTATGCAGACTAGTTCCATTGGGGTGCTGGTAGTAATGTTGACAAGGGGGGGCAGCCCTCTGAGGCAGGGCTTTTCTCTGCAGGCAGCGACTACAAGTCCTTACATGGTGCCCAACATCGGCTCCCATCTTGGGCCAGTAGAATCGAGATCGTACTAGGTCAAGGGTCCGGTCGATACTGAGGTGGCCCATATGATTGTGGAGGGACCTCAGTACCAAATCTTTGCAGGCTGTGGGCAGGACCAATTGTTGCTTGTCTATTCAGCCACCTCGATCTACAGTCTCTCTATACAACAAATGATTAAGCAGCTTCAACCTGGGGCCTTCTTTAAACAATAAAGCAGTTCGCAGATCAGAGGAACACAACTTGGACACATCTTTTCCTGCACGAAGGGTGTCAAGTGCTGGCTGAATCATAGGATCTCGGGACTGAGCCCACTGAATGCTGTCATTGTCAAACTGAGGTACTGCACTAATATCTAGAGCAGAGAAGTGGCAATACGCAGCCAGTATGCAGGTGTCAGAGGGGCCCAAGCAATCTACTAAGCAGTCCGCTGTGTCCGTAGACATCTGTTCATTTCTATCAAACTTTTGGCACAATGCTTGAATGTCAGATTCAGACAGCCTGACCTAGTTGATCTTGGAAATGGGCCTCCGGGATAGGGCATCCGCATCAATATGATTCAGGCCCGGTCTGTATTCGACAGCATAATCATATGTTGACAATACAGAAAGCCACCGGTGTACCATGCCATCTAACTTAGCTGAAGTCTGTACATAGGTCAATGGGTTATTGTCAGTCCTCACCAATATTTTTGCCCCATAGAGGTAATCATGAAACTGGTCGACAATGGCCCATTTTAACGCAAGGAACTCCAGCTTGTGCACAGGGTAGTTTCGCTCTGACGGGGTCAAGCTCCTACTGGTGAATGCCACTGGTCTCAAACCATCCTCATGGTCTTGATACAGTACAGCTCCTAGACCCTGCAGACTGGTGTCAGTATGCAGCACATTGGGTTTGGTAGGAAAAGCATAAGCGAGGATGGGGCATGGGTGAGCTGGTATATGACTTTGTGGAAAGCTGCTTCACAGTCAGGCGTTCAGTGGGACCCAAAAAGTTCACCTGGGCAGAAATATGCTTTGTCTGGTTCTTTGATGGCCCCTTTTTTTGTATTTTCGATTGGTAGGAGGGTAACCCTGGGTAAGATTCAAGAGTGGCCGAATCACTTTGGAATAGTCCTTTATGAATCAGCGGTAGTAGCCACAGAATCCCAGGAAACATTGTAGATCTTTCAAATTATGGGGCTGAGGCCAAGTAGTCAAGGCTTCAACTTTACTAGGATCAGTCTCTATCCCCTCTGTAGACACTATGTGCCCCACATACTTCACAGAGGTTTGGAAAAACTGGCACTTGTCAATGGACAGCTTGAGGCTGAAATCTTCCATTCGGTCCAGTACTTTGAATAGTCAACTCTCATGTTCCTCCAGGGAGCTCCCAAACACAATGACATCATCCAAATACACCAGGCATTCCAGAAAATTCATGTCTCCCACCGCTCGTTCCATCAGTCGCTGGCAGGTGGCTGGGGCACCCGATATCCCCTGTTGCATTCTCAAGAATTAGTAGAACCCCAAAGGACAGATGAAGGCTGTCTTCTCACAGTCCTCCAGAGCCATCAGAATCTGGTAATATCCACTGCGAAGATCCAACACCGAGAACCATTTGTTCCCATTCAAACAATCCAGAGCATCTTGTATACGGGGCATGGTGTATTGATCAGGGATGGTCCGTCTGTTGAGGGTCCAATAATCAACACACATTCTCACAGATCCATTCTTCTTATGCACAACCACAATGGGAGAAGCATATGGGCTCCTGGATTGTTGTATCACACCAGCCACAAGCATTTCCTGCAAGTGTCTTCTCACATCATCTATGTCTGCAGGGGCTAGGCATCGAGACCTCTCTCAAAATGGCCATTCATCATGCAGACATATGTGATGCTCCGCACCCTGGACACATCTCACGTCCCATTCCTTCAACAAAAACACTTGATCTCTCTGGGTAAGTTTCTGGCTAATGCTAGTCTTCCATTCAGCTGGCAACAGGGAGTCACCGAAATCAAACAAGTCGGGAGTCACTCTATCTGTCTTGCCAGGGTGCTTGTTGCTGGGCAACACTGCAGTGTCTGCACAGTGTACCATAGCTAGGGTGCATCCTCTGTTCACCCGGATCTCCTGATCTGACACATTATGAATCTGGACCATCACTCGTCGTGCATAGGCATGAGCATGAGCTGGCAAGATGCTGGGCTTAACCAATAATCCTTCCGGCAATTTTCCATCGTCTGGCACGTCCAACATTAGTATTTTGTTCTTGACAGCTTTGCGGAGGCAGACCTCCCCTTGAACGGTACACTGGGCGTTAGGGGCCAGTACCTTTGAATCAGGATCCTTCTTCCACACAACCCCTACCGGTTCATCCTGGTCCACTCCCTTGGGGTTCTGTTGCAAATCATAGGCCCTCTTGATCAGAATGGGAATTCTTAGGGCCCTCCCAGTCCGCCGCCCTTGTTTCTCGCAACAGAGTTGTGCCAGTCTCCCAAACATATAGGCGTTGGTCCCAATTAACAGGGGAACCCCATCATACTGTCTAGTAGGGGGACACACTAAGGCCAGTGTCTCGACTTGCTCTTCCACACCAGTTACAGCTGCAGAAAATGACAACCAGAGGCAGACATATCCTAGGTAGGCATAAGACTTGTCGCTCAGCCCCCACACATGTAGGCCTTCCAGGGATTGTAAGGGCACAGCAGATAAGGGTTTGTCATACCAGTCCTTAAATACAATGGTCACTTGCGACCCACTGTCCAGCACAGCCCAAGTAGGAATACCATTCACAGCCATGGTAGTCTCCATTGAAGGGTCCATTATTTTGGACCAGTCTGGAGGGACAGCAGCAGGGGCCTGGACAGATTATTTAGCCACATAGAGATTTGAGTTACTACTTCTTGAACCCTCACTATGGTCATTTTGGGCACTCCTCGACCGCTGATTCATTCTCCGAAGCTCGCCTTGAAGTCTATATACAACTTTATCTAGGTCTTTTGTGGACTGGCATTCTCTCTTCATGTGCCCATCCTTCCCACAATTATGGCAAAATATGTTTTCTGGGATTTGGGGTGGCCGAGGCATCACACTGGGAGCTGGGGTGGTGGTACTACCAGCTGAAAACCTTGGTACCATCTCTGTCTGCTGTGTGGTGAGCATTTGGAGACATCTCATCAATTCTCTTACTTCCATAGTCAAGACATCGAGTTTCAAGCTGCTGTCAGCAGGAGATGCCTGGGTGGACACCCCCACCCCCATAGCAGATGCAGTTGGATAAGGGTCGGTGCCTGTACTTACAGGAGCGGCCTTCATAAAGAGACTGTTTTTTGTTTCCCTGAACTCCCTCAGCAGTTCATCCCATGGTGGCACACCCTCATTGGTCCCCACTTCGGAAGGGCCTTTTGATGCTGTGATAACTTGGGCTGCGCTCACCCTAGAATTACAATCCCCCTCTTCATTTTCAACCTCCCGGAGTTCTTTTATCAAGTCACAATAGTCCAGTGGGTTACCCCTTCTATCTGGGAGCCTTAATTGAACGAGCTGCAATTTAGAATGCTTTGCATGTTGCAGTATGTGACCCAACCTCACATGGTTTAAGTCACTGGCGGCTACCCCACCTTTTCGGTAAGCCTTCTGCAGCACTCTTCCCCGACGAGTAACATATGCAGACATACTTTCCCCTGGCCATTGTTTTGTACCTTGAAATTTCCACATCAATTTCTCCCCTGACTCAATGCTCTCAAAATTGCTTTCGAGTGCAGATAGGTACTTCTGGGCAGATGCATCAGGGTTTGTGGACCTCAGAAATTTAATGGCCTCTAGGGTGGGACCCCTCAAACTTTCTATGATCCTTTTCCATTTCTCAGCCTCCGCACACTGCCATTCAGGTGCCAAAGGGGCAACACAATCTATCCAGGTCTCCCAATCATCCTCCTCTTGGGGGGTGTGGAAGGTGCCAGAGAAGATTCTCAACCTTCGGTAAGAGTCGTGACTAATGGTAGGTACAGACATAGGAGCCAGCATTGGGATGGGCACAGAAGGAGGGGCAATAACAGGTGCTGGAGCGGGAGCGGGTGTTGGGGAAGGAACACCCCCAGGTGGCAGGAATAGTTTCTTTAAGTCCTCCACAGTTTTCCCTTCCTCCAGCAACAACTTAGCAAATTTCTCCTCAAAAGTCTCAGACAATAGGGGGAGCTCATCCTCCCCGGGGTTTTTACTGTCTCTAGTTATCACTCTCCAGGCGGCTGGGGTCCCTTCTTGGGCAATGGTCCATGGCACTTTGGAACTGTCAGCTGGGTCACTACACTCTACTAACGCCATGAATGTTTGGGCGGTCAAATCAGCCTGTCGCCCCACCACCACAGCGTTTGTTAAACATTCAGCTTTGGAAAGTAGTCCTTCTACAGCATCTTTACCAATGTTCAGGGGAATATCCAATACAAGCAGGGCATTGTGAGGGTCAATCTTCTGCCCTGTACACCACCCCACCAACTGGTGCACAGCCACTTATGTTGGGGTAGCCATTTATGTTTGACAATAATTCATAGTTTCGGCCACTAGAAGACACAAAATCCCAGCAGTGAGCCTCCAAGATGTAACCCCTAGGTGGCGCTATCCCAAGGGCAACTACCCTGCCTGCTTGGCTAGTAGCAGGTTAAGGGGCCTGAGTTCTGAAACGGGTGCCTCCACCCAGAGGTCAGGGTTGGTAGTGGTCAAGCTAACCTGGGCACAGCCCTCCGGGACACTGTAACCCCCCTCTTTCCCCTCTAGTGGTCTGAACATTGTACAATAATCACTTTCACAATACCCCTGGCATACCACACAAGTACCCACACTGTTTGCACTTACCACCAGGGCTGGTTCCTCTGGCTCGACCCTGGGTACCCCCTGTAAAACAAGGTTATGCACAGCAAATAGCAACAGTACAGTACTTTGAGCACAAACTGGAACCACAGTCAGATTACATGCCAAAAATGTTAGATCTGATTTATTCAGGGGACTTGAACAAGGGAGGGGCAAAATCAGGTTAATTAGCTTAAAGGTTATATCAATCAAGCAGTAATGCATGCGCTTTGAGTCCCCCCACACAGTCCACCTCTGGGTACCCAGGTGGAGAAGAGATGGGCTAGCCAGGACAGTTGCTCGGGATTGCAGCTGGTTGGGGCCCTGTGATGGAAAACACAACATGCACAGTACACAATATTTGTAATCCGGAGCCAGAGGGCTCAGTTCGTAAAGGAAACGAAACAACAAGACAATCAGATGACACACTCAGATTAAGCTGTTGTTGCAGGGAGCTACCCTGATATTTACTCACAATACCCAAGACTGGACACAGGCTGGATGAAAATCAAGACTGCAAGTGGTTGATCTGGAATGCCAGGAGAAGCAGGGCCCACACGAGTCGCAGAGGCATCGTTCCTGTGTAAGTGTGGAGCAGGGGACTGATCCCCAGGCAGATCTCTCGTCAAGGGCTTCTCTGTGCAGTGGGTAGTCTGGCTGGGCCAGTCTGGCAAAGCCCAGACCGCATGAAGACAAATTCGGATGCAGTCCATTTTGGGCTGGATACAGCTTCCAGCAAGCAGAACGCAGTTCACACAGTGGGGAACTAACTCACAACCCACTAGCAGCTCATAGCATATTTACATGTACGGGAATTCTACTGTACCAGGCAAAGCGCTACCCGGTCACAATTGCAAAGTCTCTGCACACACCGGGAGCTTAGGGATAGCTGGAACTCCTGACAGGCTGATCGCATTCAGTAAAATCTTCGGACTTCTTCAGGTTGAGACTGGCCCACTTCAGCAGCTTACTTTAGTCACACAAATTTGGATTTAGTCCACAATAATTCTATTCTCTCCCTCTCAGGAGCAGCAGGCAGACATGTAAGCAAAAACTCAGCCTTTTCACAGTCCTCCCATGCGAATCCACTCAGGATTGCTGCTCAGAATCACTTCAGCTCCTCTCATTTCACTTCCCAGCTCAGAACTAACTGAAAACGGCAAGCAGCCTGGGACTTCCCCAAAATCCAAAAGATTTGGTTGGCTGCTTTTGCTGTCAGTCAAATTAAGAGTTCCCCCTTCAGTTGCAAAACAGACGCAAAAAGCTCCAAACTAAAGTTCCTACAGACTTTTAATTCAGACAGCTCATGTAGTCCGGCTACATTTTAGGTCCCACCAGTACTGTTTGGTCCAATTTGCAGTCCAGGACCAAAATAGTGGAGACAAACAAAACAGTCCTTGCTATAAAGAAAGCAGGTTAGACAAACTACATTATCATTATCACTCTACCTGATTTTCAGTAAATAGATACATCTTTCAACAGAGCTCCCTCTCAGATTACTTAAGCTGCACTAGGCAGCTCTTAAAGGGACAGTACACAGAGGCTATACAGGCTCTGGTAATCACATTTAAACTGCTAAATGTAGGACACCAGCCTCACAGTGAGCATTTAGGTAAGCTCAAGGAAGACTTATTTGGAACCCCAATTTGTAGGGGGGTTACACAACATATACGAGACATTTATACCATTAGCATGCTATACAAGTACTATCTGATTCATAAATTGGCATAACTTGTCACTTTACTATACATTTCAATGTACTTCACTATATCTTTTCCATTCTGACAATACATTATGCATATTTCACACAGGAAAATTGAACATTACTATACAGAATCATGTAATAACTTCTTGTACTTTAAACAATGCAAAAGGGGGCCCTTCCCTATTAGCTAACTTGGGGCTGGATGGGGCAGGGGCACCATGGTGAGAGGGCAAAACAAGTAACCTGGAATGGGCTGTCAAGCTTAATTTGGGCAGTGAGCTCTGAGAGACATAAATACCTTTGTGGACTACATTGAGAGGCAAATCCACTGGCCTCCCGGGGAAGCATAACTGAAGCGCACCACTGGCTTGACAGTTCAGCCAGTCTTTCTAGGGTGAACAACCACAGTCTCTGTACTTTCAGCAATGGTCTTGGAGGAGCTTTCATCACTTGTGAGGGGTGCCTCTGCATGAAGGGGAACGTCCAAGCTGGGAGCACTGTCAGCCCCTTGCTCTGTAGTCTCTGTTTCTACAACAATTGGCTCATTTTGAAGACACTCTGGCACTGAAGGGGGGTTGTCAGCACTCTCATAGAGTTCCTCAAGTTCTGGATTGTCACCAGAAAGACTCATACCATCAGCCTCTCCTTCAGGCAAATCATACATTTCCACGATACACAAAGATTCAGCATCCTCAGACGTGATACTTTACACTTCACCTTCAGGGAGCATTTGCTCCAAGGATGATGTCGGGGCGTTAGGTAGTCCAGAAGGCCCAGCTTCATCCCCATAATTCAACAT
The DNA here is from genome assembly GCA_016271365.2 of Neoceratodus forsteri. Classification (NCBI taxonomy): domain Eukaryota; kingdom Metazoa; phylum Chordata; order Ceratodontiformes; family Ceratodontidae; genus Neoceratodus; species Neoceratodus forsteri. Next base: position 824,227,574 of record CM028136.1, on the reverse strand, counting down.
AGGATTTACACAAAACAACTGACTCAGTTCATATGTGGGGTAATAGGCATTATCACACTCACTGTCATCTAAGTTAGACTGGCAGTCACTATCATTCTGGGCCTGCTGCAGGGGAAGTCTTAAATCGGCAACCACGGGGGCAGGCTGACTCTGTTTCTTTTTTGCAGCAGCACGAGTCACTGGTCCAGGGGACTCAATCTCAGTGGGTTCAGCCTCAATTATAACTTGACCAATAGGTCGCAAGTGGTTATGGTGCATGGTCTTGACAGCTTGGGAGTTATTCTCTGGTTGCACTTTGTACACTGGCAAATCATCCAACTTTCCAACTACGACATGGGGAAGATGGTGCCATCAATCAGCAATTTTGTGTTCATCATGCAATCCTAAATTTCACAGCAACACATGGTCTCCAGGCCTAAGCTCTTGAGCCTTTACTTTTCTATCATGTCTCTCTTTGTTGGCTAGATTTCTTTTGGCGGCCGTTCTCTGGGCCAGTTGCTAGGCATGGTTCAATTGAGCTTTCAGTTTTTGTACATATTGCAGATAATCTTCAGCTCGGACCCCATCGGGAGAAACCCCAAAACAGACATCAACAGGCAGCTGGTCCTCTCTCCTGAACATGAGGCGGTAGGGAGAGAACCTGGTAGCATCATTCTTTATGCAATTGTATGCATGTACCAAGGTGCTAATCTGCTGGCTCCATTTATGCTTATCTTTTGGGGGGAGGGTGCCTAGCATGTCTAGCAGGGTGCGGTTAAAGCATTCTGGTTGAGGATCCCCCTGCGGGTGATAAGGGGTGGTTCTTGACTTTCACACCCCCCATAGAGAGAGCATTTCTTTGATTAGCCGACTCTCAAAGTCCTGGCCCTGATCAGAGTGAATTCTCTGGGGGGCACCATAGTGGACAAAGACATTTTCCACTAGCACCTTGGCCACAGTAGATGCTTTTTGATCTTTGGTGGGAAAAGCCTGCACATACCGAGTGAAATGGTCCGCCTGTTGAGGGTCCGATAATCAACACACATTCTCACAGATCCATTCTTCTTATGCACAACCACAATGGGAGAAGCATATGAGCTCCTGGATTCTTGTATCACACCAGCCACAAGCATTTCCTGCAAGTGTCTTCTCACATCGTCTATGTCTGCAGGGGCTAGGCATCAAGACTTCTCTCGAAATGGCCGTTCATCATGCAGATGTATGTGATGCTCCGCACCCTGGACACATCCCACGTCCCATTCCTTCAACAAAAACACTTGATCTCTCTGGGCAAGTTTCTGGCTAATTCTAGTCTTCCATTCAGCTGGCAATGGGGAGTCACCAAAATCAAACAAGTCGAGAGTCACTCTATCTGTCTTGCCAGGGTGCTTGCTGCTGAGCAATACTGCAGTGTTTGCACAGTGTACCATAGCTAGGGTGGATCCTCTGTTCACCCGGATCTCCTGATCTGACACATTATGAATCTGGACAATCACTCATTGTGCATAGGCATGAGCATGAGCTGGCAAGATGCTGGGCTTAACCAATAATCCTTCCAGCAATTTTCTATCACCTGGCGTGTCCAACATCAGTATTTTGTTCTTGACATCTTTGCGGAGGCGGACCTCCCCTTGATCGGTACACTGTGCGTTAGGGGCCAGTACCATTGAATCAGGATCCTTCTTCCACTCGACCCCTACCGGTTCATCCTGGTCCACTCCCTTGGGGTTCTGTTGCAAATCATAGGCCCTCTTGATCAGAACGGGAATTCTTAGGGCTCCCAGTCCACCACCCTTGTTTCTCACAACAGAGTTGTGCCAGTCTCCCAAACATATGGGTGTTGGTCCCAATTAACAGGGGAACCGCATCAAACAGTCCAGTAGGGGCACACACTAAGGCCAGTGTCTCAACTTGCTCCTCCACACCAGTTACAGCTGCAGAAAATGACAACCAGAGGCGGACATATCCTAGGTAGAGATAAGACTTGTCGCTCAGCCCCCACACATGTAAGCCTTCCAGGGATTGTAAGGGCACAGCAGATAAGTGTTTGTCATACCAGTCCTTAAATACAATGGTCACTTTCGACCCACTGTCCAGCACAGCCCGAGTAGGAATACCATTCACAGCCACAGTAGTCTCCATTGAAGGGCCCACTATTTTGGACCAGTCTGAAGGGACAGCAGCAGGGGCCTGGACAGATGATTTAGCCACATAGAGATTTGAGTTACTACTTCTTGAACCCTCACTATGGTCATTTTGGGCACTCTTTGACTGCTGATTTGTTCTCCGAAGCTCGCCTTGAAGCCTATATACAACTTTATCTAGGTCTTTTGTGGACCGGCATTCTCTTTTCATGTGCCCATCCTTCCCACAATTATGGCAAAATATGTTTTCTGGGATTTGGGGTGGCCGAGGCATTACACTGGGAGCTGGGGCAGTGGTGCTACCAGCTGAAAACCTTGGTGCCATCTCTGTCTGCTGTGTGGTGAGCATTTGGAGACATCTCATCAATTCTCTTACTTCCATAGCCAAGACATCAAGTTTCGAGCTGCTGTCAGCAGGAGATGCATGGGTGGACACCCCAACCCCCACAGCAGATGCAGTTGGATAAGGGTCGGTGCCTGTACTTGCAGGAGCGGCCTTCATAAAGAGACTGTTTTTTTGTTTCCCTGAACTCCCTCAGCAGTTCATCCCATGGCTGCACACCCTCATTGGTCCCCACTCCGGAAGGGCCTTCCGATGCTGTGATCACTTGGGCTGCGCTCACCCTAGAATTACAATCCCCCTCTTCATCTTCAGCCTCCTGGAGTTCTTTTATCAAGTCACAATAGTACGGTGGGTTACCCCTTCTATCTGGGAGCCTTAATTGAAGGAGCTGCAATTTAGAATGCTTCACATGTTGCAGTATGTGCCCCAACCTCACATGGTTTAAGTCACTGGCGGCTACCCCACCTTTTCGGTAAGCCTTCTGCAGCGCTCTTTCCAGATGAGTAACATATGCAGACAAACTTTCCCCTGACCATTGTTTTGTACCTTGAAATTTCCACATCAAGATTTCCCCTGACTCAGTGCTCCCAAAATTGCCTTCGAGTGCAGATAGGTACTTCTGGGAAGATGCATCAGGGTTTGTGGACCTCAGAAATTTAATGGCCTCTAGGGTGGGACCCCTCAAACTTTCTATGATCCTTTTCCATTTCTCAGCCTCCGCACACTGCCATTCAGGTACCAAAGGGGCAACACAATCTATCCAGGTCTCCCAATCATCCTCCCCTTTGGGGCTAGGGAGTGTGCCGGAGAAGATTCTCAACTTTTGGTAAGAGTCGTGACTAATGGCTGGTACAGACATAGGAGCCAGTATTGGCATGGGCACAGAAGGAGGGGCAATAACAGGTGCTGGAGCTGGAAGGGGTGTTGGGGGAGGAACACCCCCAGGTGGCAGGAATAGTTTCTTTAAGTCCTCCACAGTTTTCCCTTCTTCCAGCAACAACCTAGCAAATTTCTTCTCAAAAGTCTCAGATAGTGGGGCGGTGCTCATTCTCCCCGGGGTCTTTACTGTCTTTAGTTATCACTCTCCAGGCAGTGAGGGCTCCTTCAGGGATGATAGTCCGTGGCACTTTGAAACTGTCTACTGGGTCCTTACACTCTACTAACGTCATGAAACTTTGGGCAAGCAGATTAGCCTGTCGACCCATCACCACAGGGTTTTGTAAACATTCAACTTTGGAAAGTACTCCCTCTACACTGTCCTTCTTGGTACCCAGGGGAACATCCAGGATAAATATAGCATTTTGGGAGTCGATCTCCTGCCCAGTACACCACCCCACCAACTGGTGTACAGCCACTTCTGTTGGGGTAGCCATTTATTTTTAACAGCAATTCGCAAATTTGGCCACTAGGGGACACTAGTCCCAGCGGTGCAACTCCAAGATGTAACCCCTAGGTGGTGCTATCCCAAGGGCTACTACCCCTACCTGCTTGGCTAGTAGCAGGTTCAGGGGCCTGAGTTCTGAAACGGGTGCCTCCACCCAGAGGTCAGGGTTAGTAGTGGTCAAGCTAACCTGGGCACAGCCCTCTGGGACACTGTAACCCCCCTCTTTCCCCATCTATTGGCCTGAACACTGTACAATAATCACTTTCACAATACCCCTGGTACACCACACAAGTACCCACACTGTTTGCACTTACCACCAGGGCTGGTTCCTCTGGCTCGACCCTGGGGACCCCCTGTAAAACAAGGTTATGCACAGCAAATAGCAATAGTACAGTACTTTGAGCACAAACAGGAACCACAGTCAGATTACATGCAGAAAAAGTTAGATCTGATTTATTCAGGGGACTTGAAAAAGGGAGGGGCAAAATCAGGTTAATTAGCTTAAAGGTTATATCAATCAAGCAGTTATGCATGCGCTTTGAGTCCCATGCACAGTCATACCTCTGGGTACCCAGGTGGAGAAGAGATGGACTAGCCAGGACTGATGACCGGGGTTGGCCGGCATCGCAGCTGGTTGGCGCCCTGTGATGGAAAACACAACATGCACAGTACACAATATTTGTAATCCGGAGCCAGAGGGCTCAGTTCATAAAGGAAATGAAACAACAAGACAATCAGATGACACACTCAGAATAAGCTGTTGTTGCAGGGAGCTACCCTGGTATTTACTCATGATACCCAAGACTGGACACAGCCTGGACAAAAATCGAGACTGCAGGTGGTTGATCTAGAATGCCAGGAGAAGCAGGGCCCACACGAGTCGCAGAGGCGTCATTCCTGTTCAGGCGTGGAGCAGGGGGCTGATCCCCAGGCAGGTCTCTCGTCAATGGCTTCTCTGTGCAGTGGGTAGTCTGACTGGGCCAGTCTGGCAAGGCCCAGACCACGTGGAGACAAATTCGGATGCAGTCCGTTTTGGGCTGGATACAGTTTCCAGCAAGCAGAACACACTTCATACAGTGGGGAACTAACTCACAACCCACTAGCAGCTCATAGCACATTTACATGTAAGAGAATTCTACTGTACCAAGCAAAGTGCTCCCCGGTCACAATCGCAAAGTCTCTGCACACACCGGGAGCTTAGGGGTAGCTGGAACTCCTGCCAGGCAGATCGCATTCAGCAAAAATCTTCAGTCTTCTTCAGGTTGAGCCTGGCCCACTTCAGTAGCTTACTTTAGTCACACAAACTTGGATTTAGTCCAAAATATTTCTCTTCTATCCCTCTCAGCAGCAACAGGCAGACATGCAGGCCAAAAACTCAGCCTTTTCACAGTTCTACCATGCGAATCCACTCAGGATTGCTGCTCAGAATCACTTCAGCTCCTCTCATTTCACTTCCCAGCTCAGAACTAACTGAAAATTGCAAGCAGCCCGGGACTTCCCCAAGATCCAAAAGGTTTGGTTGGCTGATTTGGCTGTCAGTCAAAGCAAGAGCTCCCCCTTCAGTTGCAAAAAAGGCACAAAAAGTTAAAAACTACAATTCCTACAGATTTTGACTTCAGACAGCTCCTGTAGTCCGGCTACATTTTAGGTCCCACCAGAAATGACTGGTACAATTTGCAGTCCAGGACCAAGATAGTGGAGACAAAACAAAACAATCCTTGCTACAAAGAAAGCAGGTTAGACAAACTACATTATCATTATCACTCTAAATGATTTTCAGCAAATAGTTACATCTTTCAACAGAGCTCCCTCTCAGATTACTTGGGCTGCAATCAGGCAGCTCTTAAAGAGACAGTACACAGAGACTATACAGGCTCTGGTAATCACATTTAAACTGCTAAAACACAGGACACCAGCCTGGCAGTGAGCATTTAGGCAAGCTCAAGGAAGACTTTTTGGGAACCCCTATTTGTAGGGGGGCTACATATTAAAACATTCACATAAAAAAAACTGAGTTTAATAATAGCATGAAGGCACTGCAGGGGTTGGGTTACCTTTATTAATCTAGCCCTAAGGTCTTAAGACACTCAGCTACGCATTGTGTCACATGACCCCCCCCCAAGGTTACATTAGCAGAAGGCACCACTACCCCTGGTCATACCTAAATGCTTAAATATTATTTGGTGTGTGGTAGGATTCAAACCCTGGTCTTCAGCTTCCTAGCTTATTGAAAGATCCACCTCACCATGGAACTGCACTCAAATCAATGGCAGGTAGTGTGGGGTAGAGACTAAGCTGCAACCTGTAAAGATGGTTATCTGCATGCTAATCCATGCAGGAACATCTGCTGTATAGTACAAGCTATATAAGGCACAGAATGTTCCTGACAGAAATGTTTCATGGTCCTTTTTGTGTACCATCACTAAGGATTGACACTGTTGTAACCCCCTTACAAATGGGGTTCCTAAAAAGCTTCCCCGGAGCTCGTTTTCCTGCTCCATGCCTGGTTAGTGATCGGCATAAAGCTGTTTAAATGGGAGGCACGGGACGCTTTTAAAGCCTCCGTATACTGTCTCTTTAAGGGCTGCCTGTTGCAGCCGTGATTAACTGGAATGGGGGGGGGCTGTGTGGTTGTATGCCTGAGTCCCGCTCGGGACGCTGAAAGAATAGCTCACTCCTGCCATCGCTAGTGGCGCAGAGGGAACTTTATTGGGGGATGTGATTGTTTGTTGGAAATAACGTAAAATAATAATGATAATGTGGTTGTTCTAACCTGCCTTCCTTTTGCAGTGAGGACTGTTTCGGTTGCCTCCTCCATTTTGGTCCAGAACTGCTGAATTGGACCAATCGGTGCCTCGGGACTCGGGAGAGCTATCTGACCAATAGAGTAACTGCTTATAAGTTGGAGAAGGCATTATGGGCTATGGCGCTTTTACGCACCACTGAGGGGCAGAAGATTGATGGACTGACAGGTGTGCCAGCCAATGGAAACGGGTAGCGCCCAAATTGAAAAGAGAGCCCCATGCTGAGAAGGGGCAGATGCGTTGTGGCTGGTGAGAAGAAAGGAGCTCTGTGCTTCTGCGCTAGTGGAGTGTTCGCTCGGGAAGCGCATGAAGGTCTCCATCGGCCGTTTGTCTGCCATTGAGTGAGTCAGATTAAATCCACTGCATGCGGTCAGAGGAGGCTGGTGCCAGCCCAGCTACCCACCAGGCTTGACCTGTTTGGAGGATTGGAGACTCTGCTGAATTGCGCTCAGTCCTCAGGAAAGCTGAAACTGCCGTTGCAGCACCTTAGCCAGCTGAGAGTTCGTGTAAGCCTTGGAGGCTGCAGCCTGGTGTGGTACCCCTCCGGAGTTGCCATATAAATGTGTGAGGAGGCTGGTGAAACTCAGGCTTAGCCCCGCCAGTGGTGCAGAAACTGTTGCTTGCTGGAGTCATGAGTACTGAACCAGGGTAGCTCCCTGCTAAGTTGCAACAGTGGTTTCAAGTTGTTTTATTCTACTGCTGGCTGCCTAGCTAAATCTCCTTCCATCCTGACTTTTATCAGTATTGTAAAGGCTATCTGTGTCAGGGCCCCAACCAGCTGCCACGGTGGACTAGCCATTAGGGCTTGGGTACCCAGGGACAGTAAATATTAGGGTCAGGCCTGTGTACAGAGCCCTAGGTAGATAAGAATAGTGTTAAACCAATCAACTTGATCCTCCCCCTGTCCTTGTTACTCCCCCCTTAAATAAATCAGATTGTTTGTTTCACAACTGCACCCTGGGTAGTTTGTGCATTTATGGTGAACTACTGCATAGTGACTGCATTATAACTGCACCTTACTTTATAGGGGGTCCCTGGAGTGAGCTGAGAGATACCAGCCTAGTGGCAAGTGTACTGGGGAAGAATATTGCTGGTACCTCGTGTGAGCCATTAGTGGGACGAAAGGGGGGTTGCAGTAACCCAGAGGGCTGTGACCGAGGCAATCTCAACAGTATTAACCCCGACCTCTGGGTGGAGGCACCCGCCAATGGATCTGGGCCCCTTATCCTGTCTCCGTGGAGGCAGGCAGGGGTAGTAGCCCTAAGGTAGTGCCTAGGAGTTACAAATTAGGCATCTGGGATTAGCGTCCCCTAGTGGCCAAGTGGGGAAGTACACAAGAGATGGAAAAAGTGGAAGGGACATGTTGGGAAAAAATTAAGTTGGGACCTATTAAGACCATGGTACACAAACTGATGGGGTGGGGTGAGCTCAAGAGCTGGACTCCCAGAAAATTGTGTTACTGCTCGATGTGCCTTTAGGAACCCCAACTGCTGACATCATTTCCACAGCAGAGCGAGTAAAATGTTTAGGCAAAGTGGAGGTAAAAGGGCGTATGGCTGACTTGCTCGACCAGACGCTGCAGGTGCTACTCCTGTGCAGTGTGGTCATCGACCCCGAGAAGGTACCTCCCGTGATTTATCCGGAGGGTGCCTCACAGGGATGGAGGCTAATTCATATCCGAAGTGGGTCAGTCACCCCTGGAGGGTCCCACCAAATGAATAGTTTTAAAGACAAACTGATTAAATTGCTGGCTGTGGAGGGGAGAACTACTCAGGAACTGCTGCAAGCATTGGATTTGTCCAGTGATGCTACCCCTCAGGGCTCCCCCGGCACCTCCCCCTGTCCCCCCAAGAGTTCTGTGTTGGCTTCACTGCCCCTAGTGGTCCCACCTATACAGCTCAATTCTTACCGTAAGTTAAAACTTTTTTCTGGCACGGTGCCAGTGCCTCCAGGGGAGGATGACCTGGAAGCTTGGATGGACTATGCCACCCCCTTAGTTCAGGAATGGCAATGCTCTGAGGGGGAGAAAAGGAAGAGACTGATGGAGAGCTTGCGAGGGTCCTGCTTTAGAAGCCATTAGGTTTTTGTGGGCCACCAGCCCGGAAGCCACCGCTGCAGAGTACCTCTCTGCTTTAGAAGGGGTGTTTGGGAGTACAGAGACTGGTGAAGATTTATTATGGAAATTCAGGTCTGCTAGGCAGTGGAGGAATGAGAAACTGTCCGCGTTCGTCACTAGGGTGGAGCGGGCCTTGCAGAAGGCCTATAGAAAGGGGGAATCACTGCCGCAGCCCTGAATCAGGTCAGGTTAGAACATGTTTTAAAATCTGCCAGATTCTCTAGTGTAATACTGCTGAAACTTAAGTTGCATGATCGACGGGCCTCCCCGCCTGAATATTGTCAGTTAATGAGGGAAATTAGAGAGGTGGAGACTGATGAAGAGGGGTGGGAGCCATGTGTGGGGGTGGTGAACCCTAGTGGGACCCCTGAGCCTAGTACCCCTGAGGAGGTCAGCCTGTCCAGAGGGTCTGAGGGATCCCCAGATTTTCCTGGTGTTGTGGGAATGTGAGTTGTTTCCTCTGACCCCCATGTAGAGAGTGAGTTGAGGGCCAAGGTCAGGAATTTACGGGAACTGGTGAGGGACTTAAAGCAATCTGCTATGTACCCTGTTAGGTCCGGGGCCCCTGAGATAAACCGAACCCAGACCCCCAGCCCAAGGGAGCCCCCTCACCCCTCTCAGGGCCCCCCACAAACACGGGGCCCACCGTCTAACAGTGATCTCCGGGACCCCAAGTTCTGTTACCATTGTGGAGAAGATGGGCATTTTCAACCTGAGTGTCAGAGGCCGGAGAACTTAAGGAAAGTTAACAGTAGACTGATCACTTGGCATCACCGGACCCAGTCTCGACCCCCAAGGAAAAGTTTTGTTACTCGGGCCCAGGCTTAGTCGACCCTGGTCTGATGTGGTCGGGCCTTCTATGGAGACCCTGGTGCGAGTAAATGGGATTCCCACTCGGGCTGTATTGGACAGTGGCTCTCAGGTAACCATCATGTTTCAGGATTGGTACCAGACACATTTACCTGAGGTGCCCCTGCAACCCTTGAATGGTCTACATGTGTGGGGTTTGAGTGACAAGGCATATCCGTATTTGGGGTATATCCGAGTTTGGTTATCATTCTAGACATCTGTGGCTGGAATGGATGAGCAGGTGGAAACTTTAGTTTTAGTTTGCCCACCCACTGGACTGTATGATGGGGTGCCTTTGTTAATTGGAACGAATGCTCATATGTTTGGACGATTGGCCCAGTTGTGCTCAGAAAAACAGGCATGCAAAACTGGGTGAGCTCTAAAAATACCCACTGTGCTCCAAAAAGCAGTTGCCTCCCAGAGGAGGGTTGGTCAAGAGGAACCTGAGGGCCCAGTGGGGGTGGTGTGGAAAAAGGATCCGGCTCCAGTGATATTTGCCCCAAATTCCCAGTGTGTCTTGCATGGAGAAGTACGATTAAGGACGGATGACAAAAATAAGTTGTTGATGTTGGATGCGCCTGGGGAGGGAAGATTGCCTGAGGGACTGTTGATAAAGCCCAGTATCTTGCCGGCTAGAGCTCATGCTTATGTCAAGAGAGTGATGGTTCAAGTGCATAATGTGTCCGACAAAGAGATTCGAATAAGGAGAGGGTGCACCCTGGCAAGTGTCCATTGTGCGGATACCGCAGTACTGCCAAGTAGCAAGGGTCCCAAGGCAGACGATCGAGTTACTCCTGATTTGTTTGATTTTGGTGACTCTCCGTTGCCAGTTGAATGGATAGAGAGGATCAGTGAGAGGCTTGCTCAAAGAGACCAGGTATTCTCCCTGAAAGAATGGGATGTGGGATGTGTGCAAGGGGCTGAGCATCACATTCGGCTGCATGATGAAAGGCCTTTCCGAGAGAGATCCTGGCGCCTGGCCCCGGCTGACATCGAAGATGTATGGCGGCATCTGCAAGAGATGTTAGCTGCTGGTGTGATACAACAGTCCAGGAGCCCCTATGCTTCCACTATCGTGGTGGTAAGGAAGAAGAATGGGACGGTTCGGATGTGTGTAGATTATCGCACTTTGAATCAGCGGGCCATCCCCGACCAGTACACCATGCCCCGAATACAGGACGCTTTGGACTGTTTAAATGGCAGCAAGTGGTTTTCTGTGTTGGATCTCCACAGCGGGTACTACCAGATCCCGATGGCCCCAGGGGACCAAGAGAAGACTGCATTCATTTGCCCCCTAGGTTTCTATGAATTCATTCGGACGCCTCAAGGGATTTCAGGCGCCCCAGCCACCTTTCAGCGCTTGATGGAGAGAGCCGTGGGGGATATGAATTTGCTCGAGTGTCTGGTCTATTTAGATGATGTCATAGTGTTTGGACGCTCATTGGAAGAGCATGAGCAGCGACTATTCAAGGTCCTGGATTGGCTGGAGGAGTTCGGCCTCAAGCTGTCTATAGATAAATGTAAATTTTTCCAGACCTCTGTAAAATATGTGGGCCACATAGTGTCTACTGAGGGCATAGAGACTGACCCCAGCAAAGTGGAGGCGTTGACTACTTGGCCCCAACCCAGGAACTTAAAAGAGTTGCAATGGTTTCTGGGGTTCTGCGGATACTATCGGCGATTTGTCAAGGACTATTCTCGAGTGATTCGTCCCCTCCTCAACCTCACTCAGGGGTACCCTCCTACCCACAAAAAGTATAAGAAAGTTGTGCGATCCAAGACCGAGAAGAGGTATTTCCAGCCGAATGAGCTGTTTGGGGATCGTTGGACTGTTGAGTGTGAGGACGCTTTCTATGACATCATATATCAACTCACCCATGCCCCCGTGTTGGCTTATGCTGACCCGGCCAAGCCCTACGTCCTCCATACCGATGCTAGTCTTCAAGGATTGGGGGCTGTGTTGTATCAGGAGCACTCAAATGGCCTGAGACCTGTAGCATTTGCCAGCAGAAGTCTGGCTCCTTCAGAAAAAAACTATCCGTGTATAAGCTAGAGTTCCTGGCTCTGAAGTGGGCCATTGTTGATCAGTTCCATGACTATTTATGCAGTTGCCAAGATATTAGTAAGACTTATAACAATCCTCTGACCTATGTACAAACCTCAGCTAAGTTGGACGCCACTGGCCACAGGTGGCTCTCTGCCTTAGCCACCTACGACTATGCTGTTGAATACAGGGCCGGTTTAAACCATATAGATGCAGATGCCCTTTCTCGGAGGCCTATGCCCCAAGCTGATTGGGTCAGGTTGTCTGAGCCTGACATAACAGCCCTTTGCCAGAAGTTTGACAAGGAAGATCAGGTGTCCTCGGATGCTGTGAACTGTATGGTGGAATGCTTGGGGCCCTCTGAGAGCTGTATACCTGCTGCCTATTGTCATTTTTCCGCCCTGGATACTACTTCACTGCCTCAGTTTGACAATACTAGTCTTCAACAGGCTCAATCCCGAGATTCTCTGATAAAGCTGGTGGTGGAAGCCCTGCAGGCTGGGCGAGATGTGTCCAAATTGCTCTCTACTGACTTAAGAGTCACCCTGTTATACAAAGAAGGGCCCAAATTAAGGCTGATTAACCAACCACTATACCGAGAGACTGTACATAAAGAGGACCAGATCGTCAAACAACAGCTGGTGCTGCCTTCCGAGTTAAAAGAACTGGTTTTAAAGTCTTTGCATAATCAGATGGGACATCTTGGCATCAACCGAACTCTCGATTTGGTGCGAGCCCAGTTTTACTAGCCAAAAATGAGCACAGATGTGGAGCGGTATGTCAAGACCTGCAGTCGGTGTTTGCAGAGGAAAGCCTTGCCCCAGAGAGCTGCTCCTATGGTCAACATTACTACTAGTGCCTCTATGGAACTAGTCTGCATTGATTTCTTAAGCCTAGAACCCGATCTGAGAAATATCAGTAATATATTGGTGGTTAACGATCATTTCACCCGGTACGCACAGGCGTTCCCTACTAAGGATCAGAAAGCAACCACGGTGGCTAAGATACTTGTTGAAAACTTTTTTGTCCACTACGGGGCTCCCCAGCAAATCCATTCTGACCAGGGAAGGGAGGGACTTCTAGAGCCGCTTGATTAAAGAGATGCTGTCTTTGTGGGGGGTGCGAAAGTCAAGAACCACCCCTTACCATCCTCAGGGAGATCCCCAGCCTGAAAGGTTTAATCGCACATTGCTTGACATGTTGGGCACATTGCAACCCAAAGACAAACCGAGATGGAGCCAGCAGATCAGTACCCTGGTTCATGCCTATAACTGCACCAAGAGTGATGCCACGGGATTTTCCCCGTACCGACTGATGTCTGGGAGAGAGGCTAGATTGCCCATGGATGTGTGCTTTGGAGTTTCCCCTGATGGGGTGCAAGCAGAAAATCATTTACAATACGTACAGAAGCTGAAGGCCCAGTTAAACCATGCTTATCAGTTGGCCCAGACCACGGCTGCTAAAAGAAACTTGGCTAATAAGGAGAGGTATGACAAGAAAGTGAAGACATTGGAGTTAAGAGAAGGGGACAGAGTGTTGCTGCGAAATCTGGGGCTGCATGGAAAACACAAGATTGCTGACCGATGGCATCACCTCCCTCACATTGTTGTGGGACAACTGGCCGATTTGCCTGTGTATAAAGTGTGACCTGAAAACAATTCCAAAGATGTGAAGACTATTCACGAAATCATCTACTGTAATCAGGCAAATCCTGATTGAAGCAGACCCTCAACTGCCGCCCCTCGGCCTGTGACTAGATCTGCTGCCAAGCAAAGAACTAAAGCCGTGGATCCTCCAGCAAGCCAACCAAGAGAGCCTTGTCCAAACCCTGCAGAAGGAGATAATCAACAATCGGTGTCAGAAGACAATGAAGAAGATATTGAATACTATCCCTCTTACGAACTGAGCCAGTTGTTTCGGGGCAATCCCCTTGTTAATTCTGGAAACAAGATTGGCCCGTCTGGACTGTTTAAGCCCCATACTTTGCCTCCAGAGCCGATACCTCCAGAAGATGAGCTGGGTAGCAGAAAAGCCCCAGGGGTGGGGTCCTTAAGCCTGGCTGAACTGTCTGGCCTGGCTGAATTATCTGACTTCTCGGACGAAGAGAGTGAGGTGGGGGGACAAGCCAGTGATATGCCAGAACCGGAGGAATATTTTGAATGCCCCGATGGTTCCTCACTAGTAGATGCACAGCCCTCAGCTGAGCCCAGTGGAGTGGGTCCTGGGGTAGAGGGTCAGGCCACCAATAATACTATGAGCACTGAGCCCTATTTGCCTGTGGAGGTTCCCATCCCTAATGTCAGTGGGGCTGATTTGGAATCAGGGCCTGTTTCAGGGCTCCCCGAGACACCTAGACGCTCCAGCCAAGAAGTACGGCCTGTAATAAAGTTGAGTTATGAGTCTCTGGGTCAGTCAGTGGACCTGCCCTTGAATGCGGTCCACAAAGGGGTGTATGTGTCCCTGAGCTCCTTGCCCAAGCTAGCTTTGGGGGATAACTCTAGTTTGTTGGTATTACCCTCTGGGTGTGGTGCCCCTGCTTTAGGTGACCCGCCCATAACTGAAGTGGAGCGGTTCCCCCAGGTCCGGGGCCATGAGCAGGAGATATTGACCTGATTGGGAAAAAGAGAAACAAAGGGGTATGTGTGTACAACGTTGTATAACCCATAGTACACTGTGAATATTCATGTATGTAATGCAAAGTGTGATGTAGTGTCAATTAGGCTGTGTGTCTTCGAGTGCATTAAGGGTAATTACTTGGCACGGATGCCAAGTTTTCCCAGGCCAGGAAGGGTGTAACCCCCTTGCAAATGGGGGTTCCTAAAAAGCTTCCCCGGAGCTCGTTTTCCTGCTCCATGCCTGGTTAGTGATCGGCATAAAGCTGTTTAAATGGGAGGTGCGGAACGCTTTTAAAGCCTCCGTATACTGTCTCTTTAAGGGCTGCCTGTTGCAGCCGTGATTAACTGGAATGGGGGGCGGCTGTGTGGTTGTATGCCCGAGTCCCGCTCGGGACGCTGAAAGAATAGCTCACTCCTGCCATCGCTAGTGGCGCAGAGGGAGCTTTATTGGGGGATGTGATTGTTTGTTGGAAATAACGTAAAATAATAATGATAATGTGGTTGTTCTAACCTGCCTTCCTTTTGCAGTGAGAACTGTTTCGGTTGCCTCCTCCATTTTGGTCCAGAACTGCTGAATTGGACCAATCGGTGCCTCGGGACTCGGGAGAGCTGTCTGACCAATAGAGTAACTGCTTATAAGTTGGAGAAGGCATTATGGGCTATGGCACTTTTTCGCACCACTGAGGGGCAGAAGATTGATGGACTGACAGGTGTGCCAGCCAATGGAAATGGGTAGCGCCCGAATTGAAAAGAGAGCCCCATGCTGAGAAGGGGCAGATGTGTTGTGGCTGGTGAGAAGAGAGGAGCTCTGTGCTTCTGCACTAGTGGAGTGTTCGCGCG
The DNA here is from genome assembly GCA_016271365.2 of Neoceratodus forsteri. Classification (NCBI taxonomy): domain Eukaryota; kingdom Metazoa; phylum Chordata; order Ceratodontiformes; family Ceratodontidae; genus Neoceratodus; species Neoceratodus forsteri. Next base: position 824,212,456 of record CM028136.1, on the reverse strand, counting down.
GGAAGCGCGTGAAGGCCTGCATCGGCCGTTTGTCTGCCGTTGAGTGAGTCGGATTAAATCCACTACATGCGGTCAGAGGAGGCTGGTGCCAGCCCAGCTACCCACCAGGCTTGACCTGTTTGGAGGATTGAAGAATCTGCTGAATCGCGCTCAGTCCGCGGGAAAGCTGAAACTGCCATTGCAGCACCTTAGCCAGCTGAGAGTTCGTGTAAGCCTTGGAAGCTGCGGCCTGGTGTGGTACCCCTCTGGAGTTGCCATATAAATGTGTGAGGAGGCTGGTGAAACTCAGGCTTAGCCCAGCCAGTGGTGCAGAAACTGTTGCTTGCTGGAGTCGTGAGTACTGAACCAGGGTAGCTCCCTGCTAAGTTGCAACAGTAGTTTCAAGTTGTTTTATTCTACTGCTGGCTGCCTAGCTAAATCTCCTTTCCATCCTGACTTTTATCAGTATTGTAAAGGCTATCTGTGCCAGGGCCCCAACCAGCTGCCACGGTGGACTAGCCATTAGGGCTTGGGTACCCAGGGACAGTAAATATTAGGGTCAGGCCCGTGCACAGAGCCCTAGGTAAATAAGTATAGTGTTAAGCCAATCAACTTGATCCTCCCCCTGTCCTTGTTACTCCCCCCCTTAGATAAATCAGATTGTTTGTTTCACAACTGCACCCTGGCTAGTTTGTGCATTTATGGTGAACTACTGCATAGTGACTGCGTTATAACTGCACCTTACTTTATAGGGGGTCCCCGGAGTGAGCTGAGAGATACCAGCCTGGGGGCAAGTGTACTGGGGAAGAGTATTGCTGGTACCTCATGTGAGCCATTAGTGGGATGAAAGGGGGGTTGCAGTAACCCAGAGGGCTGTGACCGAGGCAATCTCAAAAGTATTAACCCCGACCTCTGGGTGGAGGCACCTGCCAACGGATCTGGGCCCCTTATCCTGTCTCTGTGGAGGCAGGCAGGGGTAGTAGCCCTAAGGGTAGCACCCCCTGGGGGTTACACTGGCATTGGCTGTGAAGGCAGCCACTCAGCTGCCCCCCAGCCAGAGTGAAAAAGCATCCTTTTTGTTACTTGATTTATTCCTCCTTATTACATTTATTTCTGGTCATGTCCTCAGCTGGCTTCACACCAGAGACTATACTTCGGCAACTGGGCCCATCCTCTGATACAGGCTCCAACCCCCGACAGAGTTGTACAACCTTGGCTTAACCCCCCCTCTTCCTGAGGCAGGATTTCTATATTCCAACTAGACAGGCATAAACATACTTTGAAGGGTGGGAACAGTTCACAGTTGCTGGTCTGTCATTGGGGAAGGGCACAGCCCAGTCATATGCAGGGATGATATGGGTAGCTATGGGCCATCCTCATAATTCTGCCACCAATGAAGTATGGGTGTTATCCCGTATTTAGCCCTGAGCCCTTCCACATCCCTCCCATAAGCAAGCTTGCACACAACGACCCTGGGCTGGGAACACCCGGTGAAGGATGGTCACCTTTGTCGTCAAGAGTGTTACACCATGCCACCTCCAGGTGTTGCTCCAAGAGCAGAGCAGCACAACCCCCCACCCCAGGAAGACAGCATCCATTTGGACACTCTCAGCCCTCCATGCTGGCTACCATGACTGACATCCAGGGCTTGGGCCACAAGCCCACATCACCAATGCACCAAACCAGTCCTCCACCACTCAGCACCATGGAGCTGGGAAAAAAGAATAAAATTAAAAAAAAGTTAACCTTTGAGAAGATGTATCCGATTTATGATTGACTGGTTATGGCCTTTCTACTTTTCCCATATGGTAACACATGGGTTGGGCTTTTCACAGCAGCTCCACAGAAAGCCTTTCAGCACTGTCCTCCAGTCAAACACTGAGTAATGGTATAACTCACAGAATCTTTTTTGTAGCCTATCCAGCTCCCTTATATCTTTATTTTTTTTAATTCTTTGGTAACCAGGTAAGGCCCACTAGGCCCAAGACCTGTTTTCAGGGGTGACCAGGGAGCACTTGGGAGGTTAAGTGACTTGCTCAGGGTCACACAGTATGCAAGTGGAAAATGGAAGAATCAAGCCTAGGTCTGCTGGATGTACCAAGCTCATTCACAGCTTGTTACACTAACCTCTGGAACAGTGATGCACAACTTGTTTTTTGTGGAGGGCTAAACTGAGACTTGAGTCAAGGCCAAGGGCCACTGTAAAATGGGCCAAGGTGACAAATGTCCAGCAAGACATTATTAAATGTACACATAAAACAAATCAAAACATACATTTATTTATTTGTTTATTTATTTATCAACATGTTACTGAAGAAAAAATTACTCACCTTAGTAATGTTGTTTCTTCTAATGGAGTCTTGCTATATTGTAGACATTAGCAGTTTGGTCCAGCTCTAGAACTGCCCCGGAGTGAAATGGTTAAAACCATTCCAAAATAGAATTTTGGCACGAGCAGCTCTATCTGTGTCATTTCAAACTTGAACTGTCAGATCTTTAGAGCCAAACTCACTAAGGTCTGTGTGGAAGCTGTAACCTACACTAGCCAAATGGCTACCTAAATAATAACAACCATTGATGGTCCCAACACCCAAGACTCAAGTCAGGGGACCAGAAATACTAACACCATTCTAATAATATGAAAATGGAACATAAGTATAATAAAACACACTCGCAGTACACATACACACCCCCAAAGCCCCAAAGGGGACAAAATGCTAACAGGACATAAGTAGTGCCCACACTAAGTTGCCCGCACCCCACCAAGTAGAGGTTCTGAGAGGGGCAGGTTGGGGGGGAGGTCTATAATATAGCAAGACTCCATTAGAAGAAACAACATTACTAAGGTGAGTAATTTTTTCTTCAAACAACATGAAGTCTTGCTATATTATAGACATTAGCAGAATACACAGCAGTACCTCCATGGAGGAGGGGCAGAACCTACTTAGGGAATAGGCTCTGAAGAACAGCTGTGCCAAACCGAGCATCTCTCCTGGCCTGGACATCCAGGGAGTAATGCTTGGTAAAAGTGTGTACCATTTTCCAAGTAGCAGCCTGGCAAATCTCTAATAAAGGGATATCTCTGGCAGCAGCTAGAGACGCAGCTGTACCCCTGGTAGAATGAGCCCTCAAACCGGGGGGGGGGGGCTCTGCCCACTTTCTGATAACAAAATTGGATACAAGAGACAATCCACCTGGCTATTGATCTCTTAGTGGCAGGTTTGCCTTTCCCAACTTCACCATAGGTAAGGAAAAGTTGGAGGGATTCGAACCTGTGACCTTTGGTACGCTCTATATAATAACTAAGAGCTCTCTTAACATCCAGGCTGTGCAACCTCCTCTCACCCGAAGAGGAGTGATCAGTGAAAAATACTGGAAGGGAGATAGATTGATTAAGATGGAAATCTGAAACCACCTTAGGCAAAAACTTCCTATTAGTCCTAAGGACTACCTTATCCCTGTGGAAAGAAATAAAGTCAGTCTCCACTGACAAGGCTTGCAATTCACTTATGCGTCTGGCAGAAGTGATAGCCACTAGAAAAACAGTTTTCCAAGTTAGGTACTTAAGCTCTGCAGAAGACAGAGGTTCAAAAGGGGGTTGCATTAACTGGGCAATGCAAACATTAAGGTCCCAAGCAGGGGCCGGTTCCCGAAAGGGAGGATTAGTATGGAGTAATCCCTTAAAAAACTTGGAAAACACAGGATGAGAGGAAAGAGGGGATGACTTTCCTGCTGACACAAAAGCAGACACAGCTGCCAAATGAACTCTCAGGGTAGCTGGTCTGAGACCCAAGGAATTAAGATGTACCATGTAATCTAACAAAATGGGCAATTCAGCAGATTCTGTGGGGAAATATTTTTCCCAGCACACCAAATGGAAAACCTTTTCCATTTAGAACTATAAGTAGCCCTAGTGGAAGGCTTTCTGGAAGCCTTTAGGATCTCAAGAACACCCTGAGAGAGTGTAAATCAGCAAACTCTAACTCCTCAAGAGTCAGGCCTTGAGGTTGAGGGATTTGAGGTCCGGATACAAACCCTTCCTGGGCACAAGTCAACAGATTGTGATTCCTGGGAGGCACAGGGGAAGATGGACTGTCAGAGACAGAAGGAGTGGGTACCAGGGCTGCCTGGCCCAATCCGGGGCAATCAGAATCACCCTGCAAGGCTGAGATCTGATTTTGACTAGTACTTTGAATAGGAGAGGAAAGGAGGGCAAAGCATAGAGGAACTTCCCCTCCCAATCCAGAAGAAGGGCATCCAGGGGAACTGAGCCCAGCACTGGAGGCCTGCAACAGAACAGAGGAAGTTTATGATTGTCTGGGGCTGCAAAGATCTATCTGAGGGATGTCCCACCTGGCAAAAACTATCCCAGCACTTGAGGATCCAGGGACCATTGTGATGGCCCTGGGAAATCCTGCTGAGGGCATCCGCTAGGACATTGTCCTTCCCTGGAAGATGAACTGCTATGAGGGAAGTGTTCAGGGAATAGGCCAGAGACCACAACTTCATTGCCTCGGTGCACAAGGCCGAAGACAGGTGCCCCTGTTGTTGATGTACCACATTGTTGTGGTGTTGTCTATTCTGACTTTATCACCTTGTCATGGACAGATGCAGAAAAAGCTTGAAGAGCTAAAAGACAGCTCTGAGTTCCAGCAAACTGATGTGGAGCAGAGATTCCTGGGGGGACCAAACTCCCTGAGAGGAAAGGTCGCCCATGTGGGCTCCCCAACCCACCAACTTGGAAAGGGGGTCTCTTCTCTGAGACCAAAAGGTTCTCAAGTGAAACTGAATGTCTCTCATCTGAAATCTGGCTCCCTGCACAACAGCTGTGGATGCAGCCATGTGCCCCAGGAGCTGCAGAAAGTGTCTTGCTGGTCGAGAGACCTGCAGAGTGAAGGAAGAGGCCAGAGCCACTAAATTCCTTACCCTTTCTGGGGGAAGAAAGGCTCTGGCTAGCTTTGTTCCAATTCTGCCCTATAAAGGTGAGTACCTGGACTGGTTCCAGAACCGACTTTGGTAAGTTTAGCAGAAAACCAGGGAGGTGAGAAGCTGCTGGGTGACCTGGGTGAGATTTTACCTGTTCTGGGGACTGGCCTACAATGAGCCAGTCGTCTAGATAGGGAAAAACAGCAATCCTCTGCCTCCTTAAGTGGGCCACTGCCACTGCTAGACACTTTGTGAATACCCTTGGAGCAGAGGTAAGGCCGAAGGGCATTGCTCTGAACTGGTAATGACCTGAGGGCAGTTGAATCTGAGGTACTTTCAATGGGATCTTCTGATTAGGACATGGAAATAGGCATCCTTGAGGTCCAGGGAGGCTAGCCAGTCCCCTGGCCTTAGGGAAAGTAAAATCACTGCCAGAGTTACCATTTTGAACTTTGGTTTCAAAAGATGCTTGTTCAGATATCTGAGATCTAAAATGGGCCGCCATTCTCCTGTCTTTTTTGGGGTAAGGAAGTATCTGGAATACAGACCCCTGCCCTGATGCAGGGGAGGAACCCTTTCTACTGCTCTGAGAGCTAACAGGGATGAGACCTCTGTTTCCAGAGCGAGGGTCTCTGAAGCACTTGCAGGTAGAAAAAGTCTGCCTCTCAACTTGGAAACTTTGAAGCTGAGAACCAGACCCTGGCTTACTACTTCCAGAACCCACTTGTCTGAGGTTAAAGAAGCCCAATTCTGACTGAGTAAGCCAGTCTGCCCCCCACTGGTACAGGAGAATCGGCCCTGGGCACCCCATCAGGGTGCCTGTTTTAGAAAGCTTTAGGCTGGGGGTGGGCAGGTCTGCCACCCTGCCTGCCCCTGCCTCTGAAGAAGCCCCCTCTGAGCATAGGCAGAGGAGGCCTGAGTCTGGTAGAAAGGCCTGTGAAAAGGCCTACCCCTACCCCTGGGGGGCATGCCTTTGAGGAGTGGCTTGCCGCTCCTTAGCCTGGGCACTCTTGTAAGTAGTCCTATATTCATCCATCTTCTTCATGTAATTCTCTGTCTGCTCTCCAAACAGAGAATTTCCCACCACAGGAAAATCCATAGCCTTAGTCTGGGTATCCTGTGACAAACTAGTACACCTGAGCCAGGCCAACCTATGAAAAGCTACAGATGTGGCCATGACCCCTAGAGGAAACATCATTAACATCCACAGCAGCATGAAACTGAACCTTAGAGGCTTCAATGCCATCAGCAACCACCTGTTCTAGTTCACTAGCCAGCTGGCCATGGGCCTGCTTGGCAGTACATAACAGTATCCCATCTAGATTTCTGATACCTAGCTACATAAGCCATATAATTTGCTTGCCTGAGTCCCAGAGAGGCTGCCATATACTGTTTTTGCCATGGCATCAATCTTCCTGGAATCCTTGTCAGGAGGATTGAAGCCAATGGAATATTAGCTTTATCACAGGCAGCAGCCTGAACTACTAACATGACTGCATTGCTGAGAAAGGAATTCTGTATCAGGGCCTGACAATGTATACCTTCTGTCCATCTTTTTATCTACAGGAGACACAGAATTAGGAGCTTTTAAAATTTTAATTGTTTGTTTCCTAAAAGACTTATGTAAAGGAATAGACAATCTCCTAGACTCTGGAATATCCATCATTTCTACAAAATCAGGCTCCTCTTGCTCATCCACAGCCTCTTCTAAAGGAAGCTGGAGGGTTTCAGCAACTTTTATAAAACATAAAATGAGATGGGGACTCAGACAGCATAGGGAGATTCTAAAGGTCTGTCTGGGGAGATGTCCGTTCAATGGGCACACCAGACCTTCCAGCCACATTCATACTGTTCATAATCCTCCTCCGCTCCTCTGGTTCATAAAATTCCTCAATATCATAATCCTGAACCACTGGGACGGACGAACCGACCTTTTACCAGATAGTGGTGGTTGGACGGACCCTGAGACAGTGACTGGACAATTTGTATGGCTTTTGCTATCTCTGCAGCAGTTGGAGAAGGAATTTTGGACTCCAGACCTGCTGATTTTCTTCTTTCTTTACTGGAATTGGTTCCTCAGAACCAGCTTTTCTTTGCCCAAGGAAGTCTGGCCCTGGTCAGAGGGCACTCCCTCTGGTTCGGTTGGCACGAACCGGGCTGGCCATCTGGGTCAGCGGACTTTGGCCTTCTCGCCTCTGAGCCTGCCTAATCTTTTTCCAGGGTGGCTGCAGGGAAATTCTTACATACCTGGCAGTCTGACTGGAGGGGTCAAACCCCAGACAATAAACACATGTGGTGTGTGGGTCAGCCTTAGCAAAGACTTTCACAAACATCACAGTGTTGAAACCAGTGGGCAGTTTTTCTTTTGGGTTTCTCAGACATAATGCCAGCCTAATAAAAACTTGCCCTTTATGGCGGTGCCAGGCAAGAACACCCTTATGTGGTTCCCTAACCGTGTCACGGTATTGGAAAGTAATAAATCCGTTTTTTTAGAACCGATAAGAACCGGAACCGCACTCTAAAATAGTAACTTTTAGTTTTAAATGAGTTTTAAACCTACTGATCGGTTCAAAACCGAACCGATAACCTACGTTCCACACAGACAAAACCTTCATTTGCTTACGGTTACCACAGATAGAGCTTGAACCGAGCGGTTTTGCGGTTAAAATAAAACTATTCTCGGTTAAATCCAACAGAGAAAACACTCTTTAAACCGAGAAATGAACCGAGCAGAAGGAGAAATCTCCGGGCGACTGTTCACTGAGTGAGTAAAGAATCTGACAGTTCAAGTTTGAAATGACACAGATAGAGCTGCTCTTGTGCCAAAATTCTATTTTGGAATGGTTTTAACCATTTCACTCTGGGGCAGTTCTAGAGCTGGAACAAACTGCTAATGTCTATAATATAGCAAGACTTCATGTTGTTTGAAACTAAAAACAACAAAAAAAATAAAGACTGCAAGTGGAAGCTGCTAGGTCCTTGGAGGCCACAGACAGCTGCAGTGGTTGCCATTTATGGCCCCTGAGCCACACGTTGTGCACCCCTGCTTTAGGCAATACTGCCAGCCTCCCCCCCATATCTTATCACTGAAGTATTTAAGCGCCTATATTCTAAGTTAGTTGTAATAATCTACAGTGGTATGCTCTTCAGAGGTGTGTGTCTGTTTTTTTTCTGTAAAACAAAACACAATAATTGTCAGTTAAAGCTTCACTTTCAGACAAAAAGCTGAATACAATTGATGATACATTTCTGCAGATGATTGTTGAGTCTCTAAGTAGAAAGGGCGAAGAAGCCACCAGCCACAGGGAAACACTATTCAAGCTGCACTTTATAAATGCAAGTTAAGGAAACTGCAGAGGGTCTTTGCATAGAAAGTGAATGAAACAGCAGGACCTCACCTCATATCAGCAAGGTAAAGACCAAAACTAGAATGGTATATTGCAGGACCTGACCTGAGGCAGGCCCGTCTTTCTCTGCGTCACTTCAGGTCTACATTGTGTAGCAGGTCTCCTAAACTTCTGTGACAGATTTCTTTCACTATGGTGATAGGAATGATTTACTTCTATGGAGGATTTCTGTTCCACCATTGGTTATCATTGACATCACATATCGAGTATGGGGGAAGGATAGTGGGGCAAATAAAAAAGGTAACAGAGCCTGGAATTCTGGAAAGGTAATATTTTTAAATGAAGATCCCCACAAAATGGGGGTTCTGCAGCACCACTGCATTTCCACTGCGGGGCCTGCAATTCTGCAGCTAGTTATGGAGCCGCAGAATTGCAGCATTCGGAGGGCCTTGATCTAAGGGGAGGGTCATTGTGAGGTGGTGATTAAGCTCAGGCTTATGCAAATCTCAGCTGATCTTTGATAACTAAGAATCCTGGTTTAAAGCATGATAGAGTACAGGCCTTTTGAGGCAGTATTTTTTTGTGGGGGGGGGCACAATGGATTTTAATGTTTATCAATATTAGCCATCCACCAAGTGCACCCCTGAAAATATGACTAAATTGTTTCTATTAGATAGGACTGAGCAGGTTACATATTTATTTTCTAATTCGAACCCAAAAAAAGTTCCATATTTTGGAACTTGACAGAGTGGTGGCAGTGAGAAAGTCAAGATTACTGTATATCATGTTGCAAGACAGTTTAGCAGCTTAAAATAAAAACAATACCATGATTGTTGCCACTGGGGACCATTGTGATATATTGTCTTACTGAGTTATCATGACATCCCTGGTCCAGAGTTACACAATGTGTCTTCACATGAATTCTTTGGTACCAAGACTGTCTGGTTTCTTACAGTTCACACACAGAGAACTCATAGAAGACTCTTAGAAACATAGCAGACCTGGAAACTACACACACACACACACACACACGCACGTGTGCACCCCTATATACTGTCAATGCTTAATAATAGGTAGTCATCCATCAGGCTATAACTCTTTTGTGGGTTATGGGGCATCATAAACCAACAGGGCAAACCGTGAATAGTTCAGCATGCCCCCATAATGCCAAGATGGAACATTTGCCCTGATATACAGCTGCCCAGCTTGGTATGTTTTGTGATATATGGATGATGGATCATGAGAAATAAGAACCGTTAATATTTTAGTAAAACGATTTATTCAGTTACTGTTTTAAACAAATATCAATATTCTGATTTCACAGTTTACACATGTATTGATTTATGTTTGTTTTAATGTACTTAAACCTTGTTTTACCATCTTATTCAGTGAAGCCCATATTCTGTGCTGTCTTTACCAATTATGTCCCCACAACTTTGAAATGACATCCATAAGATGTCGGAAGTATGAAAATATAACATTTTTTCTGTACCTTTTAATAAGGGAGTTATTTTTATCCATATGTTAAAAACACACATATTACTTATGGGGTCGCTAGTTTGGCCTGTAGAACACAAAGCTACTAAACACTTCACTGAAATACATTGGGGTCTCTTCCCACCCTATCCCATTTCTTTCTGTCCTCCCTGTCCTAACAATCAGATTTGTCACAGAAGCACCCTGCTTCTGGCCCAGAGGGCAGGTGAGCAGTTGTCTTCATAGCTAATGCCACTCATTAGTAGGCTAGTAGGGGAAGCATGAAAACTGGGCTGCCCACACCTTCCTTCCTTCCCTGGGAGCCAAGCACCTCACCTCCACAACATCCTTGGCACCCAACAGGGAGCACATGAAAACTGAGTTGTCTACACCCTCTCTCCATACCTTGGAGCCAGGCACATCACCTCTAGAACATGCCTATAACCCAGCAGGGGGGGGTACATTAAAACTCAGCTGCCCACACCCTCCCTGGCAGCGGTGAGCCAGGCATCTCACCTACACAACATGCCCAGCCTCCAACAGGAGACACATGAAACCTGGGCTGCCTGCACCCTCCTTCCATGGGAGCCAAGCACCTCACCTCCACAACATGCCGAGCACAAAACAGAGGGCACATGAAACCTGAGCTGCTTCCACCCTCCCTCCCTAGAACCTGAGTGAGCACCTCACCTTCAGAACATGTCCTGCACCCAGTAGGTGGTGCATGAAAACTGGGCTGCCTGCACCCTCCCTCTCAGGGAGCCAAGCACCTCAACTGCACAGCATGCCTGGCACCCAATGGTGGGGTGTATGAAAACTGGGCTACCCACATCCTCCTAGTCTGGAAGTTGAGCACCACACCTCTACAACATTCCCAGCACCCAGTGGGGGGCATAAAAATGAGGCTGCCGCACCCTTCCTCCTTGGGATCTGAGCACCACACCTGCACAACAGTCCTGACACTGAGCACGGGGAGTACTAAAACTGAGCTGCCTGCACCCTCCCTCCCTACCTTGGAGTCTAGTACCTTACCTCCTCAACAAGCCCAGCACCCAGCAGCAGGGCATAAAAACTCAGCAGCCTGCACCCTACCTCCCTGGGAGCTGAGCACCTTACCTCCACAACATCCACAACACCCAACAGGAGGTACTTGAAAGCTGGGCTGCCCACACTGTCCCTGGAAGCCAACTCCTTTCCACAACATACCAAGCACCCAAAAGGGGGTGCATGAAAACTGGGCTGCCTGCATCCTCTATCCTTCCCTGGGAGCTGAGCACCTTATCTCCACAACATGCCCAGCAGTCAGCAGGGAGCGCATAAAAACTGGTCTGACTGCATCCTCCCTAACTGGGAGCCAAGCACCCTACTTCCACAATATACTCGGCACCCAGCAAGAGATGCATGTAAATTGGGCTCCCCACCCCTCTTTCCCTGGGAGCTGAACACCTCACTTCCGCAACATGCCCAGCACCCAGCAGAAGGCACATGACAACTGGTCTGCCTGCACCCTCTCACTGGGAGCCAAGCTCACTCCATAACATGACCAGCCTTCAGCAAGGGGAACATAAAAACTGGGCTTCCTGCACCCTACCTCATTGGCAGCTGAGTACTTCACCTCCACAACATGGCCAGCATCCAACAGGGAGTGCATGAAAACTGGGCTGCCCGTGGCCTCCCTCCCTCCCTGGGAGCCAAGCACCTCACCTCCACAACATGCCCAGCACCAACAGGTGGCACATGAAAACTGGGTTTCCAGCCCACACACATTTCTGGAAATATCTGCAGCTGAAAGATCTTCTTTGAGTTAAAATCTCTCCCACTCATGCTTTGCCCTCTCCACCACTTCTTGATCAATGGGTAAATACTTTGTCCAAACCCAATCATCTGGCAGGGAAAGAGAAAAACTTTATATCAAAGGAACTTTGACCACTCCTCATTGAGACACTCATGAGAAATGGGCCCCAAGAATTGGATCTGATCATCCCTGAGGAATATTAAGATAGAGTCTGGACACTGGCTTATGCAGCCAGCAGGGAGTTGCAAGCCAAAACAGTGCAGTTTAGAATTCTTCACAGTGCTTATAGGATGCCACATTGGCTATACAGTGCTGGCCTCATCCCAACAAGTGAGTGCTGGAGCAGTTCCTCATCTCAAGCCTTGTTGTACTCTGTGCTGTGGTCATGTCCCGACATCAATCAGTACTGGAGTGCCATGTGGTCCTCTTGAGAGAAATGGTGTAGATCCAGTGCTCTAGGGACTCCTACTTGGCCTTATTGGGCTTGCCTTCTGAAGACATTACACTTTCCCTCCACAACTTACTCTGGGTCAACAACATCCTGGAAGCTGCAAAACATGTCCTGCTCTGACACTGGAGAGACCCTGCTCCCCCAGATCCCCAGGACTGGAAAAACTTAACAGCCTTCACAGCTCACTATTAAACAGTTGCACACCATGCAGCTGGGAAACAAGACCTTTGTGCCAAAATATGGCACCCTTTCCTAGAAGCTCAGCAGAATCAGTCTGTATTATCAGCTAGGTGAGGACGCCAGACATTGTTACCCCCTTATGGAGTTCTCAGTATAGAGCTGTACCCACCCCACAGCCTTAAGCAGCTACCCATATTACCTGCCAAAATGTTTCACCACCACCACCACAGGTATATTTGCATAATGTGACCCTCTTTATGAACAGGGAGCAGGGAGCCATTATTCCCCAGCCATTCTTCACCCCTATTTTGCTATTCTTTCTGCAGGTCAGGCCTTTTACCCCATGTGGTTTCTTTGTTCCCTCATCCTGCCAGGCATGAGTGCTTTTATGCCAGGACCACCTGCACCCAGCGTTCCCTTATCCTAAGCATCTCAGTTCCTCTGTGCATTAGGCATCAAAAGAATGGTTCTTTGCTGCACTGGTGGACTGTTGGTGCACCATGGGCCGAGGGTAGGTGTCTTCGTGCAACATTGCAAAACATGCATTGGGTCTCACCCCTCTTCATTCAGGAATCAGCCACATGATAAAGTACTTTTCCTTTATCAGAATTTAGCCCCTGATGAGGGTCTGCACAGGTGTGTGAATAACCCAGGCATGACCTGTCATGCCAGCATAATATGGCATGAGTCTGTTACACACCTTACAACTACCAGCAATCTGTGGGTCACTGTACATTGTCCATCTACTTTCCCACTCCTTCCCTCCTAAATGCTCCAGACCTGTGCTAGTCCCACCATTGTTTTGTAATGGACAAAAAGACCTCTAAGGTTTATTTTTTACCTGGGTGTTTCACTCTGTTACCTTTAACATCTAACCCTGACAATAAGATGCATTGGTGGATTTGTAAACCATTTCATGTCTGCTGCACTTGTGTAATGAAATATGTTGCTGTGTCCAGTTATTTATGCACTGTACATTCTTGTTATATTTGAAACCTCAATAAAAACTTTTATGGCAAAACAAAAGAAACCTGGGCTTCCTGCACCCTCACACCAAGGCAGTTGAGCACCTCACCTCCATAACATGCCCATTATCCAGCAGTGGGTGAGTGAAAATTGGGCTACCTGAACCATCCCTGGGAGCCGAGCACCTCTCCACCACAACATGCCCATCACCCAACAGGGGGTGCACGAAAACTAGGCTACCCACACCTTCTCTCCCTGGGAGCCGAGCACCTCACTTCCGCAACATGGCCAGCCCCCAACAGGATGTGCATGAAATCTGGGCTAGTGGCACCCTTCCTTCCTGGAAGCAGAGTACCTTACAACCACAGCATGCCAAGTACCCAGCAAGAGGTACACCAAAACAAGTGTGTCCACATCCTCCTCCTCTGGAAGCCAAGCACCTCACCTCCACAACATGCCCAGCAAGGAGGGAGAGTGCATAAAAAAAAAATGGGCTGCTTAGGCCCTCATTCCTTGGGAGTCGAGCACTTCACATCCACAACACACCTGACACTCAGCAAGAGGCATGTGAAAACTGGCCTGCCCACCCTCTCCCTACCTAGGAGTCAAGCACTTTACTTCCACAAGATACCCAGCACAGAACAAGGGGTGCATGTAAACTGGGCTACCGCACCATCCTTCCACGGACACTGAAGACTTTACCTCCCCAATATGGCCAGCACCCAGCAGGGGGGCACATGAAAACTTGGCTGCCATCACCCTCCATTTCTGGGAGCCAAGCACCTCACATCCACAACACGCTCAGCACCCAGCAGGGGGGACATAAAAATGGAGCTGTCCACACCCTCCTTCCTTCCCTGGGAGCCGAACACTTCACATCCAAACGTGCCTGGCACCCAGCAGGGGTACATGAATACTGGGCTGCCTGCACTCTTCCTCCTTGGAAGCCAAGTATCTCACCTCCACAACATGCCTGGCACCCAGCAGGGGTGGCATAAAAACTGGACTTCCCTCAGCCTTCTTCCTTTCCAAGGAGCCAAACACTTCACCTCCTCAACATGCGTGGCACCCAATAGTGATGCATGAAAACTGGGCTGCCTGCATCCTCCCTCCCTGGGAGCTGTGCACCTTACCACCACAGCATGCCCGACACCCAACAGGAAGCATATGAAAATTGGACAAACACACACCCTCTCTCCCTGGGAAGTGAGCACTCCACTTCCACAACATGCCCAACCCCCAACAGAAGATGCATGAAATTTGGGCTGCCCACACCTTTCCTTCCCCGGGAGCTGAGTACCTCTCATCCACAACATGCCCAGCACCCAGCAAGAGGCAAGTGAAAACAGGGGTGCCTGCACCCTCCTTCTCTGGGAGCTGAACACCTCCCCTCCACAACATGCCCAGCATCCAGCAAGGGGACACAAAAATTGAGCTGCCCTCACCCTCCTTCTTTCCCTGGGAGCAGAACAATTCACCTCCAAACATGTCTGGCACCCATCAGGGGCTCATGAAAACTGGGCTGCCTGCACCCTCCCTCCTTGGGAGCCAAGCACCTCACCTCCACAACATGCCTGGCACCCAGCGGGGGGGGTATGAAAACTGGGATTCCCTCATCCTCCTTTCTTCCTTGGGAGCTGAACACATCAACTCCAAACATGCCTGGCACCCAACAGGAACACATAGAAACTGGGCTGCCTCCACCCTCCCTCCTTGGAAGCCAAGCATCTCATCTCCACAATATGCCCACCCAGTAGGGGGGGCATGAAAACCAGGCTTCCCTCGCCCTTCTTGCTTCCCTGGGAGCCAAACACTTCATCTCCCCAACATGTCTGGCACCCAACAGAGGTGCATGAAAACTGGGCTGCCTGCACCCTCTCTCCCTGGGAGCTGTGCACCTTACCTTCACAACATGCCCGGCACCCAACAGGAAGCACATGAAAACTGGGCTACCCACACCCTCACTCCCTGGGAGTTTAGCACCTCACCTCCACAACATGCCCATCCCTCAACAGTAGGTGCATGAAATTTGGGCTGCCCACACCCTTGCTTCCTAGGATCTGAGTACCTCTCATCCACAACATGACCAGCATGCAGCAAGAGGCAAGCTAAAGTGTGTGGGGGGGTGCCTGCACCCTCCTTCTCTGGGAGCCAAGCACCTCAACTCCACAACATGTCTGGCATCCAGCAGGGGGTCATGAAAACTAAGCTGCCCACACCCTCATTCCCTGGGAGCTGAGCACCTCACATCCACAACATTCCCAGCACACAGCAAGGGGCATATGAAAACTGGGCTGGCTGTACACTCTCCCTACGTGGGAGCCAAGCACCTTACTTCTACAACATGCCTGGCATCCAGCAGGGGATCATGAAAACTGGGCCAGCTGAACCCTCCCTTCCTGGAAGCTGCACACCTTACCTCCACGACACGCCCAGCCCCCAGCAGGGGGCAAATGAGATATGGGCTGCCCATGCCCTACCTCCCTGGGAGCAGAACACCTCACCTCTAAAACATGCCCAGTACCCAGCAGGAGCACATGAAAACTGGGGTTGCTGCACCCTCCCTCCCTGGGATCCAAGCACCTTACCTCAAAAATATGCCCCACACCCAACAGGGGGCACATGAAACATGGGCTGCCTGTATCATCCCTACCCATCAGCTGAACACCATACATCAAGCACCCAGGACAAAGACATAAAAACTGGGCTGCCTACACCCTCCCTTCCTGGTTGCCAAGCAGCTCCACATTATACCCAGCATTCAGCAGGGAGCACATGGAAACTGGGTTGACTGCACTCTCCCTATCTGGTAGCCAGGTACCTCACCTTGGCACTGGGTCCAAACAGTACCAACAATAATAGTGTCGGCATGTTGCGCATGGTAAAAATGGCACTTTGTTTCCGCACCACCCGTCTTAAGGATTCTCACTCCAAGGGGGAGCAGATCACAGGGAAAGTTAACATTTGTGGGGCCATGGAATATTGCTTCAATGGCCCCATGTAAACATAACAAAGTCCCAAAGTAGTAAAAATGTCAGAGACCAGGGTTACAACCCTGGTCTCCATTGCTACTGGCCGAGCTGCTCCATGCCCCAGCCTTCCACATCACAGGAGCAGCTCAGCCAGCCTCCTGTTCCTTGCAGCTCTTGCCCTGATTATAGAACCATGGACAGTGACCAGGGGAGCACTTACAGCAAGAGCTGTAAATACCCCATCGCTGTCCGAGTGAGCACTTACCAGACTAGCACCATATAATGCGGTGCTATTCTGGTAGTGCTCAATTGATGGGGTACCCCTCACCTCAACAACATGTTTTGTACCCAGCAGTGGGCGCATGAAAATTGGGCTGCCTGCACCGTCTTAGCCTGGGAGTCAAGCACCCCATCTCCACAACATGCTCAGGACTCAGGGGCTACATGTGAAAATCAGTCCCCCAGGTGGCAAAAAAAAAAAACAACTGTCAGGAGTTTGAAGGGATAGTACCAGAACTAATAAATATTGTGAATTCTGGGAGCTAGCCATAAAAATTCTGGGCAGGTATCTTTGTGACAGAAGAAGTGTTTTTAAAGTAAGCAAGAAGGCATGACTGGGTGTGTGTTAATGTGAGATAGCAGCATGCCTTGGAAAGTGAGGCATGAGGCAACTCCAAGTACCTTACGCATCTGAAAAGTGCCATTATCCCACAATTACACACACCCTGGAGTGCCTTATTGCAATTATAAAATGGTTCTTCTGATTTTTATTTTAACAACTGGGTAATGAGGTTCAGAAAGTAAAGTATTTCTAACCTATTCTGTTGTGCAGGAATAACCCATGGTCAAGTGATCACATCTGACCAATCACAGGTCTTGTTTTCTTTTACTCAGTTTATAATGTGCTGTAGCAACCAAATTTTAAGTGTGACTCTTCTGAATATCTGGCCATATAAGAATGAATTCATGTAGTTACTGTTTGCAGTTCTGCTCTCACCCCCACCCCGAGTACAAAAGAAAACATTCAGGCAGTAGAAAGGGGGCACCAAAATGATCACGGGATATGGAGGATAAAAGCTGTGAGGATCCATAGTAAGGAGACAGACTGCAGGATGATAAGTTGCAGCCTTCTTGGCATCCAGCATCAAGCCAGGGGTAAATGGTGGCCCCTGATAAGGACAAGGGGGAACACATTTCTGATCAAGGGACCACAGGCTGCGCAGATGGGCTGTTTTTTCTTCTTCTCCTTGTGATGACACTAAACATAATATCATACAGTGTTAAGGGAGTGAACATGCCTATTAAGAGGGGGGAAATACTGTTGGAGATGAAAAGGCTGGGGGTGACATCAGTCTTTTACAAGAAACCCACCCTCTACCCTTCAGAACACCAGAAGCTACATAGGGACTGGGTGGGACAGGTCTTCTACCACTCCCCCATCAGGCAAAAGAGCAGGAGTTGCAATCTTAATTAAAAGTGGCATGCCAGTACAAGTGACCCATGACTCAGTAGATGGGGAGAGATGCTTTGTTTCTGTCTTTATGACACACCTCAATTCCATCTTCCACATTGCTAGTGTCTATGACCCAAATGAGAATTCGGCCCTGTTTGCCAGAAAGCTGTCAAGACAAGCTTCATTGCTAACGCTAGAACCATTAATTATCAGATTGCATTTTAACTGCGTTTCCTCTCATACCTGGATAGATCATCAGGTAACGAGCAAACGAATAACAGGGCAGCTAAAGCATTAAATACTATTAGTGAGGAATTGGGTCTAATTGATATATGGCGCTCCAAACATATACTGAACACAACTATACATTCTTTTCACACCCTTGCCACTCATATTCACATATTGACCACTTTTGCGTTACCATGCAACTGGGTAGTAAGGTCTTAGACAGTAAGATATAGCCCATATCAATTTCGGACCATGCCCCAGTTGCGCTAATTTTACAGATGTCAGATGAACCACAAAAAAGAACTTGGAGATTAAATGCCTCTCTTCTTAACTATGAGATCCTTGTCTCTAAAATTATTTTTTCTTTAATTTACGTATTTATTTGAATTTTGATGATAAGGTAGACCCACCGAGACGGAGTTGTCCCTTTTTCAGAGGCGACCTGGGGAACATAAACATTCCATACATAAATACGATACAGTTTAACTTCCTATGTACAGAAGTACAGTTAAAATATATAAACATCAGTTCAGGTAAGAACATTGGTGGAAAGCAGAGGAGTAATCACACATATCAGTAATTACAACTCAAGTATTAAGAACAGTTAAAACCTATACCTATCTTGGCCTAACATTAGCAAATAATGGTTATTGAACACAGCATATTAAAACATGCTTGACTAAATTAAAACAAACTGCTGGACCCCTAGTAAAATTTAGCAATGGGTATGGGGGTAATTCAGTTATACCTTTGATGGAGGCAATCCAAGCTAAATACGTGTCACAAGCCTTGTACCTAGGTGAAATTTGGGGACCTAATAAAGTTAGTACTTTAGAACTTCCCTTGAATAAACTCTTACGCACAACTCATGCCATAGGAAATTCGACCCCTGACCCCATGGTATGGGCTGAATTAGGCCTACCAAGTCTTGATGCACAATGCATAGCTAAACTGGTCAGCTACTGGATAAAGGTTTTCCGAATGAACCTTAAAAGACTACCACAAGAATGTCTTAAAGAGAAAAAAAAATGGGACATGATGGATTGTAAAAAAATCAAACTGGCTTAAAAACCTTGATTCAATCCTCTTAAAGTATGATCTTGCCTATTTACAAAAATATGTGGAAAAAGGCAGTACCATTAGTTCAAACTATAAGGCATACTGCACTAAGAACATTTTAAATTATTGTAAGGCAAAAGACTGTGAAACTATCGCTTGCCTTAAAATTGCACCATGGCTGGTTCAAAATGATAATTCATCTAGATTTAGACATTATTTTGACACTCTTGTAGACCCAGAACTTAGAAAATTGTCATGTTCTCACGGCAAGGTATAAGAAATCAATTGAGCCTGAGGATGTTTTATGTAATTGTAACAATCAAGAAAGAGAAAGAGAGGATGTGGTCCATGTTATGTTTGGTTGCTCATGGCATATACAACCCAGGATGCTCTGGTTAGAACCAATTTGGAAACCTGCAAACCACTGCATAAAGAAGTTGAGCAAAGCAAAAAAGAAAAGAAAACCACTGTGGTTTACTAAGGACATAGCCACCAGGGTTAGGGAAAAAAGATCTGCTTTCAGGAAATACAAGAAAACAGGTTCCGACAAGGACCAGGAAGACTACAAAGAAAACAAAGGGCTGCAAGCAAGGAAATCAGAACAGCAAAGACAACAACAGAGGAGAGGAGAGGATAGCCAGAGAAGTCAAAAAGGGAGACAAAACCTTCTGTAGCTATAGTAGTGAAAAAAGAAGACCACAGGGGGTATTGTCATACTCATGAAGGAAGATGGTGAGACCACTGAGGATGACAAGGACAAAGTGGAAATCCTAAACAGATATTTCTGCTCTGTATTCGCAAAGGAGCAGGATCACTGTGGACCCACCATTACAGGAGACAATAAAGGTGGCAACAGAGTATATGCAGGACCCTTTGCAAAAGAAGTCCTAAATGAACTGGAGAAGCTCAATACAAACAAAGCCATGGGACCAGATGAAATGCACCCTAGACTGCTAAGAGAACTAAGAGAGGAATTGACGGCTCCACTGGCTGATCTTTTTAACTTATCATTTGAGCTGGGAGAGGTCCCACAAGATTGGAAAATAGCCACAGTTATCCCTCTACACAAAAGCGGTAGCAGGGTGAGTGCAGGCAACTATAGACCTGTAAGCCTCACATCAATTGTAGGCAAAACAATGGAAACCCTTCTCAAGGAGAGGATTATGGCCTTTCTCAAGGACAACAACAAATTAGACACTAAACAGCATGACTTTACCACAGGGAAGTCATGTCTAACCAATTTACTTGACTTCTTTAACTGGGTAACGAAAATAGTAGACCAGGGAGGTGCGGTAGATGTAGTATACCTGGATTTCAACTTCGATTCGGTCCCACATAGAAGGCTGCTAAACAAATTAGACAGCATGGGAGTAGGTCATCAGGTGATAAACTGGGTAAGGAGGTGGTTTACTGGTAGGACCCAGAGGGTATTAGTGAATGGCTCACTCTTAGTGGAAAGAGACGTAGCTAGTGGAGTACCACAGGGTTCAGTGCTTGGCCCAATCCTATTCAACATCTTCATTAGTGACATTTCTGATGACCTGGAGGGCAAGGTGACTTTGTTCGCAGATGACACAAAGATAGGAAACAGGGTGGACACCCCAGGAGAAGTGGAGAATATGACAGCTGACCTAGAATCTCCAACAAAGTGGTCAAGAACATGGCAACTAAACTTCAGTAATAAAAAAATGCAAAATCATGCACCTCAGAAGAACTAACCCAAGAGTGGATTACTACCTAGGGAGTGAAAAAACGGAAGCCTCCAAACAGGAAAGGGATCTGGGAATAATTATAACAGATGACCTAAAAATGACCAAGCAATGTGAGAAAGCAGCACTGAGGGCAAATGGTATGTTGGGATGCATAAGCAGAAGGATTACCAGCAGGAAAAAGGAGGTCATCCTTCCACTCTATAGATCAATGGTGAGGCCACACATGGCGTACAGTGTACAATTCTGGAGACCACACCTCAAGAAAGATATTATCAGATCAGAAACCGTGCAGAGGAGAACTACCAAAATGATTCATGGATTGCATGCAAATCATGTGAGGAGAGGCTGCGTGAATTAAACATGCACTCCCTGGGGCAGCGGAGGGACAGAGGAGACATGATCGAAACCTTCAAGTTCCTAAAAGGAATAAACAAGGTGCAGGTCCAGGACCTGTTTCATATCAAAAATCACTGAAGAACCAGAGGGCACAACATGAAGTTAGAGGGGGGCAGATTCAGAGGCAACATACGCAAGTTCTTTTTCACCGAGAGAGTGATTGACCAATGGAACTGCCTTCCACAGGAGGCAGTGGAGGCAAAAATGGTGAAAACTTTCAAGAAGGCGTGGGATAGATACAAGGGCACCATAACACTGAAAAGCAGTTAAGGGAAGGGGTAGGATTATGGGCAGATTAGATGGGCTGCATGGCCCCCTTCTGCCATCACTTTCTATGTTTTTATGGAAAGGAATCGATGCTAAGGATAAAAATGTGCTGCTAAACATTATGTTTACTACGGAAGATGACGAAGTTATTTAAAAAGTGGTGAGGTATCTTAGAGCAGCTGCTGCTATTCGCAGAAAGCATAAGTAGCACTTTTATCTATGTATATGTATGATGAACATCATTATTTTAGTATGTATGCATATTTTTAATTGTTGATATACATTTTAAAATGAATATATTTGCACTTGCTATTTTATTTTTATTATAAGATGCAGTTTTAAAGGTCTGAATTGTAATACATTTTTTAAATAAGTATTTATTATAAAATACGTATGCATGTAAAGGTCCTTGACCGAACAATAAAGTTTATAGAGTTACTACTAATATCAGTAATTATATACAGGCACAAAACAGAGGTAAATTCGTACATAGCAGTGGTAATGCAGAGATAGGTTAAGTGGTGCAATGCATAAGGATTTTTATTCAGGAGTTAGTTGGTTCAGTGGTGTTCGTAGTTTCATAAACATATATTGTGTCTTAGAAAGAAACATAACAGTGGATTGTCCCAGTAACCATGTAGGTGTATTGTATATACATATTTACAAGTAGGTGAGGCATTTAGGACTGATGTAGGACTGGTAACTATTAGGTTAGGAAGACGGGAGTGGAAGGTGGGTGGGGAGACAGGACCAGTAATGATAGTAGAGGTTATATACAGTTACAGATGGGATGGGGAATGAATATTATTTATTTATATCTCAGATTGACACGTTTGAGCTGGAAGCTCTTTTACATAGGTTCCACAAAAGTAGTTTTAACACAGATTAAACATCAGTACTGGTAACAATAGTAAGAATGACAAGGAAAAGCAAAAGGAAAAACTGACAGCATTGTACAATGTATTCCAGGCAATACAATTATAATCAGTACAGTAATTATACACTTAAGGACCCCCAAGAGTGGCAGCCACGGTGGCATTGTCGAGTTCTAATATTTAAGTGCATAGGTAGTGATGAAGATGGGGGAAGAGGGGGGTACAACGGGCAGGCTCAGGGGAGCACTTAGGAGAAGAATGGGAGACAGGCCAACAGGATGCTGGGATGCATCGCTAGGGGGATCACCTCCAGAAGGAGGGAAGTGATACTCCCTCTGTATAACTGCTTGGTGAGGCCGCACCTTGAGTACTGCGTGCAGTTTTGGAGGCCACACTTAAAGAGGGACATTAACCTCCTGGAGAGGGTCCAGAGGAGGGCAACCAAAATGATTTGGGGCTTGGGGGACAGGACCTATGAGGAGAGGCTCGAAGAGCTAAATATGTACACATTGGAAGAGAAAGGGACCGGGGGGACATGATAGAGGTCTTCAGGTACATGAAGAGGGTAAATAGGGGAGGAACAGTCAGGGTGCTTGAAGGAAGGAGGAAGGGGCCACTAGAGGCATGGGTGGAAGCTGGAGGGGGAAGATTCAGGGAGAAAGGAGGAGGTGCCTACTTCATTGAGAGGGTGGTGAAGCCATGGAATGCACTGCCTAGGGGCTGGTGGAGGCAGAGACAGTGGAGGGTTCAAGAGGTGGGACAGGTACAGGGAAGGGTTCTGAAGCAAAATCCAATGCAGCAAGAATATCCGGAACTGGGAAGGGAGAAGCCAGAGAAGGCGAGGGGGACAGCAAGGTCAGCACCCAGGGCGGGGGCTGACCAAACGAGCAGACACGAAAGACCGTTAGGCCTATTCTGATGGCATTTTAGTATGTTAGTATGTTAGAGGGGAAATTGGAGGAAAGGGGTAGATTAGGTAAGATTAGAATCAAGGGAGAGAGTTTAAGTGAGAGAGAGGGTAAGGACAGTGCTCCCATGGTGGGGCTGCTGCAAAGTGCTAGATGGGGACAAAAGGGGAGAATCATGGTAACAGCAGAGGAAGGTGATCAGGGTGAATTATTGGCTGCAATCACAGCTGTTATTTGCAGCGAGTAGTTGACGGAGTTTGTATTCGAAAGGTCCAAGTTTAACCTCTGTCGAGATATCACTATGAAGTGAGTTAAGCCATTTTGGTGCTCTAAAGATGAATATTTCTTTGAAATGTTTTTCAAACTGAGGAAGAGATGTACAGGAAAGTAAACTTTTCGAGAGACTATTCCATTTCTGGGGGCAGCAGATGCGAAGGATCTCCTGCCGATAGCTAATCAAGTCTTAGGTATATTTAGCAATGGATAGCTGGAAGATTGAAGTGTCCTGGTGAAGGATTTAAACGAGAACAAATTGGCGATGCTGGGGGGGAGGGGGAGGTGTATGAGTTTATAAGTGGAACATAGTAGGGGAAAGTCCTCTGTAGCTTCGAAGGAAGGCCAGCCTAGGGTGTTAAGCACAACACAGTGATGGGTACGAGCTTGAGTGGATGCAGAAAATTGGGCTATTCTATGATAAGTTTGTCTTAGTCTGTTTGTGATTGAAGGCTTTACTGTGCTGATCAGTGATGCTCAATAAAGGAGGCCTGAGAGTAGATGTGTATAGGCTATGATTCTTCTGGAATGTGGTGTAAATTAGGGAAGCAATAAAGAAGTACAGTACCTTGGGAAAAATGCAGACACAGAAGTGGCAAATAAATTTAAATGGGATGCCCTTAAAACCATCTTGGGGGGGGGGATTATTTCCTATGCACATGTAAGAAGCAAAAGTAATCCACCTGCTAAGATTCAGAGGAAAAAAATCTCACTTTTCAAGACTGAACACAAAGCTAGGGGAGATACAAGAACCTTGGGAAAATTAGAACAGACAAGGGCAGAGTACACTGCTACCCTAACACAACAGGTAGAAGGTCAGCTGCACTACCTGGGACAGAGGTACTATGAACATGGGGACCATGTAGGATGGCTACTGGCCATTCACTTACACAAGCAAGCAGCTTCCAGGCTGGTAAGAGGAGTAAAAGAGCCTAGGGGTCAAAGCAGGGTATGCCACACACCCTCATAAACAGCACAGGCCTTTCAAGAATATTATGCACAGTTATACTCAAACAAATCGAGGTTGGACTCAGCAAAGGACATTCAAAACTTTTTAGCAAAGCTAGACCTGGCAACCCTATCAGAAGAAGAAGTAACCCATTTGGATGTACCAATTACTAGGGCACAGACCACTGCCGTCATTAAGGAACTTAACATAGGCAAAGCACCGGGTCCTGATGGATATACCGGTGAATTTAAAAAACTTCAGAGGAGATCTAATGCCACTACTTCTCCCCACCTTTAATAGCACTTTGGAGCAACCGGATATGCCAGATAGTTGGAAAAGAGCCAGTATCAGTATCAGTAATACATAAGGAGGGGAAGGACGCAGCCCACTGTGGGAATTATAGACCAACAGCCCTACTGAAAAAGGATGCTAAATTATTTATGAAAATATTAGCCACATGGCTGCAAAAAACTATTGGTAAGTTGGTCCATAAGGACCAAACTGGTTTTATCCTCATAGGAATATAAGAGACAATAGCCATAGCTCACTTAATACCATTATGGCCACCAAGTGGCACCAGGACAGCAGATAGCAGTGGTGATGTATGCTGAGAAGGCCTTTCTCAGTTGGGCCTTCCTACAGGTCACACTCAAGAAGATGAGGTTTGGGCCACAATTCTGTGGGTGGATAGAAGAATCATACAGGGGAACATCGGCAGCAGTGGCGGTGAATGGTACTCTGTCCAAAGGGTTCAAAATATACAGGAGAACGAGGCAGTGGTGCCCAATCTCCCCTCCTTCTCTTCACATTAAGCATAGACCTCTTAGCAAGAGCTATCTGAAGGAACAACGGGTGGAGGTGGTGAGAGTGGGAGGCACAGCCCACAAGAAAAAAATTACTCACCTTAGTAATTATGTTTCTTCTAATGGAGTCTTGCTGTATTCTGACAATTGCAGTGATTCCCAACCTTGAACTGCCCCGGAGAACAAATAGTTAACTTTCTATGCAGGGCATAGAATGCTGAGCTCGAGCTCAGTTGAAGTCTCTGTCTGGAGTGATTCAAACCTAAACTGTCAGAATCTTACGAGCGCAACTAAACTAAAAATTCTATGTGGAAATTGTAAAAATTCTTACTAGCCAACTGGCTGAAAAAAAGTTTTAGATTCCCAAGGAAGACTCAAGTCAGGAAACCCAAAAACAAAACCCAATGTACTATAAATAACAATAGTAAATCAGCACCCAAACAAAAGGAGGAGGGTGCAAGCAAAAAACACCCCTGGGGTGCAACACTGCACCTGCCCACCCACTTCCCAAAAACAGGTTCTGAGAGGGGAGGCAGGGAGAGAGGTCAGAATACAGCAAGACTACATTAGAAGAAACATAATTATTAAGGTGAGTAATTTTTTCTTCAAACAACATGAAGTCTTGCTGTATTCTGACAATTGCAGACTACCAAGCAGTACCTCCAAGGAGGAGGGACAGAACCTACTTTGGGAATAGGCTCTGAAGTACTGCTGTGCCAAACCGAGCATCACTCCTAGCCTGGATATCCAGAGAGTAATGCTTGGTAAAGGTATGGACTGTTTTCCAGGTGGCTGCTTGACAAATTTCTAAGAGAGGATATCCCTGGCAGCAGCCAGGGAAGCAGCTACCTCTTGAGGAATGAGCCCTCAGGCCTGAGGGTGGAGTTTTTCAAGTTTTCTAGCAGAATTGTATACAAGACACGATCCACCTGGCAATAGATCTTTTGGTGGCAGGCTTGCCCTTTCCCACTTCTCCATAAGTGAGGAACAACTGGAGGGAGTCAAACCTGTGACCCTTGGTACGCTCTATGTAGAAACTAAGGGCTCTTTTGACATCTAAACTGTGTAGCCTCATCTCTCCTGAGGAAGAATGATCAGTGAAGAAAACAGGGAGAGACACAGACTGGTTTAAATGGAAGTCTGAAACCACTTTGGGCAAGAACCTTCTATTGGTTCTAAGGACCACTTTATCCATGTGAAATGAGATAAAATCAGGTTCCACTGACAGGGCTTACAATTCAGTGATACGCCTAGCAGAGGTAATGGCTACCAAGAACACAGTTTTCCAAGTCAAGTACTTAAGCTCTGCTGAAGACATAGGCTCAAAGGGGGGGGTTGCATAAGTTGAGCAATGCAAACATTCAAATCCCAGGCAGGGGCAAGGTATCTAAAAGGAGGATTGGTGTGAAGCAATCCTTTAAAAAATTTACAGAGCACAGGATGGGAAGATAGTGAGGAAGACTTACCCACAGACAAAAACGCAGAGACAGCTGACAAGTGTACCTTGAGAGTAGCTGGTCTGAGGCCTAGGCCATTAAGATGGACCATATAATCCAGAACCATAGGCAATTCAGCAGTGTCTGGAGAAACATGCTTCTTAGAACACCAAATGCTGAATCTTTTCCATTTGGAGTTGTAAGTCTTTCTGGTGGAGGGCTTGCGAGAAGCCTTGAGGATATCCAGAACCCCTTGGGAAACATGCACATCTGCAAACTCTTACTCTTCAAGAGCCATGCTTTGAGATTGAGAGACTGAAGATTGGGGTACCAAATCCTTCCCTGAGAGGATGTTAACAGGTTGTAATTCCTGGGAAGAGACAGGGGAAGATGGACTGCTAGGGACAGCAACAGGGGGTACCAGGGCTATCTGGCCCAATCTGGAGCAATCAGAATCACCTTGCAAGGTTGAGACCTTATTTTTAGCAAAACTTTGAACAGGAGTGGGAAGGGGGAAAAGGCATACATAAACTTCCCTTCCCAATTCAAGTTCAGGGCGTCCAGAGGGACTGAGCCCACGACTGGAGGTCTGCAACAAAAGAGAGGGAGTTGGTGATTGTCTGGGGCTGCAAAGAGATCTATCTCTGGAATGCCCCACCTTGAAAAAATCACTTTCAACACCTGAGGGTCCAGGGACCATTTGTGATGGCCCTGAGAAATCCTGCTCAGTGCATCTGCTAGCACATTGTCCTTGCCTGGAAGGTGAACTGCTACAAGAGAGGTTTGCAGGGAATAAGCCAGGGACCACAGCTTCATGGCTTCTGTGCACAAGGCCATGGACCGAGTGCCTCCCTGCTTGTTGATGTACCACATGGTGGTGGTGTTGTCTGTTCTGACTTGAACCATCTTGTTCTGTAATGACTGTGAGAACACTTTCAGAGCCAGAAAAACTGCCCTGAGCTCTAGAAGATTGATGTGGAGAAGGGATTCTTGGGGGGACCACAACCCCTGGGCAGTAAGAGACCCCAGGTGGGCTCCCAAGCCCAGGAGAGTAGCATCCGTGGTAAGGACCACTGAACAAGGCTGAGCAACAAAAGGAACACCTTGTCTTAAATTGTCCTGATCCTGCCACCACTGGAGGGCTTGGATCAAGGTCAGAGTCACTGGGATCAGTTTGGTAAGGGAATCCTTTTTCTGAGACCAGAAAGCTCTCAGGAGGAACTGAATATCCCTCATCTGGAATCTTGCCCCTTGGACCACTGTTGTTGAAGCTGCCATGTTGCCCAAGAGCTGGAGGAAATGCCTTGCTGGTCGAGATACCCGAAGCTTGAAGGAAGAAGCTAGTTCCATAAGAACACTTGCCCTTTCTAGAGGAAGAAAGGCTCCTGCTCTGAGTGTGTCCAGTTCTGCCCCTATAAAGGTAAGAAGCTGGACTGGTTCGAGAACTGACTTGGGAAGGTTGAGAAGAAATCCTAGAGAAGTAAGCACTTGTAGGTGAGACTTGACTTGGTCTGGAGACTGACCCACTATTACCCAATCGTCCAGATCTGGAAAAATGGAAATCTTTTGCCTTCTTAGAAAGGCAACTACTACTGCCAGGCACTTTGTGAATACCCCTGGGGCTGAGGTTAGGCCAAAGGGCATTGCTCTGAACTGATAGTGGCCTGAGGGCAATTCGAACCTGAGGTACTTTCTGTGGGAGCACCTGATGGGAATGTGAAAGTAGGCATCTTTGAGGTCCAGGGAGGCTAGCCAGTCCCCTGGCCTTAGAGAGGGAAGGATTATTCCCAGAGTTATCATCTTGAACTTTGGTTTTAAAAGATGTTTGTTTAGCTATCTTAGGTCTAGGATGGGTCGCTACTCCCCTGTCTTTTTGGGGGTCAGGAAGTACCTGGAGTACAGTCCTTTGCCCCAGTGTAGGGTAGGTACTCTCTCTCTATAGCTTTTAAAGCTAGGAGAGAAGAAACCTCTGCCTCCAGGGCAAGGGTTTCTGAGAGATTTGCAGGTGGAAAAGATCTGGTTCTCATCTTTGGAAATTTTTTGAAGCTGAGAACCAGTCCCTGGCTTACTACTTCCAGGACCCACTTGTCTGATGTAACAGACATCCAGTCCTGGACAAAGTAAGCCAGCCAGCCCCATACTGGAATAAGAGAGTCGACCCGGGCAGGCCCATCAGGGTGTCTGCTTGGCAGGGGCTTTAGGCTGAGGAGTGGATTTAGCCCTGCTCATCCCCCTTCTGCCTCTCCCTCTGAAGAACCCCCTCTGAGAAAAGGAAGAAGAGGCCTGTGCTTGGTAAAAAGGCCTTTGAAAAGGCCTGCCCCTGCCCCTAGACTGTTGCCTTTGAAGAGTTGCCTGCCTTTCCTTGGCCTGAGCACTCCTGTAAATGGTCCTGTACTCATCCATTTTCTTCATGTAATTCTCTGTCTGCTCCCCAAACAGAGAATTACCCACTACAGGAAAATCCATGGCCTTAGCCTGGATGTCCTGTGAGAGGCTAGTACATCTAAGCCAAGCCATCCTCCGAAGAGCCACAGATGTAACCATGGCTCTTGATGACACATCATTAGAGTCCACAGCAGCATGAAACTGAACCTTAGATGCCTCAATCCATCTGCAGCCACCATCTCCAGCTCCTTGGCTAGCTGTGGGGAGGCCTGTTTAGCCAGTGCCAGTACAGTGTCCCACCTGGACTTCTAGTACCTGGCTGTATAGGCCATGTAATTCGCCTGCCTGAGTCCCAAAGAAGATGCCATGTACTGCTTCTTTGCCATGGCATCAATCTTCCTGGAGTCCTTGTCAGGGGGGGGTGTGAAGCCAAGGGAATATTTGCCTTGTCACAGGCAGCAGCCTGCACTACCCCAACATGGCTGCATTGTTGATATAAGAACTCTGTGTCTGAGCCTGAAAGTGTATACCTCTTGTCCATTCTTCTATCCACAGGAGGTATAGTGTTAGGAGACTTTAAAATTTTTTGTGTCTGTTTTCCAAAAGATTTATGGAGGGGAATAGACAGTCTCCTGGACTCTGGGATGTCCATCATCTCTACATAATTAGGCTCCTCTTGATCTTCCACAGCCTCCTCCATAGGAAGCTGGAGGGTTTCAGCCACCTTTCTGTAAAACATAAAGTGAGAATGGGACTCAGAAAGCCTAGGAGGGGGAAACACCTGAAGGTCTGTCTGGGGAGATGTCCGGTTCCAGAGGCACATCCAGACCATCACTTACATCATCATCCTCAAATTCCTCTTCCTCTTCAAATTCTGGTTCATAAAAATCTTCAAGGGTATACTCTTGAACCGGGGGAACCAACCGAACCGAACCCCTGCCAGAAGGAGCCAGATTAGTCGGAACCGGACGGAGCAATTCCACAATCTGAATCACCCTGGCTATCTCTTCGGCAGTCAGAACATGAACCTCTGAATCCGAACCAGTCGATTTATCTTTGCGTTTTCTTTTTATCAGAACCGATCCCTCGGAATCGGCTCTCCTTTGGCCCAAAGAAGTATCGCCCTCGTCAGAGGGCACTCCTTCTGGTTCGGACGAAACCAAACTGGGCTGGCCATCCGGGTCAGCAGACTTCTTGGCCTCCTTTTCCCTCAGTCTACCTAATCTCTTCTCAAGGGTAGATTTGGGAAAGTTTTTACATATTTGGCAGTCTGAATAGAGGTGGTCAAACCCCAGACAATAAACACAGGTGGTGTGGGGATCGGCCTTAGCAAAGACCTCCCCACACTCACTGCAGTGTTGAAACCCAGTTGGCCCATTTTTTTTCTTGGGTTTCTCAGACATGGCCAACCTAACCAAACTTACCCTTTTTTCGGCAACCGCCAGGCAAGACTCCCTTATCGGTTCCTAACCGTGTCACAGGTATTTGAAAAAAAACGGTTCAAAACACATTTTTTTAGAACCGATAAGAACCAGTAACCACATACTAAGCAAACAAACAAATTTCACTAACAAATGGCCGGTTCAGCCGAACCGAGCTGCACTTTTACAAGTTCCACGCAGAAAAACAGAACAATTCCTATCTAGTGCTCACGGCACCACAGACAGAGACTGAATCGACTATGCGGATACTTTTTTCGGTTTAAAAACCGACGAAAACTGAAACTTTAACTGACTTTCGAACCGAGCTGAAGGAGTACTCTCCAGAGCAACCGTTCAGTGAGGTGGAGTAAAGAATCTGACGGTTTAGGTTTGAATCACTCCAGACAAAGACTTTAACCGAGCTCGAGCTCAGCATTCTGTGCCCTGCATAGAAAGTTAACTATTTGTTCTCCGGGGCAGTTCAAAGGTTGTGAATCACTGCAATTGTCAGAATACAGCAAGACTTCATGTTGTTTGAAAACTTCCCTATATGCCAATGATACCCTCACCTACCTCAATTACCCCATAAGAACCGACCCCTACTTGGCCACACTGCTCCATGACTACAGGAGGGCAGCGGGTTCCGTATTAATACAACAAAATCCAAGGTTATTTGGCTAAACGGACACCTCACCCCAGAGATCAAACAGGTCATGCCATGTAAGTAGCCAACATGAGAAACAAGGCACTTAGGGGTACAGATTGGAACTAACTCCACATTGTTATTTCAGGACAACATAACTCCCCTATTTGATAAAGTAAAACAAGATATTGTTCACTGGGATCACCTGCCCTTCTCCTTCTGGGCTCAGGCAGATACCATTAAAATGAACATTTTGCCATTCTTTTTATTTCTATTTCTAATGCTCCATGTTCACATTCAACAGAGAATCTGCCAGGAGGTACAATGATTCTTGTCCACATTTTTGTGGGGATGAAAGCAACCAAGATATGGGGGAGTGGTCACAGCGAGCAGGAAAAGCAGGGGGCTTACAGGAGTGCCAGATGTATACATCTACTACAGAGCTTCACAGATATCTGCATTGGTGTCATTCTGGCATGCACAGGGAAAGGATTTTGGGTGGAGACAAATAGAAGAAAGAGGCTCTATGTTACACCCTCTCAAGGCACTCCCCAGAGAAATTAAAGGACTGAAGAATCCTTGGACAAAGGTCATGCTAACAATATGGAGGGTATATCTGAAACAGACAGGCACTAGTACAAGATGTGCAGCCTCCATCCCAAGTACAGCCTGCCCGGGTCTTCCCCAGACAACACTAGATAGGGCCTACAGAACATGGGCCAAACAAGGGTTAAAAACGTTAGGCCAACTATTTATGGATGAGTCGATTAGAGACTTTACTTCACTGCAGACAGTTTCACTTTCCCCCAGTAGACTTCTTTAGGTACCTTCCGCTGAGGGATAGGGTTATTAAGCTCCCTCTGGGGACCCACATCTTGAAACTTATAGACGTCCTCTTGAGCACAATACTAGATCTGGCTACATAGAAACATAGAATTTGATGGCAGATAAGGACCACCTGGCACATCCAATCTGCCCATTCCTCCCCACTAGGATAGAGTTGGGGGAAGGAAAGGGAGTAGAGAGGGAGGTTAAGTGCCTACTTGGTGCATCAGCTCAGAGGGATGGAAAGCACATCCAGCAGATCGCGAGGGCTATAGGAAGGAAGGGAGGAGCTGGACATTATTGTCCACCTGTGGACAGATGACCCATCTCTGGAAGAGAAAAGGGTAGTGCAGGAGCAGTTTAGAAAGCTGGGGAAGGGTCTTAGGCAGGTACTGTAGCATGCACTGTAGCCTTTATGGAAGTGCTGCCTGTCTACAACAGGGAGAAGGCGAGGGAGCTGCGCACATAAGCCGTCAACTCATGGTTGAAGGAATAGTACAGAGAGGAGGGGTATGGCTACACTGGGGACTGGGGTGCCAACTGGAGTGATCAGAGCATGTACCGGAGGGGACGGCCTGCATCCATCCAGGAAGGGAGCGGCAGTCCTCAGTAGATGATTTAAGTGTTACTTCGATGGGCATTTAAACTAGCCGGGGGGGGGTGGCAGAAGGCAAAGGGGTAACAGAAACTGCTCCCCAGGCTGTGATGGAGGGTAAAGAATTTCTGGGTAAAGGATTCCCACCAAAATTAAGGACAACCAAGGGTGCAAGGGATCAGCATGGGAGGAAGAGGGGGAAGAGAAGCAGGCAGTACTCGAAGGAGAAGAAGGGGGAACAACAAGACAACATGAGAAGGGACAAGAAAAGGACTAACAAAATCTGGACAGCCATGTACGCCAATGCTAGAAGTCTGGGAAATAAAATACCAGACCTGATGGCCACTATGGCTGAGGCAGGCCTGCATATTGTGACCATCACTGAAACATGATTCACAAACACCCGTGATTGGGAAATGGTCATACTGTACCTGGCTACATAATGTTTAGATGGGACAGGGTAGGAAGGAAAGGTGGGGAAGTGGTGCTTTATGTTAAGGAAAACATCAAAGCACCAGAAGTACAGGGAGGACAGGGGGTCGAGGTGTTGTGGATCCACTCGAGTCTGAAAATTGAGCCACCCTTCGCATGGGAGTGGTATATATGCCTCCAACACAGGGAGAGGACATAGACAAAGAGATGTTGGAAGACATAGGCATAATGGCTAAGAAGGGAGACTTTAATCTTCCAGATGTAGAGTGGAGCCTACCTGCTGCAGCATCAGCTAGGAGCAGAGACATCTTGGACTCGCTGCAAGGAACATTCCTTAGGCAGCTGGTCCCTGAACCCACTTGGGGTGGGGCAATACTGGACCTGGTACTTACGAACGGGGACAGTGTGGCAGACATCAGAGTAGGGAGTCATCTGGGGACTAGTGACCATTACACAGTATGGCTTAATATGAGAATAACAGCAGAATCCAGCCACACAAGGGTGAGGGTCCTGGACTTCAGCTGACTTTACAAAGGTGGGGAATGCATCCAAGAAGACCTGGCAGGGGGAGATGTCAAGGGTGAGTGGAGTGAAAAAGGGCCAGAATAAAAGAGAGCATAGTAAGGGCTAAAAACTTGTATGTCAGGCAAATTAATAAAAACAGAAGGAGGAGGAGACCATTATGGTTCTCGAGGGAAGTGGCAGAAAAGGTAAGGGCAAAAACAGTGGCATTCAGAATTTAAAAGGAGAACCAGAGAGAGGAGGACAGAGAAGTGTATCTGGGGAAACGGACAGAGGCAAGCAAGGCAGCAAGGAGCACAAAAGGCAAGCTGAGGAAAGAATAGCCCAGACAGTATCAAAGGGGGACAAGACATTTTTCAGGTATATCCATGAGAAAAGGAAGACAAAGGGAGAGATTGCATGGTTAATAAAGGAGGCATGGAGCTATACTTCACAGGTCACATCTGGAAGCAAGCTATGGCTTAGTGTGCCTTTTCTGGTTAAACAATTTCCACCTTTCCCTTTCCCTATACTGAGGAGGACCAAGAAAAGGAAAATAAACAAATGTTTTTGATCAGTAGTCACAAATGAGGGGGAAGGGGAGAGACCACAAATAAGCACCGAGAGATTGAGGGAGAGGGAAATGGACACCAATCCCTTTTCTGAGGAGAGGGTCAGGAAAGCATTCACTAATCTGAGGGTGGACAAAGCCATGGGGCCAGACAGGGTGCATCCAAAAGTGTTAACGGAACTCAGGGAGGTGCTAGCTACACCCCGATAGACTTGTTTAACAGTTCACTGGAGACCGGTGTAGAAACATAGAAACATAGAACATAGACTTTGATGGCAGATAAGGACCACTTGGCCCACCCAGTCTGCCCATTTCCCTACCTATTGGATAAGCTGCAGATTCTAGTTAACCAACAGCCTACTTCCTACAACCCCCACTATAATTGCCTTATGTCTGTCCCATGCATGTTTAAATTCCCCACTGTTTTAGACCCCACAACCTCTCCAGGAAGGCGGTTCCATACGTCCACCCTCTCTCCGTGAAAATAATTTCCTCACATTACCCCTGAGCCGTCCCCCCTCTAACTTTAAATTGTGCCCCCTTGTTCTTACACATCTCTTTTTCTGAAAGATGCTACCCTCCTGGACTTTGTTGATTCCCTTGAGGTACTTAAAAGTTTCTATCATGTCCCCCGTCCCTCCTTTCATCAAGGTATACATATTAAGCTCTCTCAGTCTCTCTTCATATGGTTTCTGATGTAGACCCTGCACCATTTTAGTTGCCCTCCTCTGGACTGCTTCCATCCTGTCTATGTCCTTGCGTAGATGAGGTCTCCAAAACTGCACGCAGTACTCCAGATGGGGTCTCACCAACTGTCTGTACAGAGGCATAACCACTTCCCTTTTTCTACTTGTGATGCCCCTCCCTATGCATCCCAGTATCCTCCTGGCTCTCCTTACTGACTTCTCACATTGCTTACCCACCTTTAGGTCATCTGATATGACTACACCCAGATCCCTTTCCATTATTGTTGTTAGTACCTCCCCTGCTATTGTGTATTCTTCTCCTGGATTTTTATTTCCCAGGTGCATTACTTTGCACTTCTTTGCATTGAATCTAAGTTGCCATATGTCTGACCATTCCTCCAACCTTGCCAAGTCCCTTCTCATCGTTTCTACCCCCGTGTATCAACTCTGTTACAGATCTTTGTGTCATCTGCAAGAGGCATACCTTCCTTCAGACCCTCTGCAATGTCACCTATAAAGACATTAAAGAGGACTGGACCCAGTACTGAGCCCTGAGGTACTCCACTAGTAACCCTTTCTTCAGAATGTGTTCCATTCACTATTACCTTCTGTGTCCTGTTGTGCAGCCAGTTTGCTACCCAGGCTACCACCCTGGGATCCACTCCCAGGCTGGCTAGCATTATTAATCTTTTGTGCAGGATTGTGTCAAATGCCTTGCTAAAGTCTAGGTAGGCCATATCACAGCTCCTCCCTGGTCTATTACTTTGGTCCTCAGTCAAAGAATTGATTAGATTCGGTCTGACATGACCTTCCTGCTGTGAATCCATGCTGCTTTGGGTCCTGTGCCCTTGCTGGCCTCTAGGTACTGAACAATTCTTTCTTTCAGAAGTGATTCCATTATTTTTCCCCACCACTGAGGTCAAACTAACAGGTCTGTAGTTTCCTGCTTCTGCCTTGCTCCCACTTTTGTGAAGGGAATCACATCTGCCCTCCTCCAGTCCTCAGGTACCCTCCATCCTCCCCATGATTTGTTAAAAGTGTGGTCAGTGGTGTCACTAGGTCCTCCTTAGTTCTTTTAGGATTCTAGGGTGAATCCCGTCAGGCCCCATTGCTTTGTACACCTTGAGTTTTAGGAGTTCTTTCAGGACTCTTTCTTCTGTAAATGGACTGGCGTCATCCCACTACCCAGAGTGCCTCTATTGTTTGGTTTAGGTAACTCCTCCTCTTCTTCTTTTGTGAATACTGAGCAAAAGTATTTATTCAGTATCTCTGCCTTTTCACTGTCTCCCTCTGCCCACCTCCCCTCTCCTTTATTAATCTTCACTATCTCTCCCTTAACCTTCTATGCTCCCTAATGTACCTATAAAAGGTTTTATCCCCCTTCTTAACTGAGTTGGCTATCTTTTCCTCAGTTTGGGCCTTTGCTTTTCTGACTGCCTTCCCCACTTCTTTCTGCTTTAATTGATACAGTTCCCTGTTGTGCTCTTTCTGTGATTCCTTATACTTTTTGAATGCAGCCTTTTTCTCCTTAACCTTCCCTGGCACCTCTTTTGAGAACCATAGTGTTTTTTTTATTCTGC
Source organism: Neoceratodus forsteri (assembly GCA_016271365.2). Lineage (NCBI taxonomy): Eukaryota > Metazoa > Chordata > Ceratodontiformes > Ceratodontidae > Neoceratodus > Neoceratodus forsteri. The sequence goes on along the minus strand of CM028136.1, from coordinate 824,176,366 downwards.
TTTGTTTTCTTTATTTGTTTCACACAAAGGCTTGTTGCCTCCATGATGGCAGTTTGATTTTTCTCCATTGTTCTTCCACCCCTCCTTTCTGGCCATTTGCTAATGCATTCCTCAGGTATTCACCCATTATGCCAAAGTCAGCCCTTCTAAAGTCCAGTATCCTTGTCTTTGTATGGCTTGTCTCCATGGTTGTGTTTATTGTGAAGCACACTGTGCAGTGGTCACTTGTTCCCAGATGTCTACTGACTTCTAAATTTGTGATCCTCTCTCCACTTGAGAGTACCAGGTCTAATATTGCCCTCTCCCAAGTGGGTTCCACCACTAGCTGTCTAAGGCTTGCCCCCTGTAGGGCATCGAGAATGACCCTGCTCTTGGATGTGGCTGTAGTCCATGTCGTCCAGTTAACATCTGGCATATTCAGGTCCCCCATCAACAGTATCTCCCCTTTTTCAGCCATTTTGATAATGCCCTCTATCATTTTCTTGTTCATTTTCTCCCCTTGAGACGGGGGTCTGTATACAACCCCTGTGCGGATTGTGATGCCATTCCCTGTCTCCAAGGTGACCCAGAGTGCCTCTTGTCCTCCCCCTTTACTTTTTAGTTCTGTAGCTTTGATCCCTTCCCTTATGTAGAGAGTGATTCCACCTCCTCTTTTACCCTCCCTGTCCCTTCTGTAGATTGTGTACCCTGGTATGTTGACATCCCAGTCATGGTTCTCCGTGTACCATGTTTCTGTGACTGCCACAATATCCAAGTGTTCCTCTCCCATCAGGGCTACTAGCTCTGGAAGCTTGTTTCCCAGACTATGGGCATTGGTACTCATTGCCCTCCATTTAATGTTGGCTTTATCCTTTTTTACCCCATCTCTGCTCTTATTGCCCTTGTCTATTTTTCCATTTACCCCTGTCCTGCCCGCTGTCAAGCTCTGCACCTCAGTGTTTACCCTACTACCTGCCATTTTTTGTGGGGGGAGGCTTGAACTTTCCTGTTTCCCATCAGCACCTCCCCCCTTGGCTAGTTTAAAAGCTTGCCAAGGAAGTCTTTAAACCTGTCACCTAGGAGCTTGTTTCCCTTCCTGGACAGATGCAGACCATCATGCCAGTATAGACCTTTATCTCTCCAGGTGGACCCCCAGTCCCCAATGAAGCCAAAGCCCTGTGCTCTGCACCAGTTTTGCAATCATTCATTAAACTACAATGGTGTGCAGTACCCTAGCCTCACCTGCCATGAACTGGCAGCACCTCTGAGAAAGGTTGCTGTGCTTGCTACCTGTCTGAGGCCCCTCCCCAACTCCACAAATTCATCCTGCACTGCACTGATCTCATGCCTAGCTAGGTCATTTGTCCCGAGGTGAACAATGATATCTAGTTCCCTCTCCTGTGATGCTGCTTCTGCAATCCTGAGGATTTGTTTCCTGTCCCTCCAAGCCATGGCACCAGGCAGGCACCTTACTTCCCTCTCCTCTCCCTTTCCCAGGTCTATACCCCTAACAACTGAGTCCCCTATCAGAAGCTGTTTCTTTCCCCTGTGGTGTCCCTTGCCACTCTTTTGTGGGTCTCCCTTGTGGACGTCCCCAGCATTCTTCTTGGTCTCCACTGAAGGTGTCATCATAGAGGAACCTTGATTTGCCAGACTGACATATGATTTGTGTACAGGTACAACTAGGGGCCTATGCCTCTGTTCCACCACCCTCACCCTTCCAGAACCCACTGTGGTCCATCTGCTCTTCACACATGGCAACCTCTGAGGCAGTGGTTGTGGAACTGGTGGTCTTTGGGTGGGGGAGGCCTCCTTAGTCCTTGCCAGTTCAGCCTGGAGGTGGGCAACCTCCTCCCTCAGAGCTGACAGTTGCCTGTAAATAGGGCAGCAATGCAGGTTCCAGAATGTCTCCTAGAAAACTGCTGCCCCACAGCCAGTGCATTGCACCACTCCCCACATGTCCCTCTTCATTATAATATACAATGAGTAATATATAAAATATATATATATTTTTTGGTTTTTTTTGTTTTTTGGTGTGTACTTACCCTTTATGCACTGTGCTGGGTTATTAAGAATGTAAAAGTTCTTCCCAAGTCCTGTTGAGAAGTGATGTCAGAACCTTGGCTATAAAGGAAATGCCATGCCTGGGGTGGGCGGGGTGAGGGGAAGGGTGGGTGGGTAGGCCACAACCACTGGTGACTGTTAGAAACAATCAAATACACCACTGCTCCACCACCCTGGTGAGTACTGCCCTTTATAGTAAGTCAACCAACACCACAATTTACTAGACCACTGCTCCTACACAAACCACTCTACTGAGTCCAGGGATAAAAATGAACTCACTGCTCAGCCAGCAGGCCACTTCTAAAATGTTGCATAAATATCCTTCCAAATCCTAGGTCTCAAGCACAGGAATCAAGCAACTTCAGTTGTATTTCACCCCCTCTGGTTATAAAATTACTACACTTTAATGGAATCCTGCAATTCTCTTCTTAATGCCAATAAGAAAAAATTAAACTTTCTGTAAAAAGTGTAGCTTACCTTCCTAACAAGTCCCCAACAATATTATGTCTTACCAGGTTCCCAGTATTATGTCCCAGAGAAGGGCAAACATAGTCCCACTTCACAAAAGTGGTAGCAAGGAGGAGGCAGGAAATTAAAGGCCTGTCAGCCTGACATTTGTAGTAAGAAAACTGATGGAAACACTATTAAAGGAAATAATTGTGGAACACCTGGAATTCCAATAGACTGGAGAACCCGAGGCAGCATGGCTTTACGGAGGGGAGGTCATGACAAACTAATCTGATAGATTTTCTTGACTGGGTAACCAGTGGGATGGATCGGCGGGGTGGACGTGGCCTACTTGGACTTCAGCAAGGCCTTTGACACCGTTTCACATAGGAGACTAGTAAACAAGTTGGGTAGCATGGGGGTGGGCAACATGGTGGTAACCTGAGTAAGAAACTGGATAGGGGATAGGAGGCAGGTGGTAAATGGAGTTCACTCCAAGGAGGGGAGAGTGACCAGCAAGGTACCGCAGGATCAGTACTGGGACCAGTCCTCTTTAATGTCTTCATTAGTGACATAGTAGAGGAACTGGAAGGGAAGGTCTTCTTCTTTGCGTATGACACCAAGATCTATAACAGGGTGGACACTCCAGAGGGGTGCAAAGGATGGGAAGAGACTTGAAACGACTGGAGGAGTGGTCATAAGTTTGGCAGCTAAGGTTTAATGTAAAAAAGTTCAAAATAATGCACTTGCGGAACAGAAACCTGGGGGTACAGTAGAAAATGGGGGGAGAAGTACTAGCAGTAGCCAAGCAGGAAAGAGACTTGGGGGTAATCATACTGGATGACCTGAAGGTGACCAGACAATGCGACAAAGCAATTTGGAGAGCTAGTGGGATGCTGGGATGTATAGGTAGGGGTATTACCAGCAGAAAGAGGGAAGTGGTGTTGCCACTATATAGGTCTTTAGTAAGACCCCACCTGGAGTACTGTGTCCAGTTTTGGAGGCCACATCTCAGGAAGGACATAGACAAGATGAAGGCTATCCAAAGGAGGATTACCAAGATGATACAGGGTCTACAACAAATGTCCTGTGAGGAGAGGCTAAAGGAATTAAACATGTGGAGGAGAGCAGGGAGAGGGCAGATATGCTCGAGACCTTTAAATACCTCACAGGGGTGAATAAGGTACAAGTGGGAGGTATTTTTCATAGGAAAAGGTGCTCCAGAACAAGGGGCCAGAATATGAAGCTGGAGGGGGTAGGTTTAGGAGAGATGTGAGAAAATACTTCTTCACAGAAAGGGTGGTGGATGCCTGGAACAGTCTACCAGCAGAGGTTGTGGGGGCAAAAACAGTGGTGGGATTCAAAAAAGCCTGGGATAAGCACAAGGGAGTCATAAGGGATAGGTAAGGGGTGACAGAGAAAGTGGCATCGACCTGGAGGGGACTACAGTGTAAGGAATGCAACAAAAAGGGCAGATTGGATGGGCCATGCAGCCCTTATCTGCTGTCAACTTCTGTTTGTGCTTCTATGTTTCTACTTACACGGTTACCACAAACTATACCTAATCTATAGCTCTTTCTCCCTACCTTTCCACTATGATTCCCTCATGCTTATCCCATGCATTCTTGAACCCCACCACCTCTGCTGGAAGGCTGTTCCAGGAATCCACCACTCCTTCTGTGAAGAAGTACTTCCTCACAGCCCTCCTGAAACTACCCTCCTCAGCTTCATAGCACAACATAGCATAGCTTCAGAGCTACACTGGAACACCCAAAAAAGGCAGTCATGCACATTTTGTCAAGGCTAGAAAAGGTGTCCGATGAAGCCCCATTGGCATGCATATACAGATCCTGGGAGGAGGAAATGGGGACCGTACCAGAAAACTCAGACTGGAATATAATTTGAGAAGAAGTCAGTCTTACCACAGTCAACAATCTGTAGAGAGAGTTTAAATGGAAAACCATTTTAAGCTTTTTCTGGACACCAGTTATTACACAGCACTTCAACTCAGAGAATATGGATAGATGCTAGAGAGCGTGTAACCAAAGACACACTTTACCATATTTTCTGGCACTGCCACTTACTTCACTTGTATATTCAGGAAGTCTCAGCTACCACACAAAAAATGTTGAACATAAGCATGCCATAGCAGACCCACCACTTGTTCTTAGGGCTACAACCTGGGGGAGTAGAACGCCCATATTCTAGATATTTGTACAGAATTCTTACAGTGGTTTACAAAAGCCACTACATGCAGGTAGCTGACAGTAACCCTCCTAGGCTGCAAGACTGGGTAAACCAGTGCAAGCGCATAGGGGAAATGGAGAAAATCACCCACCATCTGAGACTACAGGCAGACCGATACATTGCTAGATGACTGCCCTTCCTCTCCTTCACGGAGGAAACTGAGGGAGACAAGGTCTTGGACAACATTTTGGTTTGTAGGCACCTAGGAAACTAAATAAAGATAGGAATACTGAAACTGGCAGGATAAAGGTATGAACCATGACTCCCCCACCCACCCAACCACCCAAAGAGAGTGGTTAGGGACAGCAGTGACAGTCTGCGTAGTCATAGAAATAACAGTTCCCTCCCAACATGGGGCATCGAGACAGAAGTAGTGGAACCAAATGTAACCCAGGCGCCATGTGCCAACTGGCTGCTACTCCTGCCTGTTGACTACCATTCAGGTTAAGGGGCCTGAATCCTGCTACAGTGGTGTTCAGGGGTTCTAAGCCAAATTGGTAAGAAAGTGCGGTGCCTCCACCCAGAGTAAAGAATTAGTAGGCCAGGTGTTTGCTTGGTACAACCCCCTGGGATGCTGTACCTACCCACCTCCCCTTCCAACCACCCTACACACTAGATTCCATGTTGTACCCCAGTACTATAAGATACATACACTTAACAGCTGTGATCACAACACAGGACTTGCAACAAACTAACCACAGCTTTATTATTAAAAGGGGAGAGGGCTAGGGAAAGGGGTACCAGGAACAAGATAGCTGTGAATAAAAAAAGGTTTGGTTATTTTGGAAGTAACAGAGCCCATGGACTCAAACACACAGTAACCCACCCCCACTAGTACCAGTGAAGCCCACTATGTCCTGACTGGCTTCCTAGATTTTGGCAGGCCTACTCAGTGCCATGGGTTGGCCAGCGTTGGGGCCCTTAAAACAATTTTTTTCTGAAGTAATAGTTCATGGGCTGGATATTCAAAAGGGTTGCGCAATGCGCAATAGGGTTGCACCAGCGCAAGTCAGAAATTGCGCCATTCTGCGATATTCAGCAGGAGGCAGTTGCGCCACTGAAAACATGCTGAGCAACAGCACAATGATAATGAAGGCATGCGCAACCAAAGGGGGTGGAACCATGCATAAAGTGCACAGTGTGATGTTCAAAGACTTGCGCAATGCGCAGCAGTGGAGCAGGCGGAAGTTGCGCCATAGCGGAAATGAGCCAAAATAAAAAGGAGCAAGGAAGAGGCGCAAGAAAGCTACAGGGAAGCCACATGAGGCAGGGAGAGAGACAGAGCAAGAGGGACAAAGAGGGCAGGCCAGGGAAACAAGAGGACAGAATAGGGACAAGGGAAGGTGTGTGGGGCCACAGTGAGCAGAGCCCAGTAGGTGTACCCGGTGCAGTGGAGGTAGCAGTCAGGACAGCAGAGAACACAGCAACAACAGCGGGGAGCACAAGCCAGGGACATGGACAGTGCCACCTTCACACATGGGCTTCGTAATGGGGGGTGAGAAGGCATGCTGCAGGGGGACGTGGCTGTGGAAGGGCCCGTCGTCGGTACACCCCCAACAGGCAGTACCAAGCCCACACCAGTTTTGAGCTGTACTCAGATGTCGAGATTGTGGGCCAGTACCGCCTGAACAGGGCAATACTGAGGCAGCTCTATGAGCTGTGCAGTGATGTGATGCAGACACCCACACGACGGAGTCATGCTCTGTCACTGGAGACAAAGGTAACAGCCTGCATGTGCTTGCTTACCATGGGTACCTTCCAGAGACCAACAGGGGACACCACAGGCATAACACAATCGGCCATGTCACGCATCCTCACCCAATTCCTCAGCGCACTGCTGCCACATGCTGCGGAGTACATCCATTTCCCCAGCACCGCGGTGGAGCTCACGGCAAACATACAGGAGTTCCACAGGGTAGCACGTATGCCTGCCGTGCTAGGGGCGATAGACTGCACCCATGTGGCCATTCGCATGCCACCTGGCCCTGATGGGGCCACCTATATGAACCGGAAGGGATATGCCAGTGTCAACTGCCAGGTGGTGTGTGATTCCAGTGGGCAGCATCATCAATGTCTGTGCCACGCACCCTGGGGGAGCACATGATTCATTCATATGGTACCAGTCGGCACTGTGCCATAGATTTCAGAGTGGGGACATCCCCACAGGACATCTAGTGGGTGAGTATGCATGTAGAACTGACAAATCGTGGGCAAGGGGGGGTAAGTCACAGGTGCCATGGGTGTGACACACAGGGTTTGGGGCAGTCTGAGCCTGAACAAGACACTAACCTCCACTATCTCCACACAGGTGACAGTGGATACCCACTCCATCCCTGGCTGCTCACACCCTATCGGCGGCCCATGACCCCATCGCAGCAACGATTCAATGAGGCACATGCCACCACACGCAACATCATTGAGCGGGTGTTTGGGATGCTGAAGGCACGTTTCCGTTGCCTGGACACCTCTGGCGGTGCCCTACAGTATAGCCCCTCAAAGGCCTGTGGGATATTCCTGGCCTGTTGTATCCTGCACAACATGGCCAAAGACTGTGGGATAGCCGTACAGGTCAAAGAGGGGGACAGCGATGGTGACGCCGGTGACGATGGGGATGGGCAGCCCCCCCTTGGACGACGGGACCCCCGACTGATCCAGCTGGGCCAGCTGCACCGGGACACCATCACAGAGGAGCACTTTACCCAACACAGGTAAGTCATGGGGCCATGTGCAACCAACAGGGGCTAGGGCACAACCTACATACACACAGGGAAACACACCAGGGGTGCATGACGGCAAGGGAAGTGGCAGGGCACAGAAGCACACACATACAACCAGGGAGGGGTGAACAGTAACACGTCACATGGACGTACACACACACACACAATAGGCACAAAGTGCACAGGGGTCAGGTGCACAACAGAGCCGGAACACAGACACTAAAAACACACATGTCCACAGGCCACCACGTCCACTGACTGTCCATGTGCGTGTGTCAGATGCTGGGCACCATCGCACTTTGGTGTACAGTGCAATGCAGGCATCATCATGCACATGCACCTTTGGACAGCAGTCAGGAGGGTGTGCAGGTGGTCCGTGTGTCTGCGTGTAGGGCTGGGCACCCACCGGTGCACTGCCCACCAAAACACACATTGCACACAGGGCAGCACCAGACAGGGCCCGCACTGGGAGACAGCTCAGTCTTGCGGCACAGTGCCACGGCCACCTCAGATGCATGGGCGGCCCTGCCAAGACCCAGAAGCACTGGCAGACTGAGCACGGGCCTCATGGGCTGGCACCAATGGTCCACCAGGGGTTCCACTGTGTGAACGCGACCGTGCCAGCACAGGGGTCTGCAGCACACTGAACATACCTGCACCAGGAGTGCTCGGGATGCCCACAGCTGAACCCGGCATCAACAGGGTGGGTGTCGCACGACACCAGGAACAGGGAGTGGATAGCGTACTGCACGGTGTGAGCAGCACAGGGGCACCTGACTGTGTGCCCAATGTGGCCACGACAGCGACCAATGCCTGTGTCTGCCTGTCAATGGTGGCGGTCACATCCATCCGCAAATGGTCAGTCTGTGACAGGATCCTCTCGGTGTCCCTGCTGTGTCACTCCTCAACCGCTCCAGAGCCACACACAGTGCCTCCTGGATCCTTGCAACCCACATGTGCTACTGCCACAGTGCCTGCAGCAGGGTGGGGAGTGCTAAATCAAGAGAGTCGTCTGCCACATCGGCAACCTGTCCCTCAGGGTATGGAAGGGCCTGATTTTCAGCACCCCTTGAGGGTGGGCACTGCTCACCAGGACCAGGTATGGGCAAGTCCACAGGCGGTGCACATATGCCACTACTGAACCCTGTACCCCCAGTCCCGGTGGGTGACTGCTGCTGTTGCCCCTCCGCCTGCTGTGCCGAAGGGATTAGTTGTTCCGCCGCTGTGGCCGCAACAGTGCCAGTGACCTGTACAGCCACCGGTGCTGCCCCATCGGTGCTGATAGGCACAGCCTGGGACTGTGCTGACGTGCTGGCACACACGTCGGAACCAGCTAGGTCCATGGGCGTGAGCTGTCCTGCTGTGTGTCCATTCTGTGACACACACATGTCAATGCCCATAATGGTCACTGCATCATCAATGCTGCAGGTCTGTGCCACAGCCACAGCCACAGCGTGCTGGCATGCTTGGATGCCAGACTGCTGAGACATAGGAAGGGCACCCCCCACACCTGTCTCAACGACATCAGTGTTGGCAGCCAGGCGTGCACACTGTTGCAATGCATGCCGGCTACCAGCAGAGGTGGATGGTCCCTCCTCCAACTCCAGATGGCTGTCCGCAGTGGACAGGCCCTCCACCGCTGACTCCTGCAGATGCACAGGATCTGTAACAGAAAGTAAAGACACGTTAGTGCATGGGATCTACCTTCCCCTCCCACAGACCATGACATACCATGCAGTGATGGGCTACCACGTGTCTGGAAGCCACCTTCAGGAATGCCCTCAATGGCACTGCACTGCATGCTTGCAGCGAGCCTGTCCTCTGCCAGTGTCAGCTTCACCACCTCCGGCTGGCCCCCGCCTGTTGCAGCACGTGTCGCCCTGATGGCAGCCACCTTCTCCTTCACCCTCCTCCTGTCGGTTCCCATCTTCTTTTTACACTCCTGCACAGAGCGCTGGTGGCTGCCGTGCAGGTTGACGGCACGTGCCACCCCCTCCCATGCAGCAGCACGGGCCTGAGGGGTGCCCCGCCGTCCACTGAGCAGTGGCTCCTCATCCAGTTAGGCCTCGAAGAGTGCCTCCATCTCAGCCTTAGTAAAATTAGTGATGGTCACTGCTCATGGGGGATGGCTTGGGGTCACGGTGCAGGGTGTGCTGTGCATGGAGGGGGGCTGCTGTACCATGGGATGGTCCCCCCCCCTTGTGTGGCAGTCTCAGCTTGCCAGTGGGTGTGCTGGGGCAACATGGCCCAGCTGTGCTTTGTTTGCTTGTCCCCATGGGCCGGTGGATATTCCGTCCCTCCCCCAGTTGTGCTGTGCTTGGGGTGTGGGGGTGCATTGTCAGTTCTGCAGTGTGTTCCTGTGCCCATCTGTGGCATGGGTGGTGGGCCCCTGCCTACCTCCCTGGTTGTGCAGTTCTATTGCTCTGCTGCTGGGGAGCTCCCTGCTTGCGCTATGGCGCCTCTGGGCTGCTCAGCTGGGCTGCCCTTGTTACGCTATAGCGCATCGTATCTGCTCAGCTTCCCCTTCCTAGTTGCGCTATGGTGCAGGTTGTGCGATATTCAGACATTGGCTGTTTGCGCAATTTGGCTTGCTCCATTTTTGAATATCACGTCTATTGCGCATGTGCGCAATGGACTTGTGCTTGCTCCTGCTATTACGCACATTTTGGGTGCAGTTTGAATATCCAGCCCCATATCTTTATTCCCCTTTTTATCAGGGCAAGCCATGGGTTACTCATGGTCCTGAAGCTGGGGGTTTCAGTCCCTAGCACGGTGGGCTCTGGCAGTTTGGGTTCCGTCAATCACTCTCAGAGGGCAGCAAGCAGATGAGCAGAAAGGATTCGTTGGAACAGCCTTGGACTTGCTTGAATTCTAGCTACTTGTCCCCTTCCAATTTTCTTGAAGGTCTGTCCACTTGTCCCCTTCAGCCTGTTTCCAGGCCTGTTGCAGAGCCCCTAGCATAAGGGCTACCAGGCCACAGGGAGCCCAGACCCAGGAGAGGCTCCACAACCTGGCTCCCTCTATGGGTCTAGAGTGCTCTAGCACTCAGGTATGTGCCCATGCCTCCCTGAAGCCCAGTCAGTCCCACTTGGTAGGGGTTAGCAAGTTCCCTACCTGACTTTGAATTCTAGCTGTGAATAATCTCAGATTCCACCTTTGCTTTAAACAAAGCAAACAATCCCAAGGTGCAGCAAGACAGGTTCTCAAGAATTTCCACCTTTCCAGTAGCTTTTGGCTAATAGCTTTCAGTCTTTGATATGAGCCTCCACCCTTTTCACAGCAGCTTTCAGCAGACCACAGCTCCTGCAACACTGGGCACCTGTAAATCTTCTCCTTCAAATGTCCTTTACTTCAAACAACAGTGACCTTTTCACTCTGGCACTCACGAGTCCAAACCACCCCTTTCACTGCCTTAGGGGTTTTCCTCACACTGGTGCAGGCTCATTGCAAAAACCTGGATCCTCACACTGCCAGGAGCTTTTCACCCAAGAGTCTAAGATATTCAGATGCAGTATCACAACTCTCTCTCTGCTGAAGTAAAGTCATTTTCTGATCCTCCAAATGCGTGAACGATTTGCCAAACCAAGGCCTGGAAAAGACCTCTCTTGACACACACACACACAGCCTGAGCCCTTTTTGACTAGAAAGGAGCCCAGCAAAGACTGCCCAAACTGCCCATAGTCCCTCAGATTTCACCCCAAAATCCTGCCCTCTGATTGGCTGAATCTTGTCATCAATCACAAATATTAATTATCATTAGCCCTCTTTGATTATTGATAGGCAAAGATCTCTTGGAGCCTGAAATTAGTTCACACCTCCTCCCATAAGCCTTCACAACCAGTTTTGAGCACCTAAACTAGTGATTGGCTAATCCTGGGTGTCAAAGTGTCAAGATGGCTGCCCACATAACAGTTCCACACAGTGTAAATGGCAGTCCCCACTTTTAAGTGTCTGTTCAGCCAGAATATGCAACATTTGCAAGCAGTGTACCAAAGTGGCCTTAATCCACTACAGATCGACTGCACAGTTATACTTATTAAAACCCCCTGCTGCCTGTCACTAATTCCGTTATCACCAGTCCCCTCTATGCAGCCAGGCAGCTCATTATTATTTATGAGGCTCATTAATATTCATCCGGGTCCTGATCCATAAGCTCTTATAGGTGCTTTCAAATAAAGTACCCTGGGCTTCTCCGGCACCAGTCCCAGGTCTCCAGTCCCCAGTTAGCTGAAGAAGGGGACCAGGAGCACCAGAAAGGCACCCATTTGGCTGCAGAAACAGCTGGAACCCAAAAGTGCTACCACTCATGCGCAGGCCACCCTACCGCACCATGGTGCAAAACAGATCGGTGGCTCCACGGCTTAATCCCTCCAGACCCAATCTGAATAGGAACACTGCAGGGGCCTGACGAAAACTGTACCGAGGCAAACAAGGAACAGAGGCAGAAACAGGTAAGCCCCCAAGGGGGTGACACTCCCCAACCCCTTAAATGCTTGGGACTGTCAGTCAGAAATCTCTCGTAAGAAGACAAAGTTCTTGTCCAGAGAGATTTCTGCAGCAAGGAATCGACCGGCTCAGCTCTTCCGTACTGTGAACAGGCTATACAATCCGGCCTGTCTGCAGAATTAGAAAGCCTTTTCACAGTTGAAGTGTGAGGAGTTTGCTTGATTCTTTGCAGATAAGGTTACCACCATTAGGTTGGAGATCCAACCAGCGCCTTCTGTTGAGTGTTGCAACTGTCGGTGGGAGAGCAGTCACCCAGTCTGTCTGGGCTGATTTTGACCAGTTGGCAATCTCTGACATCATGAAGATTGTCCGGAGCTTGCAGCTCACTTGCTGTAGTTTGGATTTGGGTCCAACCCGCCTCCTAGTTGAGTGCTTGGATGTCATCGGACCAGTCCTGGCTGAGGTAGTCTAGTGTTCGTTGGAGAAGGGTGTGTTCCCAGACTCCTTGAAAGAAGCAGTGGTGACACCCCTTTTGAAGAAATCCTCCCTCGACCCAGACTGTCTCGCAAACTACAGCCCAATCTCTAACCTGCCCTTTCTGGGCAAGATTATTGAGAAAGTAGTCATGTTGCAGCTTGAAGACCATCTTACCACCAACGAGGTCTATGATCCTCTCTAGCCCGGCTTCCAGAAGAGGCTTAGTACTGAGACTGCCCTTGTTCAGGTGCTAAATGATCTCCTGATGGCGAGAGATCGGAAGAGCTATTCGATTTTGGTTCTCCGACCATGGGGTACTATTGGAGCGCCTGCGGCTGATCTGTGGACTGTCGGGAACAGTTCTCAGATGGTTCCACTCTTTCCTCACAGGCAGATCTCAAATAGTGGTGTCGGATTTTTTCCTCTGCCCCTCTTCCCCTGTCATGTGGGGTACCACAGGGCTCCGTTTTGTCTCCCATGCTGTTCATGGTGTACATGTTGCCATTGGGAGACATTATAAGGAAGTACGGACTGAGTTTTCACTGCTATGCAGATAATACTCAGCTGTACATGTCCTTTGTACCTGAGCAAGGTGATGCTATCTCGGTCTTTAATAACTGCCTCACTGAGATTCAGAACTGGATGAGTGCCAGCTGTTTGAGATTAAACCTGGAGAAGACTGAGGGGTTGGTTGTGGATCCAGGTCATTGGGTACAGGGGTTTCCTCCTGGTTGTCCATCTGGCATTATACTGGGGGGAAACCAATTGAGGGCCTCCGAACGGGTGCGTAATCTGGGTGTTGTACTTGACTCCGAACTGACACTTAAAGCTCAGGTGTCGGCCGTTGTCAAGACCTCGTTTTACCATCTGAGGAACCTCGCCCGGGTGAAACACCTTAGAAACATAGAAACATAGACTTTGATGGCAGATAATGACCTCTTGGCCCACCTAGTCTGCCCATTTACCTACCTAGAGGATAAGCTGCAGATCCTATTTAACCAACAGCCTATTTCTTCCTGCCCCCCACAAAAATTGCCTTATGTCTGTCCCATGCATTCTTGAATTCTCCCACAGTTTTAAACCCCACAACCTCCTCAGGAAGGCTGTTCCATGCATCCACCACCCTCTCTGTGAAAAAATACTTCCTCACATTGCCCCTGATAGAAACATAGACCTTGTTCCACCTGAGGATCTTCCCACACTAGTCCACGTCTTTGTGTCCTCCCTCCTTGACTATTGCAATGCTCTATACTTAGGGCTTCTGGGGGTGGAGATCAGCCGCCTCCAACTGGTGCAGAACATGGCTGCCAGGCTGCTGACTGGCTTGTCGAGAAGCAGTCATATTACGCCTGTGCTTCATGAACTGCACTGGCTGCCAGTGCGGTAGAGAATCACCTTCAAGGTCACATTGCTGTTCGGGAGCGAGCGTGGGTTGCTGGGGGTCAGGGGGGAGGGAGAGGATCGAGCATCTGGAGGACAGCTCTCCTCTCTCAGGAGGGACAGGGGTCCCTGTTCAGCACTCAGCTGGCCTCTGGTGGAAGCTGGAGACACATCAAGCGTTGTGAAGTGTGAGAAGGGAGTGAAAGTAGCGGGCAGTCGATACCAATGCCTTGGCCGTCGGCTAGCCACTCCCCTAGAAAATGGGAAAATAGCCTTCCAGCTCTGGTGGAGGCAGGCACGGGCTTCCTCGATTGCAGTAGCCCTCCTGGCACCCAACCAACCAATGCTACTGAAGATATCGGGGTGTTGGGGCCAACCTCGTCCCCACCCAGGGGGTAAACCGAGGCTACATGGGCGACGGAGAACTGTCCAGGTAGGAGTGGACCATAGAGGGATGACTCCTTGGTGCTCCCAAGAGGAGGAGAGGAGGAATAAATAAGAAAGTACCAAAAAAAAAAGGTCACATTGCTGACCTATAAGGCCTAGCATGAACAGGGGCCGCGCTATTTGCAAGATCTCCTCTATCCCTACCGCCCCAACTGCCCGCTCCGTTCTACCGATGAGGGATTGCTGGAGGATCCCAGGGTCCATTTGAAGACCTCTGGGGCCAGAGCATTTGTGCTCATAGCCCAGATCCTGTGGAACTCTCTACCTCATCAGATGAGAGAGTGCCTGTCCACCGAGCCTTTCAAATCTTCATTGAAGACATATTTATTTGAGCTGGCATATCCTGATATGTTGTGAATTTTATCATTAGTTATAATGGAAAGTATGATATGATTTGGGACTTTAATTTGAATCAGTTTTTAGTAACCTTTTGTACAGGCGCTTAGGTTTTGAAAAGCACCTTTCATAAATAAAGTTGACCTTGACCTTGGCGTCTGCGCTGAGTCCATTAGCAGGGACCAGTAAAAATTAAACATCAACTTTAACATTTTAACACGTCAAATGTTTCTATCTAGACACCTGATTCCCATCTACTCAGACATTAAACAGTCTGAAAACAGAAAACCCACTATATACAATTTTTTCAGTGCTGAACACCTTTTCCCGTGCCAGCTGTCAAACATCATGATGCATGGCACCCATAATCATATGTACTCCTTTTGTACTTTCCCCTTCCTTTATTTTCCAGAATCACATGTCCCTTAACACACTTTTTACCCTCAGTTTCCCTTAGGTGCCACTTTCACCTCCCCTTTTTTCCGCTTTGCCACTTTCCCTCCGGGCCTGGGGGGTTAACACTAGCAGGGCACATATAAACTTTCGGCAGTGACCTGGGGGTAATATAGATACCTTTGAGGACTACGAATAAGGGCAGGTCAGAGGGTGCCCCTGGGGTATCATATATCAACTTGAGCAAAAGCGTAACAGTTCTCTCTGAACGTCTTGGGGTACTTGCTCTTATGTCCTGGTAGTCACCTCCTGTTCAGAGGTGTGATCCCTGTCTCTTGCCTCTAGTTCTGTGTCTGCTTCCTCTCTCTCTGTAGTGGAGTGTTTAGTCACCAGGTCTTTTCCACTACTCTGGCCAGGGGTACTGCCTTGTGGCCACTCAAAAAGCTCAGTCGGACCAGTGTTCAAGTTTGAAGTGGGCTCTTCAAGAGGCATTGTTTCAGGGGAACTGCTCTGGAACCACTCAAAAGGCTCAGCAGAACTAGTGTTCAATTTCAGGGTGGTCCCTTCAAGGGGCGTAATGAGAGTAGCTTCCCGTTCAGCACCCTGTTCAGCAGGAACATCTGGGTTCACTTCCACAAGCTCGCCATTGCCCCAAGACTCCTTCTCTTCAGGTCAACTGGGATCAAGGGGTTCTGCCAGGGACGCACCAGCCACAGTCTCTAATGTCAGTGGGGGTCCCTGAAACAACCTGTCCAGCTAAGGAGTGAAATAGAAATATGCAGGATGAACATCATACTCCTGATTCATCAACTGAATCTTCTCTCTCTGATGAATCATCTGTCTGGACAGGACCAGCCATGGGAAGATCACCATTCTATTTGTTCTGTCGTTTGCATGCAGCAGCTCAAGTAAGCGACGGTGAGGGAGGATCTGACATATCAGATGCTAAGCTGATCACCTTGTCTCCAGTGGGCAGGAGATGATTTCTGTGAATGACCTTGTGTCAACTAGATTCCCCTTCTGGCCGAATTTTGTACACTGGCAGTCCATTCAGTTTTTCCAGTACTACATAAGGTATACTTCCCCACCTGTCAGCAATCATATGCTGCCCTGAGATGCCCAAACTCCTCAGCAACACACTGTCCCCTGGCAATGTCTTGCACCTGAACCTTCTTGTCATATCTTTCTGTATTAGCTTGGTTCTTTCTAGTGGCCACTTCAGCCACTAAGCAATAGGCACAATTTAGCTGTTGTTTAAGCCTTTGTACATACTGTAAGTAGTCCCCATCTGTAGTGCCATCAGAGGATGCCCCAAAGCATAAATCAACTGGAAGCTGGGCCTCCCTCCTGCACATGAGGCTGTATGGAGAGAACCCGGCTGCATCATTTCTGGTGCAATTGTAGGCATGGACCAATGTGCTGACCCATTAACTCCAGGTATGTTTATCTCTGGGGTCCAAGGTTCCCAACAAATCTAGCAAGGTTCTATTAAACCTTTCAGGTTGGGGGTCACCTTGGGGATAGTAGGGTGTTGTACGTGACTTTCAGACTTCCCACAGAGACAACACTTCCTTTATCAACCTGCTTTCAAAGTCACGGCCTTGGTCCAAGTGAATTTGATGTGGAGCACCATAATGCACAAAAAACTTCTCAACTAACACCTTTGCCACAGAGGAAGCCTTCTGACCTTTCATGGGGTATGCTTGGGCATATCTGGTGAAATGGTCTGTGACCACCAGAATATTCCAGATGTTCTTGGAGTCGGGTTCCAAGCTGAGAAAGTCAATACAAACCAGATCCATAGGGGCACTCATAACAATATTAACCAAGGGGGCGGCCTTTTGCGGAAGAGCTTTTTTCTGGATATACCTACGACAAGTCTAGCAATACTGTTCCACATCCTGCCCCATTTTGGGCCAACAGAACCTGCAGCGGTCCAGGTCCAATGTGTGCTCACTACCCAGGTGGCCCATGTCATCGTGGAGGGCTTTCAATACCATGTCTCTGAACCGGGCTGGCAGCACCAACTGTACACAAAGCGCCCCCTGCTGGTCCTGCACTTCTTGATACAGTAAGCCATTCTTCATCTTCAATTTAGACCACTCTTGCAACATCAGTCAGACATCGGGATCTGTAATGGTCACCTGTGTTGAGTCGCCCCCTCTCTGTAGAACCTGCAGTATTTCTCCAATAGCTGCATCAGACCTTTGCTCCCTCATCAGATCTTGGCTTGTTAGTTGAGGCAAGGACTTTAGATCCAGAGTGATCAAATGGCAGTATGCGACATGTAGGCAATTTCAAGGGGCTCCCAGACTGTCCACTAGGCGAGGGACAGCCTCTGCTGCCGAGGACTCATCAGTGTTAAATTTCTTGCATAAAGCCTTTACAGTTTGCTCAGATGTTTTCACTCAGCCTGGATTTTCTTCCTGATGGGCCAAGGGGCATTGGGACAAAGCATCAGCATCTATATGATTTAACCCTGGGTGATAATAAACACAGTAATCATAGGTGGAAAGAGCCAACAGTCAGCCATGACCAGCTGCATCCAGCTTGGCCATGGTTTGAACGTACATTAGGGATTATTATCAGTCTTTACAGTAATCTTGGCCCCATACAGATAATCGTGGAACTGATCTACAATGGCCCACTTGATTGCAAGGAACTCCAGCATGTGCACTGGGTATTTTTTCTCTGCTGCATTCAAACTTCAACTGGCGTAAGCAACAGGATACAAGCCCCCTGGGTAGTCTTGGCACAGGACAGCTTCCAGGCCCCTGAAACTGGCATTGGTGTGTAAGATGTAAAGTTTCTGTGAGTCTGCATAGGCCAGGACTGGAGCATGGATTAAACAATGAATGATATCTTCAAAAGCTCTTTTACAGTCCTCAATCCACCTAGGGCCAAACGGCTCAGATGGTTTGAAGTAATGCTGTTGCTCAGTGTGGCCCCAGGCTTTTGAAGTCTTTTGCTCTTATTGACTGGAGGATAACCTTGTAGCAGATTCAAAAGCAGCCTAACTACCTGGGTATAATCCTTGATGAACCTTCTGCAGTACCCACAGAAACCCAACAGGTGCTGTAACTCTTTCAAGTTCTATGGCCTGGGCCAGGTAGTGGCACTTCAATCTTGCTGGGATCTGTTTTGATGCCGTGTGCTGACACCTGTGTGCCCGAAATATTTGACAGAGGCTTGAAAGAACTGGCACTCCAGCAGATTCATATCCCTGACAGCCCTCACTATAAGGCACTAGAAGGTGGTAGGGGTGCCAGAAATGCCTTGGGGCATCTGCAGGAACTCATAGAACCCGAGGGTGCATATGAAGGCAGTCTTCTCCCAGTCCTGCGGGGCCATGGGGATTTGATAGTACCCGCTCCTAGGTCCAATACTGAAAACCATTTGCTGCCATTCAAGCAGCCCAGGGCATCCTGAATCCAGGGCATCATGTATTGGTCAGGCACTGTTTGCTTGTTCAGCATTCAGTCATCTACAAACATTTGAATAGCCCCACATTTCTTTCTCACCACCACTAAGGGTGAGGCATACAGGCTCCGAGACTCCTGAGTGATGCCCGCAGCCAGCAGTTCCTAAAGATGCCACCTTACATCATCAATATCTGCCGGGGCAAGATGCTGAGACCGCTCTCTAAAAGGGCGCTGATCAGCGAGCCATATTTGGTGCTTCTCCCATGTGACGCAGCCCACACCCCATTCATGTAGGGAAAACACCTTAGTCCTTCAGGAAAGCTTTTCTTGAATTCAAGTTTTCCACTCCTCAGGGATGGAAGAGTTACTAAGTTCAAACAAATTAGGATTAATACCAGGTGGAGCGGAGGCGCTGGTGAGCAGCTAAGAAGTAAGACGCATTCTCCTCAAGCTCCGCACCTCAGAGACCTAAATATATTATTTTTTCATAAAACTAAGATAAATAGAATCGGATTCTGCTGCATAATTGCCCAGAGCCGCATAATGATGGATGACTACCTTTCTAATGCAACAGGGAAGCCCATTAGAAATGCTGGACAAACCTGAAGAAACAACCAGCTGGGCCCACACCAGAGTCTACAAGCCCAATATCCTTCTCGGCGGCAGAATTGGCTGTACTGGGGCGAGAGGTGACAACGCAAGTGCTGGCAGCATTGAATCCCCACTTTGAAAAGCTGGAGAATCAGATTGAAGCAAAGTTGCAAGAAATAGTGGAGAGAACTGCAGCACATGGTGAAAGGTTAACAGAGGTGGAGGAGCATACAGCTAGGGTTGAGGATTTGGTACAGCCTCTACCGGAGAAAATCATTGCTTTAGAGAAGGAGCTGGAGGATATGAGAGAAGCCTTAGACTATCAGGAGAATTATTTCAGGTGCACCAATCTGTGCTTACGAGGGCTCCCTGAAGGGAAAGAGGGTCCGGACATAATGAAATTCTGTGATGAAAAATTGCAGAAAATCTTGAAACTGCAACCTAAAGGGGGAAAGCATAAGATTGAAAGGGCGCACAGAGCAGTACTGCCAAAGCCAGGTCCGGGCCAACCCCTGAGAAGTATCGTTATTCGGTACCATAATTTCCAAGACAGAGAAACAGTGATAAAAGCCTTTAAAGTAAACCAGCCTGTTGAAATCGATGGAGTGAGAATCCATGTCACACAAGATTACTCGAACAGATTACTTAAGAAAAGGCGGGTGTTTGCCGCTGCGATGGCTCAGCTAAGAGAGATGCAAGTGGAGCACTACATGATCTACCCTGCGATCCTTAAAATAAAACACGAAGGTGCGGTGTACTCGTTTTGGGAGGTGGAGAAAGCGAACACCTTTATAAAGAAACTCAAGCAGAAAGTGGGCTGAAGAGAGTGGCGACATGGTGGGAGAAGTGAGAAGGACTTGAGACACTGACTATCCTTTCTGGTTGGGGGTAGATCCCCTGTTATAAGTTGAGTTGTTCATGTTTAGTCTTGTAAATCTTTGAACTCAGGAGGCCTACAGCTAAATCGGTGGATAATGGCGGATGAATGAGACTGTTTTTTGGAAGAATACGTGCTGAAGTTTTGAAAATGCGGAGGAGAATGCTCGCAGACACAGGAGAAAGTGCCAGCAGAGCTCCCGTGGAGAAGGTAGGCCGGGAGGAGTAGCTGGTGGCCTGGGCCTAGCGTGTGTGGTTGTTTGAAATCACGCAGCCTACTCCACCGACCTCCGACCGGGCCGACTGTTGAAAGGAAGCCTCATAACTGAACGAGACTGTGCATGGGGTTATGGTGCTTGATTGTAGAGGGGAGAGGGGATGGATATGACTGAGGGAAGAAATCAATGGGACTCAGAATGGACCGATGGGGGCTGAACCAAAGCGGTTCCGGTTCTATATCATATATATGTCATGTTATTATGTTATGAATCAGATGGGCCAGTATTGGTCACAGATGAAGTGGTCCCTGGTGGGGGTGAGGGGAGGTAGCTGCTCAAATAGCAGAATTTGGGAGGTGCTGCCATGATGGCAGAAGAAAGCAATGATGGGCAATGGCTGAAATGCTGGAAAAAGGAGTGCTGGGAGGAAAGGGAATGGTTTGGGATGTCTGGGAGTAGGAGTAGTATGGGAAAGAGGGGGGTATATAGTAGTATCGGGGGGAAGGGTTAAGAACAATCGAGATTCACATTCAGGTGATAAGGGTAAAAGGGCATGTAAGGATAGTAAGGCTGCTGATATGGTAGCTGGGACGATGAAGCCTAGACTTGGGCAAAATATGGGGAGAGTTGGAGGGAGATTAAGAGGAATGCCGAATGCGGAAAGTATTTGGAGGGATAGAGGAAAAGTGATAATGGAAAGAGATAATGGTGGGAGGTGATTTGGTGGTGCAATCCTGGAATGTTCATGGTCTCTCCGCCCCGGTTAAATGTAGTGCAGTGCTAACAGCGTTAAGGAGAGCACAAGTGCAGGTGGCTCTTCTGCAGGAAACACACCTGACACCGGTGGAGTATGTAAAACTTAAAAGGGGGTGGGTGGGTGCGTGCTACACGGCCTCTTTCAGCCCACATAAACAAGGAGTGGCAGTCCTGGTGCATAAAATTTTGCCATTACAGATCACAAAAGTCCTTGCAGATCCAAGGGAAGGTAGATATGTGTTTGTTGCAGGGATTCTCCGTGGCATGAAAGTCATGTTTGGGAGTGTGTACGCACCAACTAATTTAGACCCGGGGTTCTACAATAACTACTGTCCATATTGATGAGAGAACAATTTGAGAACCTGATTATGGGAGGGGATTTCAACTGCACGCCTGATGCTGCCCTTGATCACTCGGAGGGGAAGGGACGCAGAGATCCTTGTATTAGGAAATGGAGGGAAGGGTTGGCAGAATTGAATTTAGTGGATGCCTGGAGGACGGCGTACCCTCAGGATAGAGAATATACTTTTATTCAAACCCACAAAGCGTGTGGTCGGGACTGATCATGTCTATGTAGCGTGGACTGGTATAAAAACTCAGGAAGGTGGCACATGGTCCCATACAAATCTCAGACCACGCAGGGAGTGGTGGCGTCCTGTCGATCTCAGTGAGGGAAATGCAGACATGGAGATTCCCTACTTATATGATAGGCTCGCAGGAGTTTCAGGATTATGTGAAGGAGCAATTTAAATTTTATATGGATGTGAATGCACCGACTGCTACTTCTAAACAAATGTTATGTGATGCGGGCAAGGCGTACATGAGGAGAGCAATTATAGGGTACATGGCGAAATATAAAAAAACTAGATTGGAAAGACAGAAAGCCCTTCAACAGAAGTTGAGAATATTGGAGGGGAGGGTAGCAAGGGGGGAAGGAGGTGAACAGGCTAGGCAGGAGTTGGTAACAACCAGACAGACACTTAATACCTTACTGATGGATGAGGCTCAGAAAAAATTATTCTACCTGAAACATAGAATATATGAGTGGGGGAACAAGCCAGGGCCTCTGCTGGTAAACCTTGTAAAGGGTAGGAAAAATGCGGTGCACATCCTTGGCATCAAAAATTTAAAAGGGCAGACGGTTACTAAGTATGTGGAGATAAGGGATACATTTAAGAAATACTATGAGGATTTATACAGAGCAAGTGGAGAGGGAAGTGAAAAATAAATGCATGACTTTCTGGCTAATTATAAATTGCCCCAAGTAACAAAATGCCAACAGGAGCTGTTAGATAAGGAGATTACCAGAGAGGAAATTACTCGGGCCATCAACACAATGAAGCCCGGAAAGGCATGTGGCCCTGATGGCCTGCCTGTAGAGTACTATAGATTGCTGAGAGAGGAGGTAAAGGAGGTTATGTGGGAGGTGTTCAGGGAAGGAAGAGAGAATGGGGAACTGCCAGATACACGTGGTTGCGCCTTGGTGTGTGTGATTCCTAAACCAAATAAGGACCTAATGGAATGCTCATCATATAGACCAATATCCCTGTTAAACTGCGATGCTAAGGTGTTTGCTAAAAGTTTGGCTAGTAGGTTGGAGGGTATCCTCCCAGAGTTGATCCATCTGGATCAAACTGGATTTATAAAAGGTAGGCACTCTTATCATAATATTAGGAAGGTCCTTAATGTCTTGGAACAAGCCAAGAAATCGGGGGGGCGGGCAGCTGTATTGTCAATGGACGCCGAAAAAGCGTTCGACAGGATTGAGTGGACATATCTGTTTACAATCTTGGAACGCTTTGGTTTAGGGAAAGTTTCACTAAAATGGTAAGAGCATTGTATCCAGACACCCAAGGCTGCAGTACTGGTTAATGGGAACGTAACTAAACAATTTACGCTCCACAGGAGCACAAGGCAGGGATGCCCTCTCTCCCCTCTGCTGTTTGCAATGGCGGTAGAGCCACTGGCTATAGCCATCAGGGAGGACCTAAGAATACAAGGGATAAAAGGGAAAAGTGGAGGACAGCATAAAATTACACTGTATGCTGATGACATGATGTTATATGTGATAAGCCTTTCACAGTCTATGCCTGCCTTGCTGGAAATCATAGGTCAATTCACTACATTCTTGGGATATAAATTGAATCTGGGAAAGTCTGAAATCATGTTTCTGGGAGAAGAGAAGGGGGATGTGGGTGGTACATGGGGTTTGAAGAGGGTAGGTAAGCACCTTACTTGTTTGGGGATCAAGATAGGTACGGATTTGAGATCACTTTATAGGCTGAATTATACCCCACTATTGAAATTGGTAAGAGAAGACCTGGGCAGATGGAGAAACCTGCCCATAACATGGATAGGATGTATTAATTTACTTAAGATGAACATTCTTCCCAGAGTCTTATATCCATTACAGATGTTGCCAATAGGATTGACAGGGAAAGCTATAAAGGCATTTGAGAAGGATTGTTCCAGGTTTATATGGCAAGGGAAGAAGCCCAGGGCTAGTTTAAATAAGCTGAAAGCTGACCAATCTCAAGGAGGGCTGAACTACCCAGACATGAAGTTATGTTTTTGGGCAGCACAATTGAGGATTATTAAAGACTGGGTGTACAGGCCAAAAGAGGCCAGTTGGATGGACCTGGAGGAGGAGGGATATGGGTTTGAATCTCTTCTTTGTTAGTAGAAGCAGGTAGAAGGGGGTTGCGGGATAAGTGGAACTCGAGTATCTTAGTGAAGGGGGTAACAGATAGTTAGGATCAAATTGTGAAGGCAATAGGGCATCAAAAGGGGGAATCTTTTATTCTACCATTAGTTGGGAACCCATTTTTTTATCCTGGGAGTAGGAGATCCAGTATTTCAGAGTTGGGAAGAAAGGGGGGTAATGTGCCTTAATGATATAAGGGAAAAAGGGAGTGATCCTCCCATTCAACTAACTTAGGGAAGAACGGGGCTTACTGGCCCATCACTTGTTTAGATATTTCCAGGTGAGGAAATACATTCAGGGTATTGAGAAGCAGAGAGTCCCTGGTGCCCGGATTCATGTTGTGGAGGAACTGCTGCAGCAAGTTAAACAGAAACCTGTAGGTATTGTAAGGAAGGCTACATCTCTCCTGCGCCTCCAGTGGCCAGATATGACAATTAAAACTAAACACCTGTGGGAAAGAGATTTGGGAGGTATATTGTATGAAGAGCAGTGGACTTTAATGAAAGGTACGCACCAGGGGTTATTACTCTCTAATAAATATAAGGAGGCAGCATATAAATTTGTGCACAGGCTGTATACTCCACCAGTTGCAGTGAACAGGTACAACCCAACAATATCGGCTATTTGTCAGAGATGTGGGTCAGCCCTGGGTACCTACCTACACTCATTTTGGATGTGCCCGACACTCCAAGCCTTTTGGGACGAAGTGGCAAAAGAGTTGACAAACATGAAGGGGCAGCAGGTTAGAGTGGAACAACTTATAATGTTGTTTGGTGTGGATGACACACACCAGGATGAGTGGGAGATGCTAGAGAGATGGGTGAGAATACTCTTGGTATTGGCAAAGCAATGTATTTTGAATACATGGGTTTCTGGGGATAAACCTACAATTAGGCAGTGAAGGAATCTTGCATGGGATGCACTGCAACTAGAAAGTTTGACATATAAGGCTAGGGGGCGAGAAAATTAGTTTGTGAACATGCGGGCACCCTACTTGCATACTATGCATCCCTTGGAACAAGAGACATTAAGATGAGGATAGAATAAATTATGGAGAACAAAAATAGGGAGGTTAATAGTAAAATATTAAAAAAGCAGTAAAAGAGAACCCATGGAGTGATGGATGGGCCCCTCTATTAGAAGAAGTTGGCTCCAAGGGGTAACATAAACAAAAAAGAAAAGAGGGTCACTATCGGAGTATGGTACCAGAGACTATAGTGAAAGGTATGGATATTCATAATGGATGAAGTGAATTCTCGATTAATTGGGGGGAGGGAGGGGGAAGGGAGGTGATACAGGGGAGAGGTGTGGGAGGGAGGGAGGGAAGGGCTCTTTTCTTTTTTCCTCTCTCTCTGCTCTTTTATCCTTGGGGGCACTTTTGTGTCCTGCTTTTCCTTTCTTTGTTTCTCTTCTTTTATTTATTTTTTTTTACTATGATGTAACATCTTAAGATCAAATTATGCAGACATGTACCTATTCTGAGAATGATGTATAAGGTCTATAAGAACGGCACTTAAATTAATTGGTGGAAATTGATGGATGTAATGAGTGAGGCCTGTAAGATATATATAAGAATTCTATGTGTCTGCTGAGATGTAAACTATTGTTTTGCTGTGGTATGAAAAAGATATACTAATAAAAAGATTATGCAAATACCAGGCGGAGCACCTCCTCCAGTGGCAGCTGGCTGTACTGCCATGTCCACACAGTATACTTGAGCTAAGGTGCGGCCCTTCCTGACAACCACATCCCAGTCTGTCACATTCTTTACATGCACCGTAACTCTTCAAACATAAGCATGTGCCCGGGCCAGTAAGACACTTGGCTTTATGAGTAGGCTAGCCGGCAACCCATGTTCCTCTGGGCGTACAACATCAGGATCTTGTTCCTTACCTTCTTCTTCAGCCATACCATGCCACTAATATTACACATGGCATTGGGGGACAGTACTATTTCCTTTGCATCCTGCCTCCAGACGATGCCCACTGGATCATGCTGCTCTTCAGCTGAGGTCTGCACATGCTTCCTGTAAGCTT
This sequence comes from Neoceratodus forsteri, assembly GCA_016271365.2. Taxonomy (NCBI): domain Eukaryota; kingdom Metazoa; phylum Chordata; order Ceratodontiformes; family Ceratodontidae; genus Neoceratodus; species Neoceratodus forsteri. The sequence goes on along the minus strand of CM028136.1, from coordinate 824,150,830 downwards.
CCCTTACTACTGGGTGAATAAGAAGCTCCTTCCCTTTCTGTTCAGCCTCCCGAGCCCTGCAGAGCTGCCCCAGCCATCCAAACATGTGGGCATTGCTTCCCACAGCACAGGCATCCCATCATATATGCCAGTCTCCGGGCAGATTAAAGCCAGGATCTCAACCAGGTCTCCCACTCCGGTCACGTTCGATGGAAAAAACATCCATACCCTGACATAACCTAGATAGTGGTAGGATTTATTGCTGAGGCCCCACACATTTAGCCCTTCCAACGGTTGCAGTTCCAGGAGGGATGTGTGTTGGTCGTACCAGGGCTTGAAGATAATAATCACCTGGGAGTCACTGTCTAAGATGGCTTGAGTGTTCACCCCATTCACGCAATGGTGGTCTCAGTAAGTGATCCCACCAACTTATCTATATCAGGTAGCAAAGGTGCGGTAGCTTTCGCAGTAGATTTTCTTATGTACACTGTGGAGCTGGGCTTGTTGGGGGTCCCAGTATGCTCCCTTACTGGGCCCCGTTGAAGTTTCCCTGATGCTGGTGCCTCTCTGCCAACAGCTGATCCCTCACTCGAGCTGGATCTTCCCGTGATCGGCATTCTCTGTGGAGATGTGAATCCTTCCCACATCAATAGCAGAACATGTCCTCTCAACTTTGGTAGGGTAGGAGACATCAGAATTGGGACTGGGTTCTTGATGACTAGGTGGCCCATGATACACTGCTGGAGCTGGGGCAATCGCTTTGGCCAAAATTATTCTTCACTCTGGATCTCCTGGCCTTGACAACCCTTGATTTTTCAGCTTGCTGACAGCATGGCACAGTTTGTGAACACAGGTTTCAATCTGGGGAACCACAGGGGACACCTAAGCCTGCACCCCCAGCCCCCATCCCAGGGAGGGTGGTTGGGGCTGACTGAGAAGGTGAGCTAGAAGGGACATTGGCAGCCCTAGTAGAACCAGAGGCAACCTTTTAAAGTGCTTAGCTACACTCATTTAGAAGTACATTGAGCTCCGAAACCTCAGTGGAGGCATCCTCCTGAATGTGGGTAGCAGCCACTATGGTGGGGGGGTCAACACAGGGCATCCCGTTCCTCCACCTACCTTACTTCCCTGAGAAGGACTCAGAGAGAGGGGAGGAATTAACCATCCTATCCTTCAGACTTAGCTTTAACAGTAGCAATTTGGAATACTTGGCACCCTTCAACAGCTGTTCCAATGGTGTCTTGCTCAGGTCTGTAGCCTGTATCCCCCCTTTGCGATACACCTTTTGCAGTGCTTTTTCCAACCTCCAAAAGTACTCTGACAGAAATTCCCCTCTTTGTTGCCTGGTAGCCCCGAAACCCCACCACAAATCCTCACAGGACTCAGTGCTTCCAAAGACACTGTCCAGGGCAGCAGTATAATCTTCTACACTAGCTTCGGGGTCAGTGGTCTGTAAGGACCGAATAGCATCAAAGACAGGGCCTCTCAGACTCTCTGTTAACCTTTTACGCTTTTCCCCTTCACTACACTGCCAGTCCTGCAGCAGGGGAATCACGTAATTTATCTATGACTCATACCTCTTCCCCAGCTGGGGTGGGTTTTACCCCAGAAAACATTCTCAACTTCTGGTATGACTCTGAGAGGGCGGGCACATAACTGGGCCAGGGCCGCTCACTGGAAGGGGGGCCAGTGGTGGCTCAGCCACCCCCTCTCCCAGGGGAAACCACACTGAACATGGTTAAAATAACCCAAGCCTCCAATAATCCCCTCTTGAACTAGGGCCTCTGGTACCCAGGAAGCATTCTACAGCATTTTTACATTCAATCAGCATAGTCAATGTCCCAGTAGCAGAGTCTAACACTTTACCTCGAACTATCACTTGACCCAGCCCTTTAACAGGGGACAAATGCCTCTCTATAGCCTTGTCCTCTAACTCGGGGGGAACCCTTAGCAGCAAAAGGGATTTCTGAGGGTCCATCTTCTGCTCTCCACTCCACTCAACCAATTCCATCATATCCTTCTCTTTTGGCCTGACTTTGGGCTTGAGAGGGGTAGAACTGGGGTTAGGGGGAACAACAGAGGTTTTTCTAGTGGTGCCATTCATAGTGAGCATGGCTGGTGAACAGGAGATCCCAGCGGTGCCTCCAAAGATGTAGCCCAGGCACTGTGTGCCACTGGGCTACAACCCCTGCCTGTTGTCTGCCATACAGGTTAAGGGCCTGGGTCCTGCTACGGTGGTGTTCAGGGGTTCTATCCCAAACTGGTAAAAAAGTAGCGAGGTGCCTCCACCCAGAGTAAAGAATCAGTGGGCCAGGTGTTTGATTGGTACTACCCCCGGGGATGCTGTACCTACTCACCTCCCCTTCCAACCCCCCACACATTAGATAATATGTTGTACCCCAGTACTATAAGATACATAAACCTAACAGCTGTTACCAATAACTGGATCATAACACAGGACTTGCAATAAACAAACCACAGCTTTATTATTAAAAGGGGGGAGGGCTAGCCCAGCCCAGTGGCACTGAGGGTTGAGGCACTGGACGCCACATCTCACGCCACGCTGGTGACCCGAGTTCAGGAGCAAGCTCGGGCACCGGGGGTCAGCAGAGGAGGGACTGGACTGAGCACTCGATGGGCTGCTCTCCAATTCTGGGGGGTGGGCATTGGGATGCCCGGTGCTCCGGCAGCTCCTGGTGGAGATCGGAGTTGCAGCAGAAGTGCAGGCGGCACATAAAAGCGTGCCCGAAGCTGGTAGGGTTGTCATGCACCAAGCGTTGGTGGTGCACATGCAAGAGGGAGGGAAGGGAATGGGCAGAACAAGGAAAAACACGGCTCAATGGCACCTATCCTCCATGCCCAGTGCCGGGATTGTCTCGGCCGGCCTCATCGCTCCTCCACCTAGGCCCCATCTGCATGCCAGAGTCTGCCTTGATAAGAGAGCCCAAGGTAAGAAGTCGGGCTACCTTCCCCGGGCGGGTCAAACCAGGGGCGCTGGCTGCAGGGGGGGGAGAGAGAAGGCATAGGCTGCAGGGATCCTCAGGCTTAGCAGGCACAAGGATAAGGTTGCCTGAGAGAGTTCCCATGAGCCGTGATCGGAGGGAAAAAGAATTAAAAAAAACAGAGGGGAGGGCTAGGAAAAGAGGTACCAGGAACAGGATAGCTGTGAATAAAAAAAAGGTTTGGATATTTTTGAAGTAACAGAGCCTGTAGGCTCAAACACACAGTAACCCACCCCCACCGGTACCAGTGAAACCCCCTATGTCCTGACTGGGTACACAGACTTTGGCAAGCCTGCTTCGTGCCACAGGTTGTCCAGTGACGGGGCTCTTAAAACAATTCTTTCTGAAGTGCTGACCATTTATACCTTTATTCTCCTTTTTATCAGAGTAAGCCCTGGGTTACTCAGGGTCCTGAAGCTGGGGGTTTCAGTCCCTGGCACTGTGGGCTCTGACAGTTCAGGTTCTGTCAATCACTCTCAGAAGGCAGCAAGCAGATGAGCAAAAAGGTTTTGGTGGAACAGCCTTGGACTTGCTTGAAGGTCTAGCTACTTGTCCCCTTCCGACTTGCTTGAAGGTCTCTCCATTTGTCCCCTTCAGCCTGTTTCCAGGCCTGTTGCAGAGCCCCAAGCACAAGGCCTACCTGGCCACAAGGAGCCCAGACCCAGGAGTGTCTCCACAGCCCGGCTCCCTCTATGGGTCCAGAGTGCTCTAGCACTCAGGCATGTGCCCATGGCCCCCTGAAGTCTAGTCAGCCCCACTTGGTTGCCCATGGCCCCCTGAAGCCCAGTCAGCCCCACCTTGTAGGGGTTAGCAAGTTCCCTACCTGGCTCTGAATTCTAACTATGAATAATCTCAGATTCCACCTTTCCTTTAAACAAAGCAAACAACTCCGAGGTGCAGCAAGACAGGATCTCGCCGGCCCAGTGGTGCTGAGGGTTGAGGTGCTGGACACAACACCTCAGACCACGCCGGCGACCCAGGTTCGGAAACGAGCCCCGGGCTGCTGGGGGTCAGCAGGGGGGAGGAGAGATTGAGCGTCCATAGAACTGCTCTCTCTTCCCAGGGAGGGTTGTGGTGAAGTGATCGCTCCTGGAGCAGCCTCTGGCGATGGTCGGAGGCACCCAGCGTAGCGAAGCTGCAAATGCAAGGGGCGGAGTTACAGCATAATGTTGCCTTGCTAAGCCGTACTCTGAGAGGTAGGAACTACACAAAAATTAGAGAAAACCCCCCACTCCTGGGGATAGATGAAGGCACTTCAGTCTCCTAACCCACGATCCCAACCCCGGACTGACCTCCTGTCCATGGGTGCCGACTCGTGTGGCCAGCACTTTTTCCTATAGATAGAGCACCCTGGGTGGATAGGGCAGTGCTACCTCCGGAGGGTTCAGACCCAGAGGTGGTGCTGGGTCACACGAGAGGAGAGGACTAGAAGTCACGGGGAGGTAGAGGATGGGAGCCCCCAAGGATGCCAGAAGGAGTTCTCCAGGCAGTGGAGATAAATAAAGTAAAAAAAAAAAGACAGGATCTCAAGACTTTCCACCTTTCCAATGGCTTTTGGCTAATGACTTTCAGTCTTTGATACAAGCCTCCACCCTTTTCACAGCTGGCTTTCAGCAGACCACAGCTCCTGCAACATTGGATACCTGCAGACCTTTTTCTTCCAATGTCCTTTACTTCAAACAACAGTGCCTTTAGCTCTGGTACTGACAAGTCCAAACTGTTATGTTCTAACATTTATTCTGGTCTTGTTCAACAAACTCACACTGCAACAGGAATAGAGCAGCTTTCATTTTTATTCAGGAGCCTCTCTACTCTCAACAACAACACTCTCTGTCTACTCTCTTTCTAGCTTACACATATCGGAATGCTGCCCTCAAGTGGCAGAGTAACGCAATGCATTACCATTTTACATACATAACATTTCCTCCCCACTAAATTATATTGTTACCAAATGAACAAGTATTAGCATTATTCGCTATTATTAAGATGGTTCATACTATGCTAGAGGTAGGGGGTAGACTGCCCCAGGCCTCGAACCAGTCAAGGGATTATTCTGCCCCAATAATCTGATCTGGCTCTTTAACTATACAAAACATTTATTTCTTTTAAATGTCTCACAGGTTCAAACGATCTGGAGGTTTTGAAATTCAGGATGGATAACGTCTCTCGTGAGCAACCCTTGGCATGGCTGCCCTGTCTGGTACCTCCCTCCGATCCTTGGTTGGTGGTTGTACAGCCTCACCATTGCTCCTCTCCACCTCCTCCTTTACATCTTCAGAAGGTGTTGAGACTTCCGTAGTGGGGCTTCTGTAAGCTACGGCAGATGGAATCCACATTTCCCATGGGTTTTCTTCCCTGGAGGTGTCCCCATCTGTGCGCTGCTGAAGATCTAGGAGCTGTTCAGCATGACATTTCCATTTCACTCCAGATTCAAAATCAACTGTATACGACACTGGACCCGTCTGAGATGTCACCACACCAGAGGTCCACTTTTTCCCTTTCCGGTAATCTCGAACAAGCACTTCTTGACCAACAATGAACTGCCTGTCCTTTGAACAAGCTTGCCGGTGTAGTATTTGAGATTCTTGGTTCTTCAAAACCTCTGATGCCACATCTGGCTTAAGCAAATCAAGATGGGAGCGGAGCTTACGTAAAAAAAAGAACATTGCTGGAGATTCTTTTCTTGTAGCATGGGGTGTATTTCGGTATGCCAGCAGGAAGTTATCCAACTTGTGTTGGAAGGTCAAAGACCCCACCGATTTCAGAGCATTCTTCATAGTTTGTACTAAACGCCTCCGCCTAGACCATTAGCCGAGGGGTGATATGGGGCACTACGAATATGTCTCACACCATTGGACTTCAAAATGCTGGAAAGTCACTAGAAATAAATTGAGGTCCATTATCACTGACCAGCTGTTCAGAATCCGTAGCAGGCTAAATAGTCCTCACAGCACTTGAATGGTCTTACTGGTAGTAGTGGTGTCCATAACTTGAATTTGGGCCACTTTGAGTGGGCATCTACAACAATTAAGTACATGTGTCCCTCCCACGGCCCCGCAAAATCTACATGAATGCGCTGCCACGGTGCACCTGGCCACATCCAGGGATGTAGAGGTGAGGGACACGGCATTTTCTGAACAGGCTGACAGGTAGTGCATGTTTTTGCTTGTTGCTCAATTTGTAAATCAACCCCTGGCTACCAAATATAGCTTCTAGCTAAAGCCTTCATTCTCATTACACCCGGGTGTCCCACATGTAGCTCATCCAGAATACGAATACGTAGTTTTGAAGGGACAATCACCCGGACACCCCACATCAAGCAACCTTGCTGTACTGAAAGCTCATTACATCTGACGTAGAATGGTGATAACTCACCGTGAATGTTCTGGTTCACAGTAAAAGTCCCTTTTGTTACTAAGTCCAAGACTCGAGACAACACAGGATCAACTTTTGTCTCCTTTTTAATTTCAGAAGTCGTGATAGGTAATTTCTCAAGCTGACTGATGTAGAAGACATTGACAGTGTCCACCTTGTCACTGTGGGCTACCTGCAGAGGCAATCTTGAGAGCCCATCAGCATTGCCATGAAGAGCCTTCTTGTATTCAATGCGTAGTTGTGAGCTGATAACAAGAGAGCCTAACGTTGCATTCTTGGCTGCTGCCATGAAGGAATACTTTGTGGGGACTGAAAATGGTCGAGGGGATGGTGATCAGTGAGGAGTGTGAATTCTAACTATAAAGGTATTGGTGGAATTTGCGAACTCCGAACACTATTGCCAAAGCTTCTGTTTTGATTTAGGCATAGTTTTGTTCAGCTTTGCTGAGAGTTCTGGATGCAAAGGCAATTGGCTTTTCATCCCCATTCGGTAGAACATGAGAAAGAACTGCTCCCACCCCATAAGGTGAGGCATCACACGCCAGTCTGATGCTCAGCTGTGGATTATAGTGAATGAGCACATCTTGAGAAACAAGCTGCTTTTTAGCCTTCTTAAACGCACTCTCACAGTCCTTTGTCCAACACCAGGACTTCCCCTTGCACAGCAAGCCATTTAGTGGGTTGAGAATCGTAGCCAGATTAGGAATAAACCTGCCATAATAATTTAACAGGCCCAAGAATGACTGTAACTGGCTCACATTTTCCGGTGCTGGGGCGTCCACAATCGCTTTTCTTTTCAGAGCGATTGTGTAAGCCCGCTGCATCTATGGTATGGCCCAAGTACTCCAATGAAGTCTTGAAAAATTCACACTTCTCCTTCTGGACACGCAAGCCAAAATCTTCCAATCGCTGCAGAACTGCATCCAGGTTCTTCAGGTGCTCTGCATCATTTCTTCCGGTCACCAGTATATCGTCCAGGTAACAGTGAACATTTGGAAGACCTAGTAAAACCTGGTCCATAGCTCGCTGAAATATGGCTGGAGCTGGTGCAATGCCAAAAGGTAGGCAATTATAGCAGAAGAGATCCTTTTGGGTGGTTATTGGGAGATATTTCTTTGAGTTTTCATCTACTCTCATTTGTAGATAAACATGTGACAGATCCAGCTTACTGAAGCATTGGCCCTGTGCCAGGGATGCAAACAAGTCTTCGATGCGTGGAATCGGATACTGTTCCACACACAGAACTGGATTTATGGTTACTTTAAAGTCTCCACATATTCACACGGAACCGTCTTTCTTTACCACTGGCACTACTGGTGTTGCCCAGTCACTACACTGTACAGGTGACAAGACTCCAGCTTCGGTTAGGCGAGTTAATTCGGCCTCCACTTTCGGTCTGAGTGCATAAGGTACTGGGCGAGGTTGACAAACTTTGGTTTGTGCTGTGGCTTCAAAACACTCTTGCCTCAATGTCCTTCATTGTGCCTAGCTCCCTTTGAATAAAGGAGCATGTTTTGCAACACTGCATCTAGAGTGTTGTGGTCACCAGTATTAACAGTCCTTATCTCCTGCCAGTTGAGGCGTATATTCTTCAGCCATTCTCGGCCTAAGAGTGAAGGGTAGTTACCTTTAACCATGTACAAAGGCAGTAGTGCCATTTGCCCATTTATTTTCACCTGCACCTTGATGACACCTTCAGGTGAAATTGCCTCGCCAGTGTATGTCCTCAGTACAACGTCGGTCGTTTGCAGGGGTAGATGACTCAACATAGTTTCATACTTGTCTGTAGAAATCAATGAAACTGCAGCCCCAGTGTCCAATTCCATTTTCAGTGGTTTCCTTCAATTTCAGGTGTTACACAGATGGTTGCTGTTTCCCTTTAAAGTCATGCGTGCAATGCTAATTCAGTATCAGTGTCATCACTGCACGTTCCCTGTGTTTCCACCATGTACTTCTCTCTTTCTACATTTCGCAAATTGCTTCCCTTTGCTTCCATTGATTTCCCTTCCTTTCTTTTTCCCTCTGCACACTCGCCCAATGTGGCCTTTCTTCCCACAGTTATGACATGTCTGTTCTTTAAACCAGCAATCTTTATCACTGTGATTAGCCTTGCCACAACAACCACATTTATTAGGCTTCCTGGGAGAAGAGAAGGATAAAGCATTTACTTTCAGGGAATCACTTAGGTGCTGAGCCTCCCGTGCAGCTGTTTCCATTGATACAGCGAACTCTATCGCTTTCTTGTATGTCAGTCCCGCCTCCGTTAAGAGATGCTTCTGTGTCGCTTGACTTTTCAAACCGCACACAAATCTGTCTTGGAGGGCATCATCTAAATGGGTGCCAAACTCGCAATGCTCAGCTAATTTCTTTAGAACAGCCACATACTGCGCAACAGACTCACCCTCTGCTTGATTTCATTTGTGAAAGCGAAATCTTTCAGCAATCACCAGAGGCTTAGGAGAGAAATGTGTCTGTAAGACCTCCACAATACTGGCAAAAGTTTTCTCCCTGGGCTTTTCTGGTGCTATAAGACTTCTCAGCAAACTGTACGTTGTGCTGCCCATGACACTCAGTAACACAGCCACTTGTTTTTCATCACTTATATCATTTGCTGTGACAAAATGTCCAAATCTCTCAATATAAGTTGTCCATTGTTCCACATTTTCATCAAAGGCATCAATATGTCCTATAGTCGCAGCCATCTTTTTGTGTCTCTCACGGGTTCACTCGTGGGTCCAAAAGTTACATCTCAGGAAAACCCTCACAGCAGTAATTCGTTCTGGTAAGGTACAGGACAGTAACTAAACACCGCGTCACCAATTATGTTATGTTCTAACATTTATTCTGGTCTTGTTCAACAAACTCACACTGCAACAGGAATAGAGCAGCTTTCATTTTTATTCAGGAGCCTCTCTACTCTCAACAACAACACTCTCTGTCTACTCTCTTTCTAGCTTACACATATTGGAATGCTGCCCTCAAGTGGCAGAGTAACGCAATGCATTACCATTTCACATACATAACACAAACCACCTCTTTCACTGCCTCAGGGGTTTTCCTCACACTGGTGCAGGCTCACTGCAAAAACCTGGATCCTCATACTGCCAGGAGTTTTTCACCCCAGAGTCTCAGATATTCAGATGCAGTATCACAACTCTCGCCACTGAAGTAAAGTACTTTTCAGATCCCGGCTCCAAATGCTTCAACGAGTTGCCAAACCAAGGCCTGGAAAAGACCTTTTCTCTTGACACACACAGCCTGAGCCCTTCTTGACTGAAGAGGAGCCCAGCAAAGACTGCAAAACTGCCTAAAAAAATCCTCAGATTTCACCCAAAAATCCTGCTCTCTGATCGTCTGTATCCTGTTGTCAATCGCAAGCATTAATAATCATTAGCCCTCTTTGATTATTGATTGGCAAAGGTCTGTTGGCACCTGAAATTAGTTCACACCTCTTCCCATAAGCCATCACAACCAGTTTTGGGTGCCTAAGTTAGTGACTGGCTGATCCTGGGATCAAAGTGTCAAGATGGCTGCCCACATAACAGTCCCACACAGAGTAAATGGCAATCCCCACTTTTAAGTCTCTGTTCAGCCAGATTATGCAACATTTGCAAGCATTTCCCCCAGTGTCCCAAAGCAGCCTTAGCCCACCACAGAACGACTGCGCAATTATACTTATTAAACCCCCTGCTGCCTGTTGCTAGCTTCATTATCACCAGTCCCTTCTATGCAGCCAGGTAGCTCATTATTATTTATGAGGCTCATTAATATTAATTTGAGCCCTGATTCATAAGCATCTATAGGCGCTTTTAAATAAAGTGCCCTAGGCTTCTCTGGTACCTGCCCCAGGTCTCCGGTCCCCAATTAGCTGAAGAAGGGGACCGGGAGCACCGGAAAGGCACCCATTTGGGTGCAGAAATGGCCGCAACCCAAAAGCACTACCTCGCATCCGCAGGCCACTCAACCGCACCAGGATGCAAAACAGGTCTGTAGCTCCACGGCTTAACCCCTCCGGCCCCAGTCTGAATAGAAACACTGCAGGGGCCAGACAAAGACTGTAATGAGGCAAATGGGGAACAGGAGCAGAAGCAGGTATGCCCCCAAGTGGGATTACACAAAGAGCTATCAAGTCATAGAAATTAATTGGTTCTTTTTAGTATCTGTGTTTTTTAATCCAAATGAACCTATGACTCTTAGAAATGGATTTTGAAGTTCTGTTCTTAGAACACTGGTTTTCTTTTTATATTTGAGGCAGAAACAGTTAGTCTGAGATTGATGTAATGCCAGACTGACACTGACTAGTGTGATGGTCTCAGAGGTGCTCTGTGGTAATCTGCTCTAAAGATAGTGGAAAGAGATGAGTGAGACACCAAGGTCCAAATTATTGTGGATAAGATAACTGTTACCCAGACAAGGAGAGGCAGGAGTCATCCTAGATTTTCAGTGCCCACAGGGCATTTATTTAGTACCATTGGGTAGGGAGACACAGTCACAAGAGAAGGAGAAGACACCCAGAACAATAGGACGGTAAAGAGGACAGAACACTTTATCTATGACTGCCAAAATTACTTCAAACAAGAATAGCATAGGTATTTAGGCCTACTGCCACTATACTTCTATAATTATTCTACAGTTTTTATTCCTATTACTAAGCTTAGGCAAAAATCAGATGATAGGTCCTACACACAACAATATTTGGTTTAGCTATAACCACACTATTCTACCGAAGTCCAATGTCACAGGAGTCCAGAGGTCTGCCGTCTTCATGTACACCGTCGTTCTACGATGGTAGCTACAAAGAGGAAGCAAACGAAACAGTTGATACTAACACAGTTCCCAGCAGGGACCTTATAAAGGCCACTGGGTGGTGAGAGGTTTGGTAAACAGACCATATGATTCTTCGCCAAAAGCCCACTCTCTCCAAGGCTGCCGGAATGAAAGAACCAGAGCAACTGGTTCCTGGAATAAGCCACTTACAGGCTGTCAGATTCCAAACTGAAGACAAAGGATTCCTTGGCCAAAACCCACTTCCAGGGCTGCCAAGGATGAGGAGAAAACAGGATCTGCGTGACGACGAATCCACTCGAGGACTACCACGACCTGAATAATGCTGCAACACTCCAAGGGCCAGCTAAACTTTGAAGGATCTCTGATAGGACCAGGAACCAGAAGAATCTGTAGAGAGGATGGTTGATTCTGCAATCTTGTCACCAGAACCTAGAACAAAATAAAGAAATGGTGGATGCGTCCCGAACTCAGCTTCAACGGACTCGACTCTCAGCGAACAACCAGGGGTGCAGACCAGGTTCTCCAGGATAGCATACTCTTCTGTGGAGGTGACCAACTTCAGAACATCTGGATCAGGAACCATATGAAATGGCACTGGCACAGCTGTTGTGATGCGCTTCGGCGGACGTAACTTCGAGCTGTGAAAACAAGAAACAGCGGGTACGACTTGTGCGACTGGCGACGGACTCGACTCCGGCGGACGACACAGACGGAGGAGATGATCTGATGGACAATCCAACTTGGGTGAAGAATGATGAGATGACGTCCTCTTCTGGGTAGAGACTGATTCTGAGTAAGAAGTATTACAGACCACACTATGGGACTGCAGTGTGGTAGAATATTGAGACTGTCCCCATACACTGGTAACAATGCAGCTGAAAGATGCACCTATCTGCAATGCCAAGGGGACTGCAGAATGATCTGATAATTTGCCAGGGGAAGGGAAAAGTCTAAATTTATGAGTAATGGTTATAGGTGGGGCAATTGTCCAGATGCTTAGGGCAATAGTTCAGATTCTTAGGGCAACAGTCCAGATGCTTAGGGCAATAGTCCAGATGTTTAGGGCAATAGTCCAGATGCTTAGAGCAATATTTTAAATGCTTAGGGCAATAGTTCAGATGCTTAGAGCAATATTTCAGGTGCTTAGGGCAATAGTTCAGATGCTTAGGGCAATAGTTCAGATAACCAGGGCAAATAACCACAATCCATTTACAATACAGTCTTGGTGCTTCCTAGCAAGTTCACAGTCTTTCAAGTACTTCAGCAATAACAGTTGTATGAACAGTACAGTTGCTACAGTAGCTTCACAGTATTTGTGAACTGAGCACCCTTGGATGGACCCTTTTCCCTGACTGTAGGGCCTTCCTGAATGGGATCTGGCTACCCCTGAATGTTTTGCTAAGGATGCCCTAACCTCTATACTGAGAGTACCACTTGCCCTATGTTAATTGCCCAGAACACTAAAGGCCTAAATGCCTTATTTGCTATGGGGCCTATATGCCCTACTTATTGCACTAATCCACTAGGCCGGGGCTGCCCTTACTACCACTAGGCTGGGTTGCCCTAATCCGCTAGGCCAGGGCTGCCCTTACTACCACTAGGCTGGCTTGCCCTAATCCACTAGGCCAGGGCTGCCCTTACTACCACTAGGCTGGCTTGCCCTAATCCGCTAGGCTGGGGCTGCCCTTACTACCACTAGGCTGGCTTGCCTTAGTCCGCTAGTCCGGGGCTGCCCTGGGACCCTGCTTTACCTCGGGCCTAATGCCCTACATTTACCTCAGGCCTAATGCCCTACACTTACTTGGGGCTAAATGACCTGCTTAGCTGTGGGCCTAATCGCCCTTTTAAAACTGGGCTTGGTGCCCTTAATTCAGTGGGCCTGGTGCCCTTTGAAATGGGCCTGGTGCCCAGCATTACAATGGGCCTGGTGCCCTGCTTTACAATGGGCCTGGTGCCCTAACATAAATGGGCCTGAACTGCCCCATCTTTAATGGGTCTGGATCGCCTCTTTAAATAATTAGGTCAAATGTGTCAGGGCCCCTTTAAATCTAAAAGACTCTCTGAGCCTGCTGCCACTCTTTCGGCAGATCGCTGCCCGAATCCGGCCCCCTTTTGAATATTTATGAGGCCCTAGCTTGGTCTCTCTGGGCTAACCCCTCCCAAGGCATCGCTTCTAACCCCACCTCCTCCTGAATATTTAAATACAGGGTCCTAGCGACCAATGCTCCCTGACACTACAAGCACTTGCCTTGCGTCTAAGCGCTCTTTTGAAATAATAAAAAAAAAGTCTTTCCTGAAGAGGCAGGCAGCACGAATCGGCGTGCTGCCACCGACTCACCACACACCACACTGGAGAGAGGAGGAGAACGGGAGGCAGCCTGGAGGCGGGCGGTCTTGCTGGCAGTGGGAGGGAGTAAAAGGATGCTGGCAATGCAAGGGACAGACTGGGGGGACTCAGACATCCGACAGCAACTCGAGCACGATGCGGCTCTTCTATGCCGCCGACGTGGGACTGAAATAAACTTTTAAAACACTCGGGGGGGTTAAAATAACAAAACAATGGGGCTCTTAAGCCCAAACTGGACGAACTGGCGTCTCTTCTCTTCGTGGTGCCCCAACGGCACCACCCACTGCAAAACTGAGCAGAAACAGGAGTCTTCAGGCAGGGAAGGCAGAACAGGACCATAGCAAGCCCTGAGGGATGACTTCAACCCAAGGTAAACCCTAACCTGTCCCTTGACTTCTGTGTCCTGTCTCCTCAGCCTCTGCCCAGGAGCAACTGAACAACTGTAAAAAATATTTTTTAAACTTAAACCCACCAGGGTTCTAGAGTGGCTGGCGTGGAATGCTGTGCATGAGCAGCTCAGCACAGCATTCCATCCAGGCCATTGTTACTGGAGCTACATGAATTCTATTGTTTTACCAAGGTTTAAGTGCACAGGGCACATTTCTTTATTAATTACAGTGTTTCTATACTGTACAGGGATGGGAATCACTTCTGAAGGGCCCCTTTATCTATTTACTCTGCAGTCTGTACCTAAGACAGGCACCCTGGTTACCTGGAAAACCCCTAATCTTTTTACTTAATTTATATTTCTGGGATGCCCCAACTTTGGGGCATTACGGATTTCGGGCCCGCCTAAAAAATACATGTCCCCATGTATTCCCTTAAACACTTTACAAAAGATACTTTCTTAACACTCTAATATCTTACTTAACACTTTATGAAATCTTAAGTTAATAAAACACTCTTAAATTCTCTAAATTCTTAAAACATCTACTATTATTGTAAATTTTTGAAGTTTTACACTAAAGTGACTATGTCTGGGTAATTACTTTGAATAGATCTACATACGGTACCATGGTGCAAGTTGGGAGGCCTCTGTGATATACTTTCTAGAGGGAACACCTGCATTCGATCTTTGGGATCTGCGGGGTTGGAAACCTACAGGTTCTTGGACAATGCATTCTCTTTCTAGGAAATCTGGCATTTCCGGATCTATCACTGGTACACCATTTGGATGGTCATGAGAGTTTACATACGAAGTGCGAATCCATGGTTCTTTACACCAACTGGTGGGCGATTCTAGTTCCAATATTCTGTCTTTTATGGACTCCTGCCTCTCCTTTGGCATAGGACTGTCCTGATCCTTAGCGAGAACAGCGTCTCTGAAAGTGCAATTTTTTATCAGATTCCGGTGAACAATCTTGGTACTGTTTCCTAATTCTTGTTGGATCTTGTATACAGGTAGTTCGGGATAAGGTATCTCAATAATACGATATGGTTCTGGTTCCCACTTCAAAGACAATTTGCTGCATTTTTGGGTCTTCTTTAACATTACTCTCTCTCCAACAAGTAAAGGTGTAGCCTTGGCCTTGATGTCATAATTTGTCTTTTGCTTTTGCCGTACTTGCTCCATGTGTCTGCCAACAATTTGTCCAGCCTCCTGCAAATGGTTATGTTTCTGGACCCAGTTCGTAACTGGTTTCTTTACTTTGGTTTCTTCCAGTGGTACCTCCAACACTAAGTCCATCGAAGTCTTCCATGGCATCCAAACATTAGATGATGAGGTGTATAACCCGTAGAGCAATGAATGGTATTATTATAGAGATATGTGAGCTCGGGAAGCAAAGCTGGCCAGAAGGGACGTTTATACTCTGGTAGGGCTCGCAGCATCTCCAGCAGAGTCTGATTCGTTCTTTCGCAGAGTCCACTACCTTGGGGATGGTAAGCAGTGGTTTTAAACTTATGGCTTCCATACAGGGTGCAAAGTTCATGAAACAGTTGGGATTCAAAAGAAGTTCCTTGATCTGTAAGGATTTTTGTAGGTTATCTGAAAGGTTGTACAAAACATCTCAAGAAGGTCTCAGCGGTAGTTCGAGCAGATAGGTCTTTTACTACGCTCGCAACCACATACTTAGAAAAGTGATCAACCATAGTGAGGACATAGATGTGTCCACTTGTGCTTTGGTCTAACTTTAAATGATCAAGAGCAACTTGTTCCAATGGCACATTACTAACTACTGGATGGAGAGGAGCTCTCTGATTAATCTTCTCTCTGCGCTTTAAATTACAGACTGGACATTCCTCACACCACTTTATTTCATTGCTACGCATTCCTAACCAGTAAAACCTTCTTCTGATAACAGCCTCGGTTCTTTTGTGACCAAAATGTCCTGAATTATCGTGATATGCTTCTAATACTATGGATGCACTGGTTTTTGGAATTACAATCTGAGTCAATTTCATGTGTGTAGTAGGATCTCTACTTTTCTTAACTAAATGGCAATCTTCGATGGCCAGACGAGTTCTGTGTCTCCAAAGTTTCGTTGCTTCTATGTTTGGCTTCTTTTGTTCTCGTAGAGTCATACATTTCTGTGCAACAACTAAAGCTTTTACTTGGCTGACAATAGGATCTTGGTCTTGTAATTTCACCCACAGATTTTCTTGGCTTGCAGTTGTGTCATCTACTTCTGGTTGAATTTCTACTTCAGGCTCGGGAGCAACCTGAAAACATGCTTGCACAATCCCAGCTGGTACTTGCAGAAAAGGTGGCATCTCTATGTTTTCCAGCAAGGTGTCATCCACTTCTGCTTCCTCTTGTCCAGGCAACCGAGCCAAGGCATCTACGTTCATATTCACTTTACCAGAATGATATTTTAAGGAGAATTGGTAATTTGCAAGTCGAGAGGCCCACCTCTGCTCGAGGGCTTCTAGCTTCACAGTATTCAAGTGTGCCAGGGGGTTATTATCCGTGAAAACCATGAAAGGAGTGACAGCCAAATTTTGCCAGAATTTCTCTGTGATAGCCCATACCAGTACTAAAAATTCAAGTTTGAAAGAGCTATAGGCGTCATTCTGCTCAGAACCTCTTAACCCTCGGCTTGCATAGGCTAGTACTCTTCTCACTTCATTCTGTTCTTGTGAGGAGTACCGCTACCAACCCTTTGTTACTGGCATCGCATATAACAGAAAAGGTCTCAGAATCTGATACGCCAATATAGGCGCCTCAGTTAGTACTTTCTTTAATTGATCAAATCCTTCTTGCTGTTCAGTTCCCCAGGTAACTAGATGATTCTTTGGGACTCAATCCTCTGCTGATCCTCTCAAAAGTTCATGTAATGGCACAGCAATTTTGGAGAAGTTCTTGATAAATCTCCGATAATATCCCACGAATCCCAAGAACTTTCGGACATCTCTAATAGTAGCTGGAACAGGCCATTTCTTTACTGCTTCAATCTTCTCTGGGTCTGGCGTCACTCCTTCAATGGTAACTATATGTCCCAGATAACTCACTTTAGTTTGCAACAGATGACATTTAGAGAGTTTTATTTTAAGACCATATCGGATCAATCTTTGGAACACCTCATCCAAGTGAAGTAGATGATCTTCGTGAGTCTTTGAATATACAATGATATCATCCAGATATAACAAAAGGATATCGAAATTCCGGCTTCCAAGACAATGTTCAACCAGTCTCTGAAAAGTTCCCGGTGCATTACACAGTCCAAAAGGCATCCTTGTAAACTCGAAAAGACCCATGGGGTAATAAAGGCTGTTTTCTCTTGATCCTTTGGTGCCATAGAAACTTGCCAGTATCCCCTGGTTAAATCCAAAGTGGAGAATACGGCCACAGATTGGATAGCCGTGAGAGAATCTTCCATCTGAGCAACGGATACGCATCCTTATGGGTGATGGCATTTAATTTGCGGTAATCCACACAGAATCGGATCTTACCATCTTTCTTCTTTACCAGGACTATTAGTGCTGCCCATGGGCTGTGGCTTTCCTTGATCACTTCAGCCTCTTTCATTTCTCTAATCATCTCTTTTACTTGCTGGTACATGGCTGGTGGGATAGGTCTAAATCGTTCTCTGATAGGTGGATGTCCTTGGGTACTGATGTGATGCTGTACCCCACGAGCTAGGCCAAAATCTAAGGGGTGTTGGCTAAAAACTTCCTTATGGTGTAAAACCACTTCCAGAACATCAGCTCTTTGCTTAACAGTGGTGTTTGGATTGCCTACCTTAATCTCTTTAGCCCACTCTGGTATTTGATCGCTTTCCATTCCTCCTTCAGGCACTATCTTTATCTCTTCCTCAGCCTCAATAATGTCTTGCAAGCACACAGTGTGGATCTGGGCAACTGGCTGATTTCTGTAAAGTTGCACATCGTGAGTCCCGTAATTCAACACTCTGACCGGTATCCGACCTCTGGTTATAGTAGCTACACTCCGAGCCACTATTTTCAGTTCTTCTTTGTTTATAGGGTAAGGTTCCACTAGAGCATCATAATCCTGACCTCTCGGGACCACCTTTGCTTTGCACCAAAGGGTGGTTTCGGTGCCTGGCTTCAATGTTACCTGCCTGACATCTGTCACTCGTACTTTGCCAGTCTCACCCTCAGCGTTAGCAAACCGTTGGTGCCATTGCAGATGATAGATGATTTGCTGCAGAGCATGTTTCTCCACCTGGAGTATGTGCTTGGCTTGCTGTTGGAGAATGTGCACTAGCTCATCAAAGCAATTTTGTAAAACATTCATCCCCAAAATTAGTGGTGGCAGTCGATCACTTTCTAGGTCACTAACAATAATGCCGGTGTTGCTTTGGATGTTGTTTTCCCAGTTGGACATCGGCTTCTAGATATTCTAGATATGGCACTTCGTCACCATTGCTCACTATTAACTTCACCCATGATCTAGGAGGTGGCTTAAGATCATCCAGTGTCCAGTATCTCCGGAACTCTCGTCCTTGTAACGTAGTAACCCGTGATCTGGTGTCTAACAATACCATAAGCTCAATGCCATCTATCTTGACCAGTATCATAGGACTTCTGCCAATGAAACATGACTGTTCTAATGGGACTGCTGGACCTGATTGTCTGCTCTTCGAGGGTCAGTCCTCATCCCCGAAGAATTTCTGTTTAAATTCAGGGTGTTGTTATCTGCTAGCTGACTACATCTTCATTTTAAATGGCCACTAACACCACACCGATGACATATGGGCCTTTCTTGGCAATCAAACTGATCCATGGAGCACCTCCCTTCACTCCTTCTCGGATGATTCATTTGATCATTCCCCTTTCTTTCTTTTCCTGGCTGATTAAAGCATCTCTCGTTCTTCCATCCTGCTTTTAAGCTTTGCATTTTCTTGCACATCTCCGCCATCTGGTGGGTCAGGGTGGCAATCTGCTTGGTCAGCTCTGAGTGTTGACTGGCGCTGGCCCGCACAGAACAGATCGGTGTCTGTATCCTCGGTCCACACATCTGTTCATGCTCTGAACACCCGCTCAGGTATGCAACAGCTTCTCTTCCATGCTCCAATCTCTGTAAAGACATTTCCTCTGGCTGGAGTCTCGATTTTCTAGAGTTGTCTTCCTTCCATCCTTTTGTAGGGTATGCAGGCCATTGAGTTCCCATTGAGGCTGCCATTTGTGGATATACCTGAGCTTCATCTCTGGAGTGTCCCAAACCAAATACCGGAATGGTTTTCTCCTTAAAGTCTAGGAAATCAACCTCGGGGTCTTGCAAGTGTAGCATGCAGAGCTCTCTCTTTAGGGCTTCGCTTTACACCCCTTCAACAAACTTTTCTACCAGCACTCGGTCTGCATCTCGGATCTCTGCTGTGTCTACCCTCTCTATAGCTCGCAATAGCTCCTTGCAGACTCAATGCAAACTCCCTCAGGGTCTCTTGGGGCTTCTGGGTATGAGAAAAGAACTTCATTTTGAGGTCGGACACAGTTCTAGCATCAAAGATTTGCTGCAGCCTCTGTAGAATCTGTTCCACTGTGATTTTCGTTCCATTCGGCCAAGACTGAACTTCTCGGTAAGCAGCTCCTTTTAGTTGCCCAATTAGGATTTCGACCTTCTGTTGCTCGGGGATCTGATATATCCTAAACATAGCCTGCATCTTTGAGCGGAACTCCCCTAGATTGCTGGTTCCATTTCCATCCTTTTCTCCAGAAAACTGTGGAAGCCATGGTGCTCCGATGTAATACGGCATGGTTAAGACAGATGGTGGAATACTCCCTCGAGGCCCATCTCGGTCTCCTCCAACCGACTCTCTATCTCCCCCAGACAATCCACTACTACACCCTGGCTCCATCTGTGCTCCTTACTAGACAACTCCAACTTTCGACTCCTTGGATAAATAATTATCTGTATCCTGCCGACTACACCAAAAATTATGCTATGTGATGGTCTCAGAGGTGCTCTGTGGTACTCTGCTCTAAAGATGGTGGAAAGAGATGAGTGAGACAAAAAGGTCCGATTTATTGTGGGTAAGATAACTGTTACCCAGACAAGGAGAGGCAGGAGTCATCCTAGATTTTCATTGCCCGCAGGGCATTTATTTAGTACCAGTGGGTAGGGAGACACAGTCACAAGAGAAGGAGAAGACACCCAGAACAATAGGGCAGTAAAGAGGACAGAACATTTTATCTATGACTGCCAAAATTACTTCAATCAAGAATAGCATAGGTATTTAGGCCTACTGCCACTATACTTCTATAATTATTCTACAGTTCTTATTCCTATTACTAAGCTTAGGTGAAAATCAGATGATAGGTCCTACCCACAACAGTATTTGGTTTAGCTATAACCACACTATTCTACCGAAGTCCAATGACACAGGAGTTCAGAGGTCTGCCGACTTCATGTACACCATCGTTCTACGATGGTAGCTACAAAGGGGAAGCAAACAAAACAGTTGATACTAACACAATTCCCAGCAGGGACCTTGTAAAGGCCACTGGGTGGTGAGAGGTTTGGTAAACAGACCATATGATTCTTCGGCAAAAGCCCACTCTCTCCAAGGCTGCCAGAATGAAAGAAGCAGAGCAACTGGTTCCTGGAATAAGCCACTTACAGGCTGTCAGATTCCAAACTGAAGACAAAGGATTCCTTGGCCAAAACCCACTTCCAGGGCTGCCAAGGATGAGGAGAAAACAGGATCTACGTGGCAACGAATCCGCTCGAGGACTACCATGACCTGAATGATGCTGCAACACTCCTAGGGCCAGCTAAACTCTGAAGGATCTCCAATAGGACCAGGAACCAGAAGAATCTGTAGAGAGGATGGTTGATTCTGCAATCTTGTCACCAGAACCTAGAACAAAATAAAGAAATGGTGGATGCGTCCTAACTGGGCTTCGACGGACTCGACTCTTGGTGAATGACCAGGGGCGCAGACCAGGTTCTCCAGGATGTGCACACTCTTCTGTGGAGGGCGACCAACCTCGGGACATCTGGATCAGGAACCATACGAAACGACACTGGCACGGCTGTCGTGATGCACTTTGGCGGATGTAATTTCGAGCTGTGAAAACAAGAAATGGCGGGTACGACTTGTGCGACTGGTGATGGACTCGACTTCGGTGGACGACACAGACGGAGGAGATGATCTGATGGACAATCCAACTTCTGTGAAGAATGATGAGAAGATGTCCTCTTCTGGGTAGAGACTGATTCTGAGTACGAAGTATTACAGACCACACTATAGGACTGCAGTGTGGTAGAATATTGAGACTGTCCCCATACACTGGTAACAATGTAGCTGAAAGATGCACCTATCTGCAATGCCAAGAGGACTGCAGAATGATCCGATAATTTGCCAGGGGAAGGGCAAAGTCTAAATTTATGAGTAATGGTTACAGGTGGGGCAATTGTCCAGATGCTTAGGACAATAGTTCCAATGCTTAGAGCAATAGTTCAGATGCTTAGCGCAATAGTTCATTTGCTTAGAGCAATATTTCAGATGCTTAGGGCAATAGTTCAGATGCTTAGAACAATATTTCAGATGCTTAGGGCAATAGTCCAGATGCTTAGGGCAATAGTTCAGATGCTTAGAGCAATATTTCAGATGTTTAGGGCAATAGTTCAGATGCTTAGGACAACAGTCCAGATGCTTAGGGCAATAGTCCAGATGCTTAGAGCAATATTTCAGATGTTTAAGGCAATAGTCCAGATGCTTAGGGCAATTGTTCAGATGCTTACAGCAATATTTCAGATGCTTAGGGCAATAGTTCAGATGCTTAGGGCAATAGTTCAGATATCCAGGGGCAAATAACCACAATCCATTTACAATACAGTCTTGGTGCTTCCTAGCAAGTTCACAGTCTTTCAAGTACTTCAGCAATAACAGTTGTATGAACAGTACAGTTGCTACAGTAGCTTCACAGTATTTGTGAACTGAGCACCCTTGGATGGACCCTTTTCCCTGACTGTAGAGCCTTCCTGAATAGGATCTGGCTACCTCTGAACGTTTTGCTAAGGATGCCCTAACCTCTATACTGAGGGTACCACTTGCCCTATGTTAATTGCCCAGAACACTAAAGGCCTAAATGCCTTATTTGCTATGGGGCCTATATGCCCTACTTATTGCACTAATCCACTAGGCTGGGGCTGCCCTTACTACCACTATGCTGGGTTGCCCTAATCCACTAGGCCGGGGCTGCCCTTACTACCACTAGGCTGGCCTGCCCTAATCCGCTAGGCCGGGGCTACCCTTACTACCACTAGGCTGGTTTGCCCTAATCCGCTAGGCTGGGGCTGCCCTGGGACCCTGCTTTACCTTGGGCCTAATGCCCTACAGTTACCTTGGGCCTAATGCCCTACACTTACTTGGGGCTAAATGCCCTGCTTAGCTGTGGGCCTAATCGCCCTTTCAAAACTGGGCCTGGTGCCCTTAATTCAGTGAGCCTGGTGCCCTTCGAAATGGGCCTGGTGCCCTCTATACTGTGGGCCTAATAGCCCTCTTACAACTGGGCCTGGTGCCCTGCTTTACAATGGGCCTGGTGCCCTAACAGAAATGGGTCTAAACTGCCCCCTCTTTCCTGGGCCTGGATCGCTCCTTTAAATAATTAGAAGGCCAAAGGTGGCAAGGCCCCTTTAAATCTAAAAGGCTCTATGAGCCTGCTGCCACTCTTTTGGCAGATCGCCGCCATGAATCCCGCCCCCTTTTGAATATTTATGGGGCCCTAGCTTGGCCTCTCTGAGCTAGCCCCTCCCCAAGGGGCATCGCTAACCCCACCTCCCTCCTGAATATTTAAATACAGGGTCCTAGCGACCCGATGGCCCGTGGTGCTGGGCCCCTTGCCTTCGCGCCTAAAGTGCTCTTTTGAAATAATAAAAAAAAGTCTTTCCTGAAGAGGCAGGCAGCACGAATCTACGTGCTGCCGCCGACTCACCACACTGGAGCCAGGAGGAGAACAGGAGGCAGCCGGGAAGTGGGCAGTCTTGCTGGCAGTGGGAGGGAGTAAAAGGATGCTGGCAATGCGAGGGACAGACTGGGAGGCCTCAGTCGGCCGTCAGCAACTCGGGCGTGATGCGGCTCCTCTATGCCACCAACGTGGAACCGAAATAAACTTTTAAACACTTGAGGGGTTAAAATAACAAAGTGACAGGGCTCTTAAGCCCAAAACCGGACAAACTGGCATCTTTTCTCTTCGTGGTGCCCCGACGGCACCACCGACTGCAAAACTGAGCAGAAACAGGAGTCTTCGGGCAGGAGAGGCAGAACAGGACCATAGCAAGCCATGAGGGATGGCTTCAGCCCAAGGTAAGCCCTAACCTGTCCCTTGACTTCTGTGTCCTGTCTCCTCTACCTCTGCCCAGGAGCAACTGAACAACTGTAAAAAATATTTTTTAAACTTAAACCCACCAGGGTTTTAGGGTGGCTGACGTGGAATGCTGTGCATGAGCAGCTCAGCACAGCATTCCATCCAGACCATTGTTACTGGAGCTACATGAATTCTATTTTTTTACCAAGGTTTAAGTGCACAGGGCACTTTTCTTTATTAGTTACAGTGTTTCTATACTGTACAGGGATGGGAATCACTTCTGAGGGGCCCCCTTTATCTATTTACCCTGCAGACTGTACCTAAGACAGGCACCCTGGGCACCTGTAAACCCCTAATCTTTTTACTTAATTTATATTTCTGGGATGCCCCAACTTTGGGGCATTACACTAGCATGTGTCATCAACAATTTTTTGACTGTAAAAGATACTTCACAGTTTGTACAATATTTTTGCTGTCTTTATAAAAAAAATGAAATATAAGTTCAAAAAAAAAAGCTGTGAAAACTCGGAGAGATTTGAGGCTCTTAACAAATTCACAATGGAACAGGAGGCTGTGGGGGGGACCACAGCATTGGTTTTCCACATACTGAAGGGTATCTACATTGTGGAATAGACAGAAATGTTTGACTTGGTGTACTCCAGCAGGACGTGGGACACAGTCTCAAGGTCAAAGGTCATAAATTTTTGGGTAACATTAGGAGGTACTTGTTCTGCCAGAAGGTTATGAACCTATGGAACAGCCTACCAGCAGAGAAAGTAAGCATCAAGACAGTACTGGCCTTCAAATTAAGTTGGGAAACATTTCTGCTTACCAAGGGAATCCCAAATTCCAACAAATGGGAATTTATTGGTCCCTGTTTATGAATGGGGAATTACAGTGAAACTGTCAACCCCCTTAGGCCTCATAGTGTCTATAGTTTAAAGAACACATGTTGTTATTATTGATCACATACGGTAGAGATTGTTGATGTAGCTGGTAGTTTGATTGTGATTCCTTTTTTTTAAGTGAACTCTTTTTGGACTTGAGCAAGACGTTCAATACCATAGACCATGAGTTATTATTACTTATGTTGCGAGATATTGGTCTGGATGGCATGGCTCTGAAATGGTTCGCTTGTTATCTGATAGGTAGAAAACAGCAGGTCAAAGCCCAAGTCGATTTCTCTCCCTTAAAACATTACAAAGAGGCGTTCCTCAGGGAGTCAATACTGGGGCCATTATTATTCACAATCTATATCAATGATTTTCACGCCAAAATCAGTACAGCAAGCATTCATCTTTTTGCAGATAACACAGTTTTCTACGTTGCTAGGCCTACCCTTGAGCTTGCATGTATAGAGCTGCAGCAGGAGTTCAACTTGCTGCAACAAAGCCTCTTGCAACTAAAGTTGTTGCTCAATGCTAAAAACAAAATGATGTTCATATCTCCTCAAGCCAAACCTAATAGTACTAGTTCCACTAATACTAAACTTCAGATCAAGACCCTCTTGGGGGAACCACTAGAGGTAGTGGAAAAATTGAAATACCTGGGTTTTTGGCTCAATCGTAGGCTAGCATTCACTACACAAACAGAGGAACTCTCCAAAAAGCTACCACAAAGGTTAGGCCTCTTCTTCAGACTCAGGAATCTGCTTAACTACGAGGCCAAAATTAGACTGGCACTGACCACATGTTTCCCTGTTGACTACGTTGATTTTATTTATAGTCATTGTTCTACCACTGTTCTAGCCAAGCTGGATACTGTGTACCACAGAGCATTAAAATTCATTACTGGATCTCCATTCAATAC
This sequence comes from Neoceratodus forsteri, assembly GCA_016271365.2. Taxonomy (NCBI): domain Eukaryota; kingdom Metazoa; phylum Chordata; order Ceratodontiformes; family Ceratodontidae; genus Neoceratodus; species Neoceratodus forsteri. The sequence continues at coordinate 824,125,819 of CM028136.1, read as the reverse complement.
TCACCACTGCTCCCTCTATGAACAAGTAGGTTGAACTTCACTTAGCACTAGAAGAATTAAAAATGCCTCTCTCTTGGTCAACAGAGCCTTTACTAACAAGCTGCCCTCCTACAGCGTGACCTTTTTAAATACACCTCTGAAGTTTACCCACTTAGAAGATACTCATATATTATGCTAGATATACTCAGAATCCATACTCACTATGGCTCCTCATTCATAAGCCATGCCTTCCCCACCCTCTGGAATACACTGCAAAGATCCTTAAAACTCACACATATTGTTGGGATGAACACCTTCAAAACTGTGCTTAGTGTCAGCGTCAGTGGCTCAGTAGGTAGCACACTCGCCTCTGAGGCTGGGAGATCAGAGGGCTGTGGGTTCAGTTCCCACATCTGGCACTTGGGTTAATATCCCAATACTGACACTGTAGTGCAGCATGACAGGGGTGCTGCACTTCTGAAGTGCCGTCTTTCGGATGAGACGTTAAACTGAGGTCCCATCTGCCTGGATTGGTGGTAGTTCAGGTGGATGTTAAAGATCCCATGGCACTTTTCGAAAAGAGTAGGGGAATTTTTTATTAGTCACATCAACAAACAAAAAAGAAACATAAACAGTGTTTATACAAATAATACCTAAATCATATAAAAAACAGATAAGTATTTCAGTCAAAATCAAAACAGGAAAATGTGTGTGAGAAATAACTCTTTCCCTTCACTAAAGAAGTAGGAGAGATCATTAAATTGCAAAATTGATAAATATCTCATACAAATCGTAAAATAATCTAGCAGAAATAAGTGATTCAAATTTTCTAAACCTCTTCAAACTTAAGTAGTAACTATAATGTATCCCTATGTAAAGGGGATATAACTATCCAGTGTCTAACCACTGCATTGCTTTCCATTTCTTGCCAAAAGTTTGTGCTGATAATGTGCGAGTATCTTTTACCATACTTCCAGTAACCATTCATGTATTCTCCAGAACAATTGTTCTGGAGAAATAAATAGTGATCTTAAGGACCAAATACACCTTACTTGCCAGATGTGATATTTTATACCCCCTAAAACCAATCGTACAGTATCTGGATTAAATGAAGTCCAATCCGGAGACAAAATCCAAAAAACAAACTTTGTACATCTATTATTGGAAAGTTAATCTGAGCCCATTTGACATATAAAATTGACCAAAATTGTGAAATATAGGGACATTCAAAATATAAATGAGACATTGTTTCTATACAATTTATACATACTGTACTTCTTGGACAATATCTCTCCTCCTTACCATTATGCTTTAAATTACCCTTAACATTTAACTTACCATGAGCTGTAAGCCAAGTAATATCCTACATATAATTTGGAGTGCTAGAAGAAGTAAGCATCGAATAAATTTGAAGCAAATCCTTCCCTGATCTATCACCAAACACAGAGTTTTCAAAAAAAATAGTGTCCTAATAAAAGATTATACATATTTTTCCTTGAATTTTAAGTAATTGATATATATGATATTTGCCACGTTTTTATTTTACTAAAGCAAGAATGAAAATACTCCGGTAAGCTATTAATAGGTTTTTGTTTAGGGATAACCCCCTCTTTAAACCAATAATCTAACCACTGTGAAATATGATCCGATATCCATAGAGTCCATATTTTAGATTTTCCCAGTAATATCGGAGAGATATTTTTATACAGAAAAATACAAGAAAAGAATAAAATAGGATTAATCATATTAATTCCTCCTTTCTTTACTGGTTGGTATAATATACCCCATTTTATGGGGTTCAGCCGGCTACCCCATATTGCCTGAAAGAAAACACTATACAATGCTGTCTCTCTTGAAATTAGTAATGCATAAACTGCACTCAGATGTAAAAAAAAAAAAACAATAAGAAATGTTCTAACCATATAAATTCTTTTCTTTTTTGACATTTTCCACCTATTCCAAGATGCTACTTTCCATTTAGCAGTTTGAATGAGTTTATCCCAATTTTATGTTGCTGTGTCCATCCCACAAAAAAAATAGATTCCTAAAATTTTACAAACCTGAGATGAGACAGGAATCCCCATGATTGTGGTATGTGTGGAATTATATGTACCAAAGAAACAACACTTACTTTTGGACAAATTAAAGGTAGCTCCAGTTCCTCTCATATAGGCTACAGTCTTAGCTTCTGTAGCAGCACAAGAAGGAACATCTGCTAGAAAGAAACATAGATCATCAGCATAAGCTATTACTTTAATTTCTATATCCTCTGACCCTAAAGAAAGACCTCTAATATCATCTGTATGATAAATAACTGAAATTAAAGGTTCCAAAGAAAGAATATATAAAATAGGGCTTAGTGAACACCCCTGTCTTACTCCTTTCGCACATTTCTGTTTAGAACCTAACCATCTGTTCACATATGGTGTTACTTCTGCCTGTACATAATACTGTTTTAACCAATCAACAAACGTGGGGGGAAAACCCATTTTCTTCATACAATTCCATAAATAAAGATGAGACACATTGTCAAATGCCTTTGCCTGATCTAAGGTAACACAGATTCCTGCTAATTCTTCAAGAGCACCCCTTTCCAAGATTTCCCTAATAAGCAATAGGGCATCTGTAATGTGACGGCCTGGTACCGAGCAAAACTGTGTAGGATGAATGATATCTTCTAATAGACATGAAATTCGCAAACTCAAAATTTTGGTAATTATCTTGCAATCAGAATTTAAAAGTGTAATTGGACGCCAATTGTGTAAATTTTCCCTATCTCCCGTCTTGTAAAGAAAAATCAGAAGCCCTTCATTCATACTATCTGGAAAGATGCCTTGTGATAAACAACTATTAAACATAGTAACTAGCTGATGATCTAGAACTGTACTAATAATACCATAAATTTCATTTGGAAGGCTATCTTTCCCAGGGGCTTTTCCCTTCCTAAGACTGTTGATTACTGTATGTAATTCAAGTAATGAAATAGGGGCTAATAGTGATATTAAAAATTTATCTGGTATTTGTGTTAACTTACTAAATGTTAACCACTCCTTTACCTTCTCCTGCATAATGTTATCTTCTTGAAATAAAGAGTGAACATGAACATCTAATATTTGAAAACTGGCATGCCGAGTATTAACTCGATTACCCTCAGAATCTATCAAACTATTAATATCTTTTTTTTTCCGTTGTGCCATATTATTTTCAAAAGGGTTAGTACATGCTGAGGAACCCTGGGTACCATATTTTTGTTCTCTTTCTAATTGCTGTTGTTTTGAATTTTGTAACTGCGCCAGTTGAGCCTTAATACTATTAATATCTTGGACATCTACTGCAATTCCCACATTTATTTGGGAATAAAAGAATATTAAAATATTCTGAAGATGTTGTTTATGAAATTTTCGGGAAGCACCTAATAAACGTCCTATATGTGTCAAATACTCCTTAAAGTCATTTTTAGAATCTTCCCACCACTCTTGGTGATTCTCATATAAAAAAACACAGACTTACGAGCTTTCAAGATATCCATAAACCCCACCATGACTTCTGGAATATCTAATAGAGATAAATTCAATCTCCAATACCCCGGCTCTTTAGAAGTATGTCCATAATTGGAAAGTGAGAAACTTAAAATTCCATGGTCTGACGTGGCTACTAACTTAACTTGTGGAGCAAAAAAATTGAAGGGACGAAGATATGAACCAATAATCTATTCGAGATTTTCTATTACCTTGTAAATAAGTGAAAGAGGGAATGTTTTCAAAAACATCACGTAATCCTGATACTTTTAATAATTCATTCAAACAATGAGTGTCACAATAAACTTTAGAAGTAACCGATTTATTAACTCGAGAAATATTAAAATCTCCACCAAATAGAATATTCCTGCTAGTAAATAAGTATGGCTGAATTAGATGTAATAACTGAATTTGGTCCCATTTATTTTGGGGAGCGTAGATATTAATTAATCTGAATGGGACAACATCTATAAATACATCCAGCAATCAAACTCTACCAGGGGCAATATCAACCACATCTGTAATTTTAACTTTCTGTGAAGTAAAACAAATTCCAACTCCTGAACATAATTCATCCCCCCCCCCCTACCAATAACAAGGACCCCAACCCCATAAGTTAGTTGCAGTGGCAAAATCCTGAAGTGTATGTAATCTAGAAACCTGAAGAAAGATAACATCATGTTTTAAATCTGAAAATATTTCAAAAGTGACCCTTTTTTTATATGGAGATCTAATACTGTTAGTATTAAGACTAGCAAAGGAGATGTCATATCCTGCGTTTATATTTTGAGAAGTGATTTAAGTGTTAGAATGTAATTTTCTGTTACTTTTACGTAAACCTATCCTACTCACTTTTTTTGTTTTACCTTTTGCCCCCACCCTTGGATCCATAGTGATTTCTTGATCTGAACTAACCTCCACTTGCGAGGGATTCTGAGAAGCTGTATCAGAATCTTGTTCCTCTGGGCCTACAGAAGCCAAGACCCCATATTTATTTGACACCGACACAGGTTCTGGAGACTGGGCCCAATCCATTACTGGGGTTTGCATAACTTCCTTCCTAACCGGGAGAAAGGAGGCATCCTTTTCAACTAGTTCCACAGAATTAGGAGGTAGTACCTTTGAATTTTCTGGAACACCTAATGAGTTGCTATCAATTGTATGGGATGAAATGTTTTGACCCTGTTTTTCCATCTGAATATTTGTTTGAGGTGGAGTTTGTCTAAGCGGGTTAGAATGAACTTCTGGAGGTTTTGTTGCTAAAGCTGCTGAATACGACTTTGGGCCAAGAGAAGAACTCGACCTAATACCATCTAAAAGATTTCTGGCTGCCTTAAAGATAATCAAATCCTGCACAGCATAATCCAATTCCTCGGTGTTATGGGCTGCCCATGGACAATCAGTAAATAAATGCCCCAACTCATCACAAAAATTACATTTTACAGAATTTTCACACTGATAACCAGAATGCCCAATCTCCCCACATTGAAAACACTGAATTTTTTCACAAGAGGTACTAATATGTCTTGGAGATCCACACTTATAGCATCTCCGTGGCTGACCAGGATAAAATAAAAAACCTTTATCATGCCCAATGAAAAAGCAGTTGGGAAGATGAACATAGTCATTCTGAATGCTATGAAGTTTAATTTTAATTCTCCATCCCCCGTTCCAAAACCCTTCTCCAGCCAAAATCGGATCTGGCGTACCCTGAACCTCACATCTTTTATCGAACCAATAAAGAATATCAACCAGATTTACCCCTTCATTTCGAAACAAAACTGTTACTACCCTAAAAGGTTGTTTTGTCAATGGAATTACCTGAAAATGGGACCAAAAAGGGTTAGTTTTCAGAGAAGCATACTTTAACCAAAAAGTTTCTAAAATAGCTGGAGTCCTAAAACTTATATCAAAGGACTGTTCTCCAGGGGCATGTATAAGTGCATAGATATCAGCTGGCGTGAAGCCCAGGGATTGTTTAATTAATACTTTGCCCACATAAAATCTGTCTGGAAGTTCCTCCATTCCTCCTAGGTATCGTAGTCGTATAGCATTTCTACGTTTGGCCTGTTCCAACGATTTTGTGAATAACTCTGCATAGTTTGATTTAGGTACTTCAGTTGAGTAACCGGTTGAAGTTTCAGGGGCCTCTGTACCTATATTTGCAGTATTTGTAACAGAATTTGCAGATAAAACAGTACCTGTCTCACTATTCGATGTTACAGTAGACACAATAGGTATCGGTGTCTTCAGTTTTAGAAAATCCACCGTCTCTTCTGTTTGCTTGTTTGAATGTGCTAATATATTGTTTGGTTTAGTAGAATCTGTTACCCATGTTCCATCCTCTAGTTGTTTCCACCCCGCTGTGGAAAGTGCTTTTTCCGGTAGCCAGGGTTCTTCCAGTAGCTGTTCTGCAGATTCTCTTGCTGGCATAGTATCTAATGTGGATTCCGGCGCAGGGTTCAATATGTCATCACTAGTTCCAGGGCCCAGTTTGAAAGTTCTGTGAACAGCTTCCGGAGATACACCTAATAGCCTTTTCCTTTTCTTTTCCAATAATTCAGCCCGTGCTGAGGTAAGAGCTATTTCCGTTTGTAATAATTGGGCTTTCAAAAATTCCCGTTGCTTTGCCATCACACTTACTGTACCATCTTTTATACCTTCCATCACTCGTTCCGAATTTTCAAGAACCTCGGAAAGATTTTGTTCCAGTTCTGACTTCTGCTGCTGTATATTCTGTGCGGTAACAACCTCCACCATTCCAGCATTCAGCATACATCCGTCCTCCTCCACTGCCGACAGCATACTATTGTCCTCCATTGTGACAGCGTTCAGGATAGCGCCCCCTCACAGAGTAGGAGAATTTCCCCGGTGTCCTGGCCAAATTTCCCTCATTCACTAAAAATACCACCAACAGCTTAATCTGGTTCAGTGTCAGTTGCTTACCATCTGTATCCCCCCTCCCCCCCCCCGGTTGCCCCTGAAAAAGGGACTTCTAGGCCCAGTGGGCTTACCGGGTCAACAAAATTCAACAAACAAACAATCACTGAAGGAAAGTTGTAACTGCTATGCCTAGCCTCCACCTTAATTCTTACAAACCCTTTTGCACTACCTATTAGCACTTGTTGTACTCCCGTAGCTGTTTGTAGACACTATTGTAGTTGTCTCTACCAACTGTCCTCAGTTCCACAATTTTCATGAGTTTCCCTCCCTCCCTCCCTATATTACTAACTTACCCACCTTGCTATTTACTCATTGACTTGCTCAACCCTTATAGACTTTCCTAATTGTACATGCCCTGTTCATTCATAGCCCTAATAATCTAGCCTTATCATACTTGTCCTGCTCCTTCTTGATTTTCCCTACACCTGAAATCTTCCTGAACACCACTTCCTCACCCAGGTTCCAAATCCCTTTTGAACACCTTTTTCCCACCCTCCATCTTGTTTTTCACAAAGTGCCCTCCTGAATCCGGGGAGACTATCATATCCTAACTGCATTGTTCCCTTACTGTGAATAAAGAACTTTGATGTTAGTCTTATCAGATGTATAATCACCCTGTATTGTTTCCTCACTGTGAATATCAGAATCAAGGATGTCAGCTTTTTTCAGAAGTTCAATTATTCCTGTATTGTTAAAAATGCATTGTCCTTGTATGAAATGCTGTTTTGTATCATCCCTTATGTTATGTCCTCCCAGGACCACCTTGTAAATGAGCCTGCTCAATGGTGTCTTTTCCCGGTAAAAATAAAATTGAACTGAATTGAATTGAAAACAGACTGCCCACCACACTGGTGTTACCACACAAAAATGTGTGTGTTTACAGTCCCTGATCAACTCCCACGGTATCTTTCCTGGACTGGGAACACCCCCAACACAGTCTAGCCGCTCAGGATGCAGTGGGAGGAGAGGAGAATATTACATCATAAGTGGCTGCACTATTTGGGGGTGTTCCTATTTCTCATGAAGTATGCAATAAGAGTAGAGCAAGGATTTAAAACAAAGCAAATATGGGTATAATTACACCATTAGCATGCATTTCAGTTCTACTAAGAACTGAAGCAGATAAAGCAACTGGCAAGATCAGTGCATTTTAGAGAAGTTAAGCAATCATAAAATGTGGGTTTTCAACTAGAAATAATATGATGTAGGCCTGGTGGCGCTGAGTGTTGAGGTGCTGGACACCATACCTCACTCCACGCTGGCAACCTGGGTTCAGGAACGGACTCGGGCCCTCGGGAGTCGGTAGGGAAGGCAGAGGATTGAGCGTCCAATGGACTGCTCTCCTCTCCCAGGGTGGGTTGCGGGCTTTGCATCACTACTTAGTGGCCCACAATGGAGATCGGTGGCACTACAAGCAAAGCGATGCTGTACAAGGGGTGGAGCAGTAATGGATGTCAGCACATTTGTACACAGACGTCATTGCATGTCCACACTCCAGGGGAAACACAGCAACAGAAAAACCCTGGTCCTGGGGATAGCGACAACAACCTCCAGTGCCCCGCTGCTACACACCCAATGCCAGGCTCATCCCCCTGGCTTTCCCGATCCCTCACCTTGCCTTGGTTCTGGCACACTGGATTATATATAGAGCACCAGGAGTGGATGGTGGCCCCACCTCAGGGGACTCAGAGCCAGGGGGTTCATCAGACCAAGGTAGGTGGGGAGTATCTGTCCCTGGTTACCTGGAGGGTGAGCATCAGGTGGGTGGTAGAATGGCAGGTGGCATGAGGGATCTGCCTGAGAGAGTTTCCTGGGGGTCCAGTGATAAAGAAAGTCTACAAAAAAAATAAATAATATGATATAAAAAGGGTTGACAGTCTCCCTTTAATGGTCCTAATGTCCCTTCTGACCTTAAATTACTATTACTATAAACAATTGGTTAATGTAGAAATGAAAAATCACACATACCTTAATGATACAAAGCATCATGGGATATAACACTAACTTTGTTTTTTTCTCTTTTAGATATTTCCTGAAGAAGACCTATGGTCGAAATGTAGATTTTTAACTCTAGTTTCTATTTTCAGTGTGCATTTAATATAACCATTTTGTTTTGCCTTTAGACCACATGCTGATGCAGCTCCTTGTTTTTGTTTTTACATGGGATATATATGCAACAATCACCATGAAAGTCTTTAGACTGGTTCTGCTTTCAGTAGGAGTGCATGGTGCCAAATGGCTTCTCTCACACACACAAAGCAAATGGTCTCTCACACTGCAAATGGTCTCACACACACACTGCAAATTGTTTCTCACACACAGTGCAAAGGCTGAAAACAGAAGACACAGATATGTGTTTCATAAAGAATAAGACATGATGAGGTGTGGTTTATGGCCTGATAAGAGCACGCCCCAGGGGCGTAATGAGGCATGAGTCACTTGCACCGAGTGCCTTTAGTACCTGGGAAGTGCTCTTATCAGGCCATAAACCACACTTCGGAGTGTCTTATTCTGCTTATAACATAGGTCCTCCAGTAAATAAATTAATTAAAAAATGCATGGAAAAAGTGTACATAAAAAGAGAAAAAAAAATATGATCAGGTCAGAAGAAAAGTAGAAAAAGCAGCCCTTGTCATTGTGTTGGAATGGAGCTCTTGGGTGTTTCTGTCTGTCTCTACACTGCACACCCACCCACACCAACACTCAAAATCTTGCACAGTATGATTATTTTGCTGTTTTTTTCTCTTCATATTTCTTACTTTGTCTATTTCTCTGAGGAGTGACTGACTGCCCACTCAGTTTCGGTTAGGGTGAATGGGAGCAAGCATGTCCGATATCGGCTGCAGTGGTTGTGTCTCCACCACCACCACCCCCCACACCTGCCAACACAGAAACTCCTTTGACACGATATAGATTTTTTTTTGTGTCCTGACTGACAGGCCACAGCAACCCAAGATAGGGATCAGTTTCATTGTTTCAGTAGGAGTGAGCCGGGGGCAAGTGTGTCCTTTACTAGCTTCCGTATCTACTTGTTTGTAGTGCTTTACATTATGAAAACTGAACGGCATGATTTTCTGAACACAGGAGCCCTATTCTCTGGCTCAGCATCAGTTTTCAGTCCTGATGGATGAGCTGAGGGGTGGAGAATGCATGTCTGTTTTGTTGACACTCACTACTCCAACCTGCCCCCCTCCTTGGACATGCATGCCATGTCCTGTTGCTCTGAGAAGCACTCTGTTTTTTACTTGAATGCATAGTGAGAGTTATGGGAAGGAAAAACAGTTAAATACATTTTCTACGGCTCAAATATCCTTTTCCACTATGGGCTAACCATGTTTGTTGTGCAAATTGGCCAAAGTACAAAAAAACAACTGCTGCCAGTACAGGTGCTCTGATATCTAAATCTCTTAAACAACTAGAATTTGCAGATGCAGCTTAGAGGGACCACTCTCTTGAAGAGAAAAACAAATGCATTAAGCCCTGAACTAAACGATATGGAACCTCAAGTGACTCCCTCGTCTTCAATCCCCTCCACCTCACAGACTAATTTAGCAGTATTAAAGAAATTACCTAAAGAATAGGAGTCGGAGACTATGTGGTCTCAGACTGTCTGCAGGCCTTCAGAGCCAAGTGAATTGACGCTTGTTGAAAAAGATTCCACAGCTCAATTAGAACCTCTTCTCCAGCAAAAGGATACCTCCAGGACAACTTCACCCACCGAGGAGATGCCTCACCAGATTCCATTTTCTTTGCCAGAAGGGACACTGGTGGGAGGATCGGGGAGAATGCCAAGGTGACTGAACTTTGCGTTACAACAAACTTCATTACATGAGGACTCCCTCTGCAATGAATTGGAGAAGGCTGTTTCACTGGAAATAAATCAAACTCAGCAAATAAAAGAGATATTTTTTTTGAAACGGGACTGAATGAATCTCAGATATTAAATGAGAAGAACAATACAATTCTCACAAATAATACTGGAGATGAATGGGGGCAAGTAGAAACTGATGTTAATACTCAAAGGTCTTTGAATGAGAAAACTAATCAAACTAGAGGCATAGACTATGTGAATAAAAAACTGTCACTATCTCTTAATGAGCCACAGGCTATGCATAAAAGAACAGATTCACCAAAGCTAGATAGCGATATAGAAACAGACTGCTCAGAGGTTTTGGAAGAGGAAAGAATAATTACAAAGAGGAACCACCAGGATGGGCAAAAAACATCTTAAATAAATTGATGGTATTAACTAAAGATCTCCAGAAACTAGAAGGACTTGAGAACAAGATTGACAAACTCCAGCCAACAGTAAATAAGTTGGCCACAGAAAACAGTGAAATAAAAAAGGATGTGTCTATGTTACAACAAAGGGTCTCTGACATAGAGGATGATACCCTGCCACTCAAAAGAAATTAAAAGAATTAGAACAAACAAATACTGAATTTAAAAATAAGTTAATAGACTATGAAGCCAGATCAAGAAGAAAAAATATCAGAGTGGTCGACATACCTCTCAACCTTTTGTCACTGAAATCAGGGACATGGACATTTTTAGACACTCAAAATGAGGGACAGTGATGGACACAGACTCTCAGAATGAGGGACACATCTTCAAACATGGAGATGCAAGCTCAGAAACACTGTGGGAAACATTGTGTTTAATTGTACAAAGTTTATTTTTGATTTAGCATCATAGAATATTATGAATATCTGCTTTAAAGTCTAAATTTACAACACATTCTCTATGTGGTCAGCACGTTTTTCTCGAGGGATGAATAAGGAACAGAGCAATTTTAAATAGTAAAATGAGGGATGTCCCTCTTAATCAGGGACAGTTGAGAGGTATGGTGGTAGAGATACCAGAAAGTTGGGACGTTACAAAAATTTCAATTTTATTGAGTTTCCAAATAAAATTATACGTCATAAATTTGCAATAGATTATTAATACTAATTAAATTATGACAGTATTAATAAGAATTTCAAGTCCAATATATAAATATCATAAACAGGTTAACAGATTATTAACATAAACATAGACAAACATCAAAACAGCATAAATTGTTTCACTTCTTAGCTCAAGAAAGAAATGAATGGGAGTTAAACAATCACAACAAAAGATACTAAATGTAAATAAAAATAACTAAAGCAGCTCTAGTTTTATATACCTATTAAATTAAAAAAAATTATAACTACACATCTGGATTAGCCCCAGAGAAAGTAGTTAATTGGAGAAAAGGTCCCCAGATCTCAAAAAATCTGTTTAATCTATCAGAAATTAAATGAGAGATTCTCTCATTGTTAGCAGTACAGTTCATCATATTGAACCATTCAGCTAGGGAGGGCACTAGTGGGGTTTTCCAGTATTTAAGAATTAATCTTTTGGCACAAATGGAGGTAACTGAAATCCACATCTTTTGATTATAAGTAAAGTCAACATTGAATGAAAAGATTCCCAGAATAAATAAAAGTGGAGAGTGTGGCAAAACCACAGAAAGGGAAGCTTCACATTTCTCATTCACTTCTAGCCAGAAATGTTTAAGTTTAGGGCATTCCCACAACATGTGCAGCATATTGGTGTCATTGGGATTACATTTCCAGCAGCATGCATTTGAAGAAAACCCTAATTCAAAAAGTTTTACTGGTGTTCTATAAAATTTATGTAAAATTTTGTATTGAATGAGCTTACCTTGGAGGTCCTTACAACTGTAGTATGCATGGTCCCAAGTAGAACTCCAGTCTTGGTCATCTAAATCAATTCCCGACTCCGCTTCCCACTTCTGTTTGGCAGAGGAAGTGAGAGGTGGTGAGGTGAGAGAGAATGTGAGAGATGTGTATATTAAACTGGCACCCTTTTTGAGTGGGCTTAACTTCACCAGTTGATCCCACTCCTTATTACTGGGTAAGGAAAAATCCACATCAGAGAGATGATCTGCTAGAGTGTGTCTTAACTGTAAATAGTAATGGAAGTGGAACCATGGAATACCAAATTTCTCTTTAAGCTTGGAGAAGGACATAAGTGAAGCCGAATCTTTGTGTAGAAGGTCCCCAATATAATTAATGCCTACTTGGGACCAGGTATTATTCAACAAATATATACCCTCTCGTCTTAATAAGGGGTTGAACCAAAGCGGCATTGATACCAAGGTAATGGAGGAAGGATTAACAGCTTTATTAACTTTTTTTGGTTGTTTAACATTTTTATTGGATTTTACACATACATAAACATTTATACACGACATTTACCAAAAAAAAAAACAAGCCAAGACAAAATAGTAACAAAAACAAAAAAAGAAAAACTTGTGCAGACATTATACATTTAGACTATATCACCCAATGAAACAAAAAGGAAAGAAAAAAGAACAACTCTACTATTTACATTTGTCCACATCCTACCAATATTTCATATACTTTACTCCTTGCAAATCATCCTGTATTTTTCAATCAACTTCTGTAGTCACATTAAGATTCCATTCTATATTTCATTTATGCTACCTTTCTCCATCTTGCTTTATTTTGAGTTAAGTCCCTCTGCTCCCATTTCTCCTCCTCAGGCACCCATCTGCAGAATCACCGCTTCTTCCATGGTTAATGCTGACAGAAGGGGGTTCCACATAGAAATGGAGGACTCTATCCTACCTTGAATTTGGTAGGCTCTTTTCTCCATTGCCAGGGTGCCAATGGTCATAGCACGCCATTGTTCAGTAGAAGGGTCCTTTGCCAACACCCATGTATTCAAAATAGCTTGTCTAGCCTGTGATAACACAATCCTGATCCATTTCTTATGTGGGGCCCATTCCTCTCCCCCCTCATTTCTACGCCAAATAAAAGGTCAATCGGATGAAGAGGGATATCCACCCCCATATTCCCCTTCATATACTGCACCACCTTTTTCAAAAAAATTTGCAGCCGAGGGCAATTCCAAAAACAGTGCAGATATGTGCCCCTCTGCTCTTCACAACTATTGCACATATCTGATACTTCTGGTTGATATTTATGCATTACTACCAGGGGGTAGAACAGTCTATGAATGAACTTATAGGCTGATTCCTTATATTTATTTGACATCAAAAGGCCCATATGCATCTCGACCATGATTCCCCAGTTGGAATCGGAAATTGAGATTCCCTAAGTCCTTCTCCCACCACTCTTTAGTGTTCCTTGCCTTCCCTCGCAGACTATCCCGAAGTATGCGGGCCACATCCCCGATCATCCCTTTAGGATCCTCTCTAGCTTTGCCAATCAAGGCCTCTATCTGTTGTAATGGAAGTGGCTGGGGCCCATACTTCCTCAGCTTCTTATAGTAATCCCTGGCCTGGAAAAACCTAAACATATGGTTATTGGGAATCCCTCTACTCTCCTTTAGCTCCTGAAAAGAGCTTATGTTTGACCCTTTAAGGAGGTCCCCTACGCTATGTATCCCCCTATTGTTCCACTCCTCGAAGCCTTGGTCTTCCAACCCAGGATGAAAGAAAGGATTTCTATTTAGTGGAAGAAGCATCATTTCCACCTCTGTGCTCCCTATCAGTTTCTTAATCTGCTCCCAGCTTTCCAGTGTCAAGACCACCATCGGATTTGTTCGCTTCTGAGCCATATAAGTTTTTTTCCCTCCCCTGGCTAAGTATGCCGATAATCTGCCCTGACCCTCTATTTCTTCTAAATCTATCCAGCTGGCTACTTCCGGTTTTATTATCCAGTCCTTAACCACTCTTACCTGTATGGCCAGATAGTAATTCTTTATATCTGGGAAATTTAGCCCTCCCTCTTTTATGTTTAATTTTAGTCTGCCCAAACTGATCCTAGCCCTTTTCCTCTGCCACAAGAAATCAGAGAAGCCTCTCTCTAGCCTCTTACTGTCTTTCTTGGTCAAACCCATTGGAAGCATCTGCAGCAGGTATAGTATCCTTGGCAGAGCATTCATTTTCAACAGGTTCATGCGTCCAATCCAAGATATCGGTAATGCTCTCCATCTTTTCATATCTGCTATCATGCTATCTACCATCGGCCTATAATTCAGTCCATATAGTTCCGAGATATTCCTCCCAATATTTACTCCCAGGTATTTGAAACATGACCTGACTTCCCTTAAGCCCCAGACCTCGCTTCCTCTTATTTTCCCCTTTCCCACATACATTACCTCTGATTTATCTAAGTTTACCTTGTATCCCGAAAAGAGGGCAAATCTGTCTATCATGTCCAATAGTAGAGGAATAGATCTCTCTGGGTTGCCCAGATATAAAATCATGTAGTCCGCATATAACGACACTTTATGCTGTTGTCCTCCTGTCTCCACCATTCCCTCGATACTTGTATTCTGCCTTATGGCTATGGCCAAAGGCTCAATTGCCAGGTCGAACAGCAGTGGGGAGAGCGGGCCTCCCTGCCTCGTTCCCCTAGACAGACTAAAACACTGTGACAGCACTCCATTAATTAGCACTGCCACCTGCGGAGAGGTGTACAGTGCCCTCACCATGTCTACAAACCTTTCACCCAGGCCAAACCTACTCAGAACCTCAAAGAGGCACCCCCATTCGATGCAGTCAAAAGCCTTCTCGGTGTCCAGTGCCAAAACCGCTGTCACTCCTGGATGCCAAGAAGAGCAATGCACCAAATTAAGCACCCTTCTCACATTATGATAGGAGTGTCTGCCCTTGACAAAGCCCGTCTGGTCCGGATGCACCATACGTGGCATCAACCCTTCCAAGCGACCGGCTAGCACCTTAGCATAGATCTTAGCATCCACATTTAATAAAGATATAGGCCAGTATGCAGCACAATCCTGTAGATCCCTTCCGTGTTTTGGAATGACACAAATCGTCGCCATCCCCATGGTGGGAGGGAGCGGGTTCCCTTCCCCTGGTTCCCGGAACATCTCCCAGAGTAAATCCACCACCTTTTGCCCCATTGCCTTATAAAACTCGGCTGGGAGTCCGTCCAGTCCAGACGCCTTACCTACCTTCATATCCTGTATAGCTCTCCTAATCTCTTCCTTAGAAATTTCTTTGTCCAATTCCTCCCTCTGCTTCTCAGTAATTTTCTGGAGCCTAATCCCATTGAGAAAAGCTCTCGCTTTATCTAATTGGCCCTCACACTCACTGTCATATAGGGTCCGGTAGAATTTCCTAAACCTTTCCCTAATGGCCTGAGGTTCCTTCAACAGCATTCCTCCTTCCCCCCGTATCTCCTGAATTCTGGTCACCCCCCCTCCTGCCTCTAATAAGATTAACAAGCATGGGTCCCGGTTTATTACCCCACTCGTAAAACTTTTGCTTCACAAACCATGTCTGGCTTCTTGCCTGCTCAGCCAGCATACTGTTAAGCGTCCCTCTTGCCGTTGCCAACATCTGGGTGCTCCCTTCATCCCCCCTCCCCACTACCATGTG